>CM056386.1:0-516633 GCA_029718625.1 Synaphobranchus kaupii | reverse complement strand
GTGGGGGTCACGGGGGGTGTGCAGTCGGGAGTCGGTTCAGCACTGCTCCAACGGACAGCTCCTGACTGGTGTTGTATTCATGTAACCCTCCAATTAATCTGTGAGGATGAGCGCACTCATATAGGCGAGTAAAAAAGACAGCCATGAAGTCTCCGTTTTTTGTTTTGTTTGTTTTTTCGTAACGTCTCTTTATTGTGTGATAATAAATGTGAGGAAACCAGGAGATGAAGCAAGAAACGCTTGCCTCTGCAGATGCTGGCAGGCGCCATTTTATGCAGTCAATATGTTATATTTACATTGCAGCCATTTAGCAGATGCTCATATCCAGGGCATCTGGTCAAAAGAAAAATATGCGCATTCAGTGAAAATAAGCCTGATAGCCTAATATAAACAACTTCCAGGGGAACGGTTTGCAGAAAGATCATGTCGTGATGTGGGCTCCTACAGAAAGATAGGAAACAAGCCACTCACTGCCAGGGAGACTAATTCCTCCTCTTCACTATCTGGAAACAGTAGCCACAGTGTGTCGTATATTACCTGATCTCCACCGTGTTGCCCCCACCCCCCCCTCCCCCCCCCCCCACCGTATCAGGATACAGCTTAGCCACAGCTGGTTGCACTGATTAGGGGGCGTAGGCATATAGTCAATAAAGGTGCAAGAAGCTGGAATTGAGCTTTATAGTCATTCATGTATAGCTGCTATAGAAAGACCCAACACAGAGAGCTGCAGGTATGAGGGACATGCAACAAAGAGACGGCCTTACTCCAACCTCCGCTTAAGCAGGGAGTCTCTGCCAATTCTCACTGTGGCTGCTAACCACCACGCTCCCTTAACCAGGGCAAATTCAGAGGGCAAATCCATTCCAGTCGGTCGCGGTAAATTAATTCCAAAGCCAAAATACTGTATAAAGGAAGAACACAATTATTTAATTATGAAATCGTTTCACGGCTCACGGCTGAAATAGCTGGAAATGCCAAGAAATGTGCTGTGCGACCAGACCTCCTTATATCAGAGTTTGAAGATATGGATAAACAGCACAACACCCCCCCCCCCCCCCCCCCCCCCCCCCACAAACCCCCCACTGCACCCCACCCCCACCCCCCCCCTACAAACCCAAGCCAATCTGAATAATGCATTACCCTCACAAAAGTCTGAGAAACAAAACTACAAATTCAACTGACATTCTCTGCAGGTCTACTTTCTCTGCAGGAAAGCAAAGCTGGAAAGCTTCAAATTAAGTAGTCCAACTAAAAAAAGTAGTAAAATGTAGGACAGGGATGAGCATCTCTCGGCAGTGTGCGTGTGACCTGGTATTGATATTCTGATTTCACATCATGCATTATTGAATTGAGCATCATTAGGCTGATGAGACCACACCTCTTTATTCCAAACGCTGGGGTTCAAGCCAGTGTCACCTTTTCATCTTGAGACGAATGGCGTCAGTCAGCTGACAACCCCCACAACAAGGGGATGAGTACGGAGGAATTATTAAAATGTATATATTTCTTAAAAGCTTTCACAAAGTGAAATAAAACAAAGCTAGGTGTTTTTTTTTTCTTTTTGATGCATCAAAAAGCGGAAGAAAACGTAAAAACTATCATAAGCATTGAACCACCGATCCTAAAATCTGCCGTTTCCTCTGAAGCTTGGCACCCTGTGGCCGTCGGATGACCTGTCCTGCTAAATGGTTCAGCAACATGCCTCACAATCTAGAATCAAAGCTTGACTAGAACAGTGTCAGTGCACACAAAGGCCAGCAGTACCACAGGACAGGGCTCAGGCCAGCACCTAATTGGCCCCAACACAGGGATGGAAGTCTCAGCGGACACGGCACCCACAGCGCCTCCTCTGGCTCATGGGGATACCTGCAGTCTGCCTGTGCCAGCGCGCACGCACTGCAGTCCTCCAGGGAGAATGATTGGTGGAGGACTACAGAGATATTTAAAGAAGAGAAAAAAAATGCTGGCTAGCTATGCAAATTTGGGAAGATGTGTGCCAGGCTGCACTCTCCCAAGTTACTAGATGGTGTTGCAGCAATGCAACAAGCATAGGACGGATATTAAATAAATCAGTAACAGTGGCCCCTTGTTTTGTTTTTTTATAAACAGTAGAACATCAATCTGCACTTTTGTTTCAGACACTGAAATCTGAAAAGGCTCCTTCGTCTCTCTTATATGCCCAAGAGAAACATAAAGTGGAGAGATCAAAGAGATTCAACATACATACACACATTTTATACATACACACATTTATGGCATGTTATGCTGCAGAAAACAAGCATTCCCTAATTATAAGGCATCTGATGATGTTGGCATCTTTAACACAGAGAGGGTCCATGTAAACCTGATATGCTTGTCAAATGTGGCATTTGGAAGAATCTGATAGGGCAAGACAAAAATAAAAGAAATAGTGAACAGAACTTTACAAAAGAACAAGAAAACAGAGAGCCATGAAAATTGCATCAGTGCCATTAAAACCGGGAACCGGGAGGGTTTACAAGCACCAACAGGCCGAGTTCCACGTAAACGTGTGGCACTAAAAGTACAGCACTTCCTTTGAGGCAGTTCCAAATGCTTTAATTCATTATGCAATCCTGGAGGTATTACAAGTTCTCTGGCTTAGAGCTCTTTCTCAAATTGCACTGAATCGGAAGCATTCGGCGTGACTGAGAAAAAGGCACTGCGACTACCACTGCCCGCGTGGGTGGAGCTTCACCGAGGGCTTGGGCGTGCCTCTCAGCCATATTGGGCCCGGTGGAATTGTAAACCCCCCTCCCTCACTCCGTCTTCCTCAGAAAATACACTTCGATATAGTCACACACCCAGATTCAATCAAAAGCACCAAAGAAAAGTGTTATTCAATAAATAAGACTTTCCTGGATTGAGGTTGTATTACAACAAAATGATCTTTCCCTTAAAATGGCTAGACGGTGTGTTAGGGACAAATCAATCGGGACTTTTTTCAGTCAGTTGATTGGCCCTATTCAGCACTGAATGCGAGCGAATTTAACGTCGCATCCGCATCTACGAGATGAATGAATTCAACTGAAACCCGCTCACACAACTGAAACCCGCTCACACAACTGAAACCCGCTCACACAACTGAAACCCGCTCACACAACTGAAACCCGCTCACACAGTGCCCGGCGGCACGTCCGCTATTGGTGTTGCCATTTTAGAAGAGGTTGACAGCAGCGAGCCGAATCTGTCGCAGACGTGGCACAACAGCCTGTTCGGTGCGAATGAGCATGCCAAAAAAAGCCTAAAACCTGTCTTTCTGTACTTCAGCCAATGCTCAATGGTTCTGCAGAGCCAGATTAGGAAATTCCCGATTACACATAAGACTGCCTGTCATAAGGCAAAAATAATGCAAAAAAAGTCAGCCCGTATAAAAAAAAAACTGAACAAAAACCACAGTAAATGAGTTATTTTTTTTCATATTAGTCTTTGTACATAATAAAGAGGCACTGAGGATCTGCATGAGCTGCTGATTTAGTGAAAATCTAAATAGGAAAGAAAAATAAAAGGCATCCTCGCCTGCCTTAGAGGGTCGTGCAGCTTAACATGCGCAGCAATAGACGCCAACGCACGAAAGGATAAAAATGGAAGCAGGAGATAAGCCACAGAAATGTGGAAGCGGCGGCTGGACGGAGCTGGTGAGAACAAATGAAAAGACAATGAGGAGCGTTCAGTGCCAGTTGGAGAAGCTACAGGCTTCAAAGCTGCACTCCTCTAGTCTATATTCAGAGCCACTGATGTAGAACATAGATCGAAAACAAGCGGCCGGACACATTATACTTGGTTTGTCCTCTTTGTAATGTTGAAACTGCATTCTGTTCCTTGTACCAGTTTCCTACTGCCACAAAAGTTTTCCTTTATCCTTTATTTCTTAAAAACATAAAACATAACATTTTCCAGAAGTCATAACAAGACTAATGACAACAGTAAAAAGTACACCTGAACATAATGTGGCCAAATCATCTATGTAGTCATCAATATCTGTCACTACGGACTGGTTTGACCTTTACATTTATCCACAGTGCACCGGGATACTTATGGTAACCAGCTACAGCTGCCTGGAGTCCAGTAAACCCCAAGGTGAAAATGCCTAAAATTAATATGGAGCCAAATTTAATTAGGTTTATATTCAATTAGATTTATAACCATAGAAATGGAAATAGTATCCAAATATGGCAGAACCCTCTATATTGTCACAGTATCTCTGTTCTCTTTACAACACAGCCTACAACATTTAAAAATTATGCCTAACTACAAAATTGTACTTGGACATAAAGAAATCTTCCAAACATTACGAAACAACTTCTATGTGGTGCTCAATAATACTACCTTAATTAAAATGACCTCAGAAATCAGATATTTTTTACTTTGGAATTTGTACCACAGCACTGTCTCCGACTTCTCTCAAGACTTTTAGAACTTACCGGAATCGGACACAAATGATGCAATCCGTTTTACAGATACCAGCTAATAGTGAAAATTGTTCAAAACCTGAAGGCACTGAAATACAAAAAAAAAAAAAGGTTATCTTCACTTCGGGAATCTTCCGGAAGTCCTCCCCATCCGTATTCATTAATATCTACTCCCTCTCCATAATGGGGCTGTTCCTAATCTCCAATGGAAATCAATTTGAAGATCACTCCCATCATCACTTACACACGTCATTTTTTAAATGTTTATTTTCATTTGGTATTTTTTCCCCCAAATGGAGTAATAAACAATCCCTTAATCACACAGTGGCATGATCTGTGCTTTAAGGAATAATATTTAAGCCATGCAGCAGAGTCAGGGAAGTAGCTTGGACATATACCAGGTCCAAACTACCTCAGATTCATGCGCTCTGTCCAACAGCTAACCCTACAGGGAAATATGCCTGTTTTATTAATGCATTCTTTTTGGAAGAGAGCCCATTTAGATAAAAACCTTGCAAAAACAATATTTCATATGGTATCTAAGTTTAGTGAGGGTACTTGTTCTACTAAAAATAGACTAATATGCTAAAACTGGTATCTGAGCAGTGACTGAAATAAAGGTCTAATGAACATTTGACTCAAGAAGTCATTCTAATGTTAAACCCGCTGCCAACGCGCATGTCTTGAGAAAGAATGGATTTCATGTACAGTTCATTCTCTTGCGCTTTAATTCTATAGCATTTAACACTGAAGGTCTTTAAACGCATGGATTTTTGTAATCAGCTACATTTCTTAGTGTTAGTGGCTTTCATATTTCTCTTCATATTTTCCTTCTTGTCTACCATTTTAAGATTAATGAGATACAAACAAAACTGAGGAATGATCTCAAAAAAATGATTATATGAACATTTTAATTACATGCATTAGTACCCTTATTTGTGCAAAGTCATAGTTAGTTATAGTATGTGTTATTGTGGATAGCACAGTCAATGCAGCCGTGAAGCAAGAATCACTACATCATGTGTGCCATTGGATATTCAGACAAATAGCTAATGAGCCATAATGATTTTAGAACAGGAGAGTTCTGGTTGAAATGCATTTCTGTTTCCCAGGAACAAACCATATCATAATTAACCACCTTGATGCACAAATTTGAAAGCTGTCACCTCTCATTTTCACGAGTGGCAATTTCTGCAGTGCAAAAAGCAATGTTACGGCAGCACACAGCGAGCAGTGACAACGGCGAGGATGATATAGTGGATTAGTACAGGCAGCGTATTTATCTAAGAGAACCCCTGAAGAGGAATTGGTTGCATTGGGTGAGATAACAGCATTGGATGGCTCTATCTGTGCGGCTGTGATTCTCCACGTCTGCTTTTGAAACGTATCTACATCTAGGCAGAGAAGTAAAGTGTACTCAGTAACCCGTATTCATCATTTGGGATGCCTGGTTTGCTTCCTTGACAAACAATATTGCGTATAGCTTCTATATGCACAGCAATTGTCAAGGAAACAGTAGTTTTAGGCCTATTTGACAGGCTACATTTTTAGTATAATAGCTAAACAGCCCCTTGAAAATTATATATATTTTTTCTTTCTTTTGAGAGTGAAAATAACTATGCCTTTTACATGGATATTGGTTAAACCTGGCCCCTGCCTGTAATAAGCGCTTACTGTTTTATGCATACACATTTGAGGGAACTACACCTCACTTCAGAAAAGCAAAGAGATACATAAAACAGATACAGCCGACAAACTCCTTCAGGCCAGGATAGTCTACACAGCAGATTGCACTGTGTTATAATGTAGTCTCATTTAATTTCACTCTGGGATAAATATGGTCTCTCCATTCCCCTTCTCAATTTACTCTGGCCAATTTCAGTTACATGTAGATTCACAGGAATCAATTTTATCTCTGAATGAGATGAACTTTGAACAAGATAAAACGAAGCAAGCAGTGATGACGCCGGACAGCATAAACAAAACGATTATTACATTACAAATGCATAGTACATGGTTTATGCACTTCCCTAAGGAAATGCATATGAAACCTATCTTTGTACAGTACTCCTGAATTTGCATGAAATCAATTTTTGCAAGCAGTGCCCATCTAATCCCCTTTTCAGTTGTTCAGATCAAGGTATGCATTTGAACATGGCATATGGGAAAGAGTCAAATTGAAATTGCAGTTTCTTTCACGAAGCATAAACGGAATAAAATTCTACCTCTTATCACTTAAATCCGTGAAATTCTGCCACGGAATCCATTCCATTGTAGCATTTACTTTTTCAACTGAAATTCCAGAAGCTCAGCTATTTTCCATTCCATACAGACTGCCATTTAGTTATTGTTGTTTACTTCAGTTCATGTTTAATATAGATCCTTGCTTCTTTTTTTATACTGTAAACTACAGATAACCAAATACAAAACACAACATAATGCTAACATTAGCTCTGACTAGGATCAATTCTGCTTTGTAAGATATTATACATTCCATGCATATACTTTTTTCCACCTACCCCTTTCTTTTGTGTGCGTGCGTGCGTGCGTGCGTGCGTGTGTGTCCGTGCATTGACTGGAATGCTCTTTTAGCACAAATGAACTGTATTATCAGATAAACCTTCACCTTTAATGTTCTTGGTAGCTACCACACTTTTGTGAATATAGTGATTAATATCAACCTAAGGAGGTGCACCGCTTCCTTCAGTAAACAGGAGTCAACCTGTTATAAGGCCAGTCTCATTTCTTCACATGGTTATAGAAACAACAGGGTATGAATAACATTAAACATGTATGTGAACGGGGGAAAAAAATAAATATTCACAGCAGAACCCACAGGAGCCATTAGCTTGCCCACTGTGGTTGCACGAAATACGCTCACGAGAGAAACACAGCATCATCTTAATGCTGAGATGGTACCAACAACAACAACAACAAAAAAAACCTGATTCATTCCCAGTCTTAAATATGCAAATGGATGAAGCTAATGATCTTTGAAACTGTTTAGTTCTGCCAGCTGTATTTAAGCTTTGTAAAATGGACTATCCATTTTCCTCCAACTGCAATGTCAGCTCACTCTGATTTTATATAAGCAAGCTCATTCTACCCCCTCCTCCATCGCCCATTCTACCGCCTTCCTCAACCCTTCTGGCAAGATTAAAGCATGGCTTTAAGAAAAAAAAAACCTAAATCAATACCCATCAATTTTGTACATGTTAAAAATGCTCAGCACTTATGAGGATGGTGATATTTCTTGGGCTTGGTGCACTGTGGCACCTGACCAAGGAATAAAATTAACTTCTCACCGTAATATGTGAGAACAAACCCAAGCACACTAAAATACAAATACAATGCTTGAGCCACACGGTGATCTAAATAATGCTCTTAATAATGGCTAAAAAAATCAACATCACTCTTCACAACAATGGGCGCAATTAATGTTTAGCCCTGGTCTGGTTTTACGTGCACTAAGCTAGCACCTCAAAGCCATTATCTCTGCATGGACACAAAAACCATGTATGCACAGAACAAGAAAAATTTATAGGCCATCATAAAAAGCTTTGTAAATCCTTCTCTGATACAACAGACAAACACGGGTCACGATATCTCAGCAAAGAATGAGAAATGACTTCCTTTGCTTGGAAGACAAATGAAAAGCTCTGATAAACTCACAAAATGAGGGTCTGCCCCTGGCTGGGCTAATGATTGCTCAAGGTTTCAAGTTGCAAGGTTTGTACAGACCTCTCCGAGAGGGACGCCACCAATCAATAGCGGGTTGAAATGAGACCCCATTTCAACATGGCAAACAGATCAGAGAGGTCCACAAGTTCATCAATCCTTTCGGTATAAAAGAGCACTCAAGCCAGCTGACAATATTGCAATGGTCGTTCTGGATAGGTGTGCGCATCCTGTTAAGGTTGCCACAGTAATTAACCTACAATTTCACAACACAAGCCCCTTTAGCACTTTGCGTCATTTTCTTTGAGCAGCTGCCACTGGACTCTTCTCAAGAGTTTGTCTCAAAAACTTCAAAAAAGTTCCTGAGAAATGGAAAGAGAAGTTAAAGGCATTCTCTGTTAAGATAATTAGCAGGCCGCTGACATGATTACAGATAAGTGTTGAACAGAACACCACAGGAAAGGGGCGGATACACCTTATGTAAACTGCGTTTCTGCCAAGACCACGTTTTCTTGACTAATCTGCTCAAGACTGCTCCTTTGCCTCAAACAAGAGGAAATGACAGGTGTTTGAAAACACATACACACACGAGATCACTTACTATGCATGTAAAGCAGTATAGAAAAAAACATGCTGTTAAGGCAATCTGAAGTACAGTCTTATCTCAATACAGCAGGTGTGTCAGTCTCAAAACAATGCAATAAGAAATAATATGTATATACATCTCATTTGCGGATCTCAAGTCTTTTTTTGAATATGCGAATGTACGAATAAAGTCCGGCACAGTGGTCCAATGCAAGATTTCAAGGTTATCCACAGTGACGATCACAGCAAGTGGGAGTTTGGCCATGGCCCACTGTCCCAGTAGGTAATTCCATTATTTCACCTTGCAGTATGAGGACTTTCAGTCGCTCGTAGTGCCAAAAACACCCTCTCTGAAACAGCACGGGTCCATGAGTGGTGAGAAAACTGGCTATAAATTTACATTGCACCGTCTGGTGACAATAGAGTCAAGCTGAACATCCACCACCACCACCAGCAACAACCACAACAAAGTTACGAAAGTGCTCTCAGGAGCAAAGCAAACTTGAAGTTTTTAAGTTTAGGAAAATCTTTCAGGGTTCAAAACTTTGGGGTTTATTACAAGTTGTGGTGGAGTGTTCTTGCGCTCCTTTTTGAGGGACGGAGGAGTCTTCCCGTTACCCCCCCCCCCCCCCCCCCCGAGGGCGCTCATAGGTGCGAGAGCTGGAACCTGACAGATGTCCTGGTGTGAAAATCCTGAGCCCTGGTCACGCTCGACTGCAGAGAACCTGTCTGTCTGAGAAGCACACCCTGGAATCCTGTGCACGGATCTGAAGTGCCATCAAATCTGTGGCTACGGACGCTGATAAGCAACACTGCAATTCAGAAACTCTGCCCCCCTCCCACTCTCTACCTCAGGCTGTCATTCACACAGAAAATGCTGCATTAAGAAGCCTATCCACTGTCACACTATGAGGTGCCTCAAATTTCCCTTTCAGCTAGAAAATTACCACACCACCAGGGGAGGGTTTTTCCTGCTCAATCACTTCCTATGTACATCAGAGCGGAATGATTCTAGGGTACTTTGCTCTTATAAAACTTTTAAATATGTACAATGCGGAAAAGCATTTCAAAATAGGCTACACAATTTAAAGACCGTTGTGATTCCAAAGTAAATGCTTGCAAATTACATAATGTGATGCTAAGGTCATATAATATATAATTAAATTGACATCAAAAGAATGTATAAATATGTTAAATATCAGTGTGAACACAAGCACCTAGAACTAGAGGCATATAAGCTAGCAACGTCCAGACATTCAGTATGACTGTGCAGATTTGTTAATGAGGACAAGGCACTGAGTTAATTTGCAGTCTAATTTTTACCTTGAATTCTGCCTCATGCAGATGTAACGCTACACTGCGACATGTGATAATTTTCAGTGGCTTAGAATTGACTGTCCTTTTTAGTTAGTTAGTAGAAATAAAAATAAAAAAACAAATAGAAACTGAAACAGATGCTGAGGATTCCTCTGTGATGCCCTTCCCACCACTACAAGAACCTGCCCACTTTGAGCAAAAGAAAAAAAAAACCTGACCAATGAGCAATGAGCAAACAACTGCTGAAACGCCAGCACATCAACACATGCCTGTAGAGACAAACTCACTCAGTAGGAAGAACAAGGTATACAGACCAGATAAAATATATGTTAATTTCAACCTGAACCAGAAAGGAAAGGACCTGCCGACGGGAATGAGAATGCTAGAAACAGCTTCAAAGTGGCACAAGAATTGCCCTTACGCTCGACTCCATGAACGCCTGACCCGCACGTCAACAGGCCGTTCCCCGTTCACTGCAGAGAGGACTGGCGTACTGTTGCTTCATTAAGGGTTTGGCTTGTCCTGCCTACGCTAATGCCTTGGAAAAGAGACGAATGAAACAGCTACTTTTCCCCCCACCGTCTTGGCAGCCGTTCAGAGGAGTACTACTTGCTAATTGAAAAAAGTGATTAAGGGGCCAGACTAAACTGCCTCTGCATGGTAATCAGTCTTTGCACTGTTTCTAAATTCCGACAGGACGATGGAGACCAGGCCCGGCAGATACAGAGCATTTACCTGTCGCGGATATTAATGGTCCCGAGCCTTTACTCTATCTATTAAGTTTATCAACATCTGATTTTTGCCGAGACGTGATCAGCAAGCAAGGCAAAAGGGGGGAAACTGGCAAGATAATGAGGAGGCGCTCAAGGGCGAGACAACAGCCCGGACACGAGGCGCTGCACATGCGGTACAAAATTGGGTAAACAATTTACACGGTATGCAGGAACCTATCTGCTATTTAAATATTTGAATGAGCTGGCATTGCATCGCAAGTGGCTGTGGGAAGATGTAGCACGTGTAACTAATAACAGTGGCATTCAATAATAGTACATTCATTTATCCATGCTTCCACGTTAACATATACCATATACAATACCAATATTACAAAGTAAATATGCTTTGCTGAGTTAAAGAACAAAATGCAGTCATATTTCAATGTAGTCACTTCTATATTGCCCTCTGCATGAACCATGCAATTATTTTATCTTCAGTGTGATTGGCCGACTCATTCCACAGCCCTAGCAGGGCAGGAGTCCATTAGCAGCTCTGCGGATGTACGCACGGGCCTGCTGCCAATATCACGTGTAGGAAACACGACGCAACAATCGTGACTGGCATAGCGTACACAAACAAAACCGCAGGCAAACTTTCATCTGGGAGATACTCTTTGCACTCATATTAGGCCATTCCCATTATACGCTGAACCATGAATGAGTTCAGCGTATAATGGGAATGGCCTAATATGAGTGCAAAGAGTATCTCCCATTATACGCTGAACCATGAATGAGTTCAGCTGTCACAGACACAAGAATGAGGGACCCGAATGCCTCGCAGTGCGAGCCAAAATATCGTTAAATGTTGCGAAATGTACGGAACCCCAGGCTCGTTGCTGTGGGCTTTCACAATGCACAATGCACAGGGCATTTAACCCGTCAAACGTTTAGCATGAAGTTGACTTACTCTTGATGACCGTCAGGTTTGCAGTGATCCGCTCTCTTCCGAGGTCGTTGATGGCCTCGCACTCGTACACGCCGGAATGCGACTCCTTGCCTTTCCTGAATAGCAACTCCGACGTCATCCCTCTACAGAAAGCGATCACACACGGAGACACTGCACTTCAGACTACAGAAATATGCACCGACCTTCCAAGAAACTTTAAAGTCAACACTATTTCTATAATTAAGCATCCATCAAGCGATAGTCGTAACATATATTACTAACAATATATTCAGAGATCCATCAGGCAAGGTGAAAAGGGACAATCTGCTAGTGCCTTTCCTTTGGCGTACAGTTGGTTATTTTCACTTCAAAAATGCTGCCAGTGCAGTCTTAGAAGATTTTATTAAATTTTTTTCTTTAAATAACCTTGAATATTAGGCTATTTTACTGATTCCACTGCACACATTCTGATTATAGTTACCCTCAAACCTCAGCCCCAGCGTATCAATAGGTTTGTGATAGGGTGACCAGGACAGGCCCATATTTTGTGGTGTTCCGATTTGCCATCTTGGTTTTTCAATGGGTTTCTGATTGTGATTGAAAGCACTGACTGACTGACTGACTGACTGTGTGTGTGTGTAGCGCCTATACCACCCCCCCCCCCCCCCCCCCCCAGGTCTGTTGTTGTTCCGTATTTACCTGTGGTAAAATCTGGTCGCCCTAGTTTGTGAGGCATCATGGATATACACATCTCAATCCAAAAGACTATGTCAAATATGTCTGTGACTGTGGCTCCCAGAGGCTGCATGCACTCAGGTGTTACCCCTGGATCACTCACCCCTTCCTTTTTCTTAGCATGCACTCAGGTGTTACCCCTGGATCACTCACCCCTTCCTTTTTCTTAGCATGCACTCAGGTGTTACCCCTGGATCACTCACCCCTTCCTTTTTCTTAGCATGCACTCAGGTGTTACCCCTGGATCACTCACCCCTTCCTTTTTCTTAGCATGCACTCAGGTGTTACCCCTGGATCACTCACCCCTTCCTTTTTCTTAGCATGCACTCAGGTGTTACCCCTGGATCACTCACCCCTTCCTTTTTCTTAGCATGCACTCAGGTGTTACCCCTGGATCACTCACCCCTTCCTTTTTCTTAGCATGCACTCAGGTGTTACCCCTGGATCACTCACCCCTTCCTTTTTCTTAGCATGCACTCAGGTGTTACCCCTGGATCACTCACCCCTTCCCTTTTCTTAGCATGCACTCAGGTGTTACCCCTGGATCACTCACCCCTTCCTTTTTCTTAGCATGCACTCAGGTGTTACCCCTGGATCACTCACCCCTTCCTTTTTCTTAGCATGCACTCAGGTGTTACCCCTGGATCACTCACCCCTTCCTTTTTCTTAGCATGCACTCAGGTGTTACCCCTGGATCACTCACCCCTTCCTTTTTCTTAGCATGCACTCAGGTGTTACCCCTGGATCACTCACCCTTTCCTTTTTCTTAGCATGCACTCAGGTGTTACCCCTGGATCACTCACCCCTTCCTTTTTCTTAGCATGCACTCAGGTGTTACCCCTGGATCACTCACCCCTGGATCACTCACCCCTTCCTTTTTCTTATTTTGACATCTTTGGGTTTGCTTTTGCCACTGAACTCCTTCCCGTCTTTGTACCACTTGAAATTGGGCACGGGGGTTCCCGGCTCTCGCCTCGCACTTGAGCGAATTTTTCTTCCCGTTCTCCATCTCCACGCTCTTCATTGGCTTCAGCTTGGGGGCAGCTGCAGGACACGAAAACAACATGCTCAATCACGGCCACATTACACCATCACCATAACTAAAATCATTATCATTATTAGGTTATTTAACAGGCACCCTGATTATCCCTGACAATTTACAGCACATGACATTAACACACATATGAATACTACTTAGAGCACATGACATGAACACACATATGAATACTACTTAGTGCACATGACATTAACACACATATGAATACTACTTAGAGCACATGACATTAACACACATATGAATACGTAGTGGCACATTGCCACTACACAATTACAAGCTACATAACATAGTCAAAATAAAGTGCTGGCTACTCAATGTTGTCCTTTATTTCATGTCTTAATTTCACTGAGTGGCATCTGCTTAAGGACAACGCAGGTGAGAAAAATTGCAGAACTGAACATGACCATGTTTTTACTTTTAGTCACACCAAAAAGAAAAAAAGTTGCGCATCTGAGCACAACCTTGTCGGAATGCAGATTTAGTGCTGATTATGCAGCGATGCAGTGGAGTGTTACTTCTGTTTCTGCCCTTAAGGCTCTGCCAGACGGGAGCCCTCTGAAGAATGTGCTCCCTGTCATAAAAGAGGCGGGGCCCTGACTGGCGTCTTCACGTTTCGCTGGCAGAGGAACAGAGGCGAGGAGACCGTCTGTGGGCCGTGTATTTTCTGGGAAGACGGCGACACTAAACAGGAAGCGAGTCCTCATGTTCCCTTCTCCCCGGCCCATTGTGAAATTTGTCACGTCAGAAGATCTCGCAAATTCACAGCGTTCCGCAAACTCAAAGCCAGCTCCATCACTGCCCCTCCCTGGTACAAAGAATCCCCCTTCCACCAAAACGGCAGTACAGCTCTGTGAACACATCCGCCTGCTGTGTGCGCTGACATTAAGGCTGAGCCTATGCAGATACCATCGCAAATGCCATTTCACTTTACGACGGCGCTTCATGCTTTGAAGAGAGCCCTTTCATTCAGACCCGTGTCCAATTTCTGCCAATCCCTGCAAACACTTAATTTGCTAAGCCAGTAAAATCGTACAAAAACAAACATGCTACCTTCACGCAAACAGCAAAAGGCATTTAGACAAAGCATTGAAGAGATCGCACCGAAAACTTCTAAAAACCTTCTTCTAAACTTCAAAGTAGTGCTCAGAGTGGAACAGGCTCGAGGAAAGATGGACTGTTGAACAACACTCACTCTTCAGAGACTGATTTCAAAGGAACTTAGCAGTCAGTGAATCTGTAACCTGCATTTGAAAATACCAGGATTAGTACCTCTACATCTCCCAGATATACTACAGCATAAAATAACAGACAGACAGAGAGATAGACAGACAGACAGAGTGAGAGAGTGAGAGAGCGAGAGAGAGAGAGAGAGAGAGAGAGAGAGACCCATATAACAAAGAGCCAGACACCATCGTTGAATTATACAACATGAGAACACACACATACTCCTTCTCTTGTAATTATTTACGGTCCAGGGACATGCTTTACACCGTCACAATGATATTCATGGTCAGCTCATCTCTTACAGTCATTATCCAGGATTAACATTTTACTTGTAATAAATACCCTGATTTATTGTGTTCACTGCTATTGATCAGATTTAAGGGTCTCGTCTGCAAAGAAACATGTTCCTCTCTTGAATGATGACAATCCAGTAGTATAAAACATTTAGGGAAATGCTACTGAATAGTTAATTACCTTCCTTGGGGGGTTAATAGTTACTGTGTACAAAGCCAGACTGTAAAATGCAAGAACGTGCACAGAAAAAAAAAAACTTTAGATTCTAGAAATTGTAAATAGGCTATGTGGTACTGTAGCCCATGAGTGAAGCAGACTAAAACAGTAAAGTCAAGGGTATGACACTTGATCTGATTCCAATGGATCCCAATCAATTAGGCAGAGTTAATTGTCATGGCTTACAAAGAATCACATAGCCCAGATTTAATTGCTTATTTTCTCATCTACATACATGGTAGATCCATTATGGCTCCCGCTAGACTGATGTTTATATTCTTGCAAGCAATTGCCTCTGGAAAACATGCTTGCTTAGCGTCAGAACATTGCACTTTGTGGTCCTACGACTCAAGTATTGGGTAGTCTTTCAATGTTCTTTCATCCCCATCTTTTCAAGCCTAGCAATTATAGTACGCCCTTTAATGTATGACATACTACCTGTATATACACACAATACACACATACATATACAGCAGCATCCTCTGTGCAACAGTCTGATTCCTGGACTTCTGCCAGAATCATCTTGCACTCTTTATAGTGTCAGTGTATGCAAGTTATCTGCACAATATACTGTGAGCTCATGCCAGGCAATGCAATATTCTTACTCTCGCTCTCTCTAGGACTCAAAATTCACGCTATTCATGGTAAAATTTTATATAATACATTAAGGCCTGGGGTGGACTCACCATAAACGCCTGCTGCTTATTCAATGGGATGAAACAGGCGCCGTTCTCTCAACTTCAACTTTGCCCCTTATCCATTGGAGTGACAAATATGTCACATTATAATGCATGGCAACTTTGTTTCCTAAGCTTTACCCTGCATGACCTAAGGTGCCGTTTATTTATACGTCAAATCAAGCCATCATTGATTTTGTCTTTTCACAGTCCCAATACAATGATGCTGTATGAAGGAACTTCCAGTTGCGACTGGAACCCCATGATAGGTGTAGCTATATATATACTGAAAGTCATTGACTTGTATGAACCATCAAAAGACTTTGCTCACTGTAGCATAACACTGGGTTAGGTTTAATGAAATCATAGATGTGACATTATAGAGGTCATAAAGACTCCATAACTGAGTTCAGCATTAGAGTTAGCCGTAGCCACAACGGAGGCTGCCAGGTTTCAAGGAATAAAATTAATTCAAGGAACTGAACTGGTCCCTGGTCAATGATAGCAGCCGACTCAATGAATTAAAGGCAGAAGCACACACAGTCTACAAGATGCTGCAGCAAAAAGTGGGGGAAGAAGGGGGTTTAAAATCTGACACCACTAGGATGCAGTTGGAGCAGCCTTTGATAGCACTGCCAAAACACAGTTCATGGGTGAAGTCTTAATGAGGAGGCCACGGAAACATCCTCACAATGTTGTCCAAAAGAAAATACTGTGAAATGGAACACTAAGAACGGGCTCTGATTCACGGCTCTTAACAGCAGCTGTCGATGAGAGTAGTGGCTGGGAATTAATGGCGGGGGGAAAACCGCTGCCACCCACAGGCTGGGCAGCTATTGGCTGCCGTCACAGGAAACCACCATTCCCGTAAACCTAACTGGCAAATATGATTCTCTCAGAGGGTGAATCTGTAAGGGAGACAGTTTTTTTTTCTAAATTAAACAAGATAATACTTGCCAGACATGCATTAGGTAAAACATATTTTTTTTTTCCTGGATGTAATTTCAATTATATTAGGAGAATGTAAAAGTATAATTTATTGGCACAAGAACATCTCGCCTCTCTGAGCTATGATTTGGAAAGTGGCTGGGTGGTGTAGTGTGTAAGGTATTCGGCATGCAACTAAGAGATTGCAGGTTTGAATTCCAGGTGGGGCATTACCACTGTAGACTATGAGCAAAGTACTTAAAATCAAGCTGTACAAATGCATAAAATATGCAGTTGCTCTGGACAAGGGTGTGAGCTAGTTCAGTAATGTAATGTAATTGACAGTGACTCCCTGATGGCTACTTCCCCTGCGGCTAAATGTTATAACCCAAAGCATTAGTGTCCATATAATGATAAGAGGTATACGTGGTACACTGAAATTACCTGGGAACTTGGAGCAAGTGTTTTCATATGTGACTCTTACATAGTCCTGCTATGGAAACATATATGTGATGAATTTGCTTCTATTTAACTGAACACACAATGCTCTATTTGTAACCAGTAGAATTAAAGCTCTGTTCATTATTGGGACCATAATGGTCGGAAATTATCTCAGTTAATTATCTTGAATCAATATTCCTTGTAGGAGCGAAGACCAATATTAATATTTGAACAGGTGCATTTTATACAGTCAGCCAATCAGCTCTGCCTTAAAGGAATTGTTCGGAGAAGACCGTCATGGAAAACATACAAGAGGCAGAAAAAGCTGTTCGGGAGGAGGAGGACGATCCCAGAATAGGAGTCTCTACCTATCTCTACCTGTGTCTACCTCTGACTGTACTCCATGTTGCTTCCAACAGAACATGATGTTCATCACAGATTACCTAGGATTCCTTGGTCAGGAAAAGTGTTCAAACAAAAATAAAGCAGGGTGTGTTTGGGTGTTTCAAAACAGGTGTGAAAAGAAATTAAAATCAAGAATAGTATGATGTACTCCAGGCAGTATATGTGCATGTTTGGTGGCTGGTAACTCATTGACTGAAGAAAGGAAGTCAAAAGTCTGAAAGGAAATGTAACTTCTTCACTTTGCACACAGCTGCTTCATCGATAATTTAACTGGACACAATTTCGACTGTTGCAGGCAATTATCTTATTTAATTTACCCACAATAAATTAAATAATATATATTTAATTGACCCATATAATTAATATAACTTATTAATATGGA
Source organism: Synaphobranchus kaupii (assembly GCA_029718625.1). Classification (NCBI taxonomy): domain Eukaryota; kingdom Metazoa; phylum Chordata; class Actinopteri; order Anguilliformes; family Synaphobranchidae; genus Synaphobranchus; species Synaphobranchus kaupii. The sequence continues at coordinate 498,606 of CM056386.1, read as the reverse complement.
CCATTAAGAGAGCAAGGATCAGAGCTTAATTACTTCTCATCCCACCAAGACTTTAGAGAAATCACTCCTTATTCAAAAGGTTAGTGAAATATTTAAGATTGAATTAGCCTTTTCAAAGATTTTTTGTTTTGAAAGTCAGATTTGCATGTAGTTTTAAGAACTGAGTTGAGTGACAAATGTCAACATGGTCAATAGAAAAAAAACATCTGAGCATATAATACTATGTAAACGCAATTCTGCAGAGTATTCATTAAATGAGACAAGTGAGTAAATCCATCCATTATCCTGATTCCTCCTCTCCACCCCACACCCCCGCATAGGTCGCCTATAAACGAGAGTCCAGTCAGAGATGTTCAGGACCCGGCATTTGGAATGCTAGAAACAATGAAGGGTCCCTTTAAGAGACTCACGGAGTTGTTGAAACAGAGACACAGGAGTTTCATTCAGAAACCTGGCTCTGGTCGAGCTGCGATGCCATTGGCTGGGCCCTCCCCATTCAGCCTTGTATTTCTGGGCAGGTCTGTTATTACAGGTGTTGCTCAATCATGCCACTTACAATACCTCAACTGCCAAAGGGTATTTGTAACCACAAGGGTTTCCCACCAAACCTGACTGCTTTTTATCTTCATTCTTCCTTTTGTTTGCTGTAGGAAAAAAACTCCCTTAGTCACAGCTGTTACTTTCACTCCAACACATCACTCCAGAGCAAGGATTCAACATAACCCAACCCAACCAGAGCCTTTCCTGAAAGGAAATATTGAATCTGGTATGAAATGGATCTGGGTTTATTAGAAGGAAGAGAGATTTATTTATTTTTTTTTAAGTCAGGGAAAAACCAGACGTAAAACTTGCAACTCTCTTTCTCTGCGATGCTGCTAAAGATTGTAGCGTTTGCACAAACGTGCGGAGCCAATATTCCAACGTGCACTGTGAACGGCGGACGCGCAAGCGGTTTGTCACGTTTTTTGGCGCATTCATCACCTCCCAATAGGCTTAGACAGACAGGGAACATTGCGAACAACTTGTTGTTGTCTCCAGGAAATGGAAAAAACGATATGAAAACCGGGAAGATGGGGGGGGGGGGGGGGGGTTCAGGCAGTGTGGGGGTGAAAGATAGGAATGCAGGTCTTCATGTGATGAGGATTCCTCTATTGTCTTTTCCAGTAATGCGCTTTTCTCTGACATAATCGTCCTAATCCTCAGCTCACTGATGGACCTGGAACTGCTTGATATTTTGCTGGGGAGGGGATGTAGGGGGTGGGGGGGGTGGGGGGGTGTGGGGGTTTGTACATGATGTAAAGGTGTATTCACTGTCAGGGGCACAAGCTGTCCCAGAAACCAGTCATCACTGGAATGAAAACAAGGAGTGGTGCTTAAGCCCAGATTTAAAAGCCCTGTTCTCCCAATGTTCCTCCACTAATTCCTGCGAATCGCGAATACGATTCTCAAAAAACCCAAAACTGCATACTCCACACCATCAAAGATGACAGTGTTGGCAGAATACGCAATCTAATTATAATGCTTGGAGGAATATCAATAGACTATATCTTCAAAAGTCTCATATCTGTATTGCTTTTACTGGCTTTTACTGGTCTTAATGATTTTTCAATCTCATTCGCACCTTCTCATTGCTGGAAAAATAATTCCTAATGTGTTCTGATGAATAGTACTGTAACATAACTCCAAGGAGCATAAGCACATTTTCCTCTTTGACAGTTCACTTGCCGTGTTAGATCTGTGGCATTCCAGCAAGTTGCTCAAGAGTATACAAGGATGTGTTCATAATTGGCTGGTAAACTTGTGACTAAATTAAGTGGAAAACAACCAGATCATTTATTCCAGTTTTCAGCCACGGCCTCAATTAACTGCCCGTGAAGTGTGAACAATGTCCTGGACGTCCGTTTTCCACAAAGGATTCACCCGAAATCCACCGTGCAGGCCATAAAAGTGTTCCTACGGCAAAGGGGGAATAACTTCATTTGGGCCCAGTTCCCTTTGTTTTCTCAGGGCGAAGACGTTGGCTGGGTCCAGGCTGCCCCTTCCAGCTGTTTCCCCATGTCACGGCTGGAGCCTCCATCGGGGGGGTCGGAGGGGGGTTGTAGGAGGGCGCAGAGGAACTCCTACGTGTTTTTCAAACCGCAAAATTTACACGGATCGGACTCCACATTCAGTCCCGCGGGTGCTCCAGTGAGCGAAGGATTCCATGATCTAACACGAGTCTGGAGTCTCAGACACAACACAGGAGAGAGAGCCCAGATATCTTCACACCGTCAACTCCGAGACTACTGTGACGAGTCCGGTCACCAATATCTCAGTCTGCAATTTGTTCTTGCCAAAAACAAAAAGGACTTTCCAATAACGCGGGGATTTCTTTGGGGTTCTGACTAGGGGCCTCAGGATGAGTCAGCCTGTGTGGAGGACATGCATGTCTTCCTCGGCTGCCCTTGTTCAAATACCTCATCAGAAAACATTTGTGTTTCTGGGGTCCCAGACCAGTCGCACAACTTTCGAGATAAGGGGCTACAATATCTGTAGTCACAAAGTTGTCTGGGCTTGGTTTCTAAAGCATCTCATAGTAGGGACACTGATATAGGATCAGTTTTACAATTTAGCACACAATGGATAAGGTTAGGTTATGGAGAGGAGTAAATGGTGCCAGATCAGCTGCCTCATTTACAAAAATGTCGTTGGAATCAAACTTAAACATAATCTTATGATCATTTCCCAAGTTGTGCTTACGCTCAATTTATAAAAATAACAGACTGAAAATAAATAGCTTATATTGGTTTAAAGTGGCGTATCTGCATCTCAGACACCTGTATAAATCTGAAATCAACTTCAATTTGAACTCACATGAACAATTACCATGACTTGTGAATACAGTCAATAACCCATTTTCCTTTAAATAAGGGTGCATACTCTTTATGCCTAAAATTTATCATACGCTCATATCCACGTCAAAGTGGGATTTTATAAATAACTACTGACGCGGTTTTCTGTGTAAGCCACTATTTAACATACAATTTTATCGTAAATGATGCCCCAGAGCGGCTACTCTGGGAAGCTTTTTGAATTAGAGCCCCCTAATGTGGCTTCCATTTCCATTTTGGTTCCATTTCTGAACCAAAAAGACTTAATTGTCAGTGAAAGTTAAGCAACCTAAGCGTTTTAAGAGTAACCTTGTGCTTGGAAGGCACGGACAGCAGACTGAATGGACAACTTTAACTTCCATGGGACACTTGCAGACTACGCCCTCTAGAGGGCGCTGTTCAGGCACAGACACTTGTGATGCAGACTCCCCACCAAGTATTCGGGGACAAGCCAAGCTATGCTATCTGCTCACGAGGGAATGTGCATTCCCAGCATAACAGGACTTAAAAAAGTGAAGGAAATATTACAAAGAGCAGCTTGTAAGGGCAGATTAATAGGAGCATAACATCAAGTGTGCCTCCTCCCAGCCAAGGCTTAATAAACAGGTGCATCTAAGCCTTCAAGGCATTTGGATTATAATATTGTTCTATTCACATTACAGGTGTTGAAGGTGTTTTGTTGTTGTGTTTTGTTGTGTTGCGTTAGCTCTGTCTAAGCATAACTGCACAGATGTGACATAAATTGAGACCAAAAGCATGCAATTATTCTCTAATGGAACATGGCAAAAAACCCACCGTTAATTTTATCAGCTCTTTTAAAGAAAAGTCTCTTCATTATTACGACAGAAAATTGGCAACAGAAGTAATAACACTGAATGTGGAAAAGTGTTGTGGAAAAAAAGTATTTTCCTAAAACAACACATAGGTCTAAAAGATTTGTTTCTGTGTGCTCTTGAATAATTGATATGGTGCAGTGGCACAGAGGGAAATACTACTGCACTGCCACATTCAATATAGTCATGTACAATTACACACACCCTGCATACCTGTCATGAACCTAGAGTTGCAGGGGGGGTTTCCAGGTAGCTTTCGATAATACCACTACTCATCACCCCAGAAAGACATTTCCGCCACCAAGGGTTCAAGTTTTCAGCACTCTATGAAGCATTGCTTCAGCATCCCTTCATTTACCAGAATGAGATGTTGCTATTTGCAGCCAAAACTGGTGATGTGATATCAAAATTCTGAGTTCAGCAGCTGCCACAGACCCATTCTGCTGTGCCTAACCATGCCAAATCTAGTTTCTACCTCCTAACACAGACTATTCAATGCCACTGGGGTCCTCCGAAATAGTCACACTGATCACTCAATCACATCAATCGCTTACTAACCCAACTTTTCATACCGCACGTGTTGAATGTTATCATATCTCATTTCTTTACATAAGAAATTTGTCTTAAAGATTCCAATTAGTATATATTCAATATATATTGGGAAGATAAGTGGTATTTCCTGAATATAAAGCTTGAGCTGAATACACAATGAAGAGTAAATGCGGAACATAGCAGCAACATTACTTCTCAAACAGTGGGGCACTTGGCGTGCGTGGTGGTCTCAAGGGAACGCATCAGCTTACCTACATTTTTTTTCCAATTATAAGTGTAAAGTAGGCCTAATAAGAGCAGTTTCACTATGGCCATTTTCCCAAATAAATGTCAATGCATGTACCACGTGAGTTCTCCTTATGACAGAACATGATCTTGTCAAGTGCATCGTTTCAGGGAAAAGCAGTTCCAGTAACAGGCGAGACTCTTATACGCTTCAGAATTTTTTTATATTTTTAAAATCACGCAGTTTACAATGGCTGTAGTCTGGATGACGTTTGGGTTTTTTAAACCACCACTCCTTACCCGTGCTTGTAGCCACATGTATCTAGTTGACGATTAAGTTTTAAACGCCAGGCTACATTGAATAACGCGTACGTTTAACCTTTTCAGATCACTGAAAAATGTATTTAAAAAAAGAATAGACTACCATTACACGGAGTAGGCTACCTATCTGAATTCCACATCTAGACAATAAACTGAAGAATGCACTTATGTTACGTAAATGTGTGTGCAAAGCAGTTTTTAGTTCCTGAACTTCCTTAAAAAACCCTTCAATGATTACACCTGTACCGCCTTTAACCGGTAGGCTATCTATACTTTGCCAGAGCTACAGGTAAAATAAAGTAATGCATTGACACATATGTGAACAGAACATAGTTTAAATCTACAAGTTTTTCCATCTTAAATAGTTCGCTAGGTCTATCTTCACAGATCAATGAGCTCAGAACCTACTAAAAATGACATAGCCTACCTGGTGGTCCTGTGACGGAAGAAGTTGGTGTTTCAGTCTTATCTTTCTTTGCTTTTTTATTCCCACCTTTCTTCCCCTCTTTGCCCCTTTTCTTATCTGACATAATCATTTAAATAAGACTCCTTTAGCAAAGAAAAGAGGACACGATCGGGCAGTGAATTAATTCCTCAAAGTTTGTTTTCCTTGGATCCTCGCTTCTCCTGCGTCGCGGTTATTGATGTCAGTGTTCACTGCAGTTACGGCGTGCGATTAGTCCGATCAACTGTTGAATCGCAATACCATGTTGCATGTGTTCTTAGTCATTGTTAAAAATGTAGAATGGGCGGAGTTTCCGACTAATTTGGTCAGGGAAGTAAGTTTTTTCAAACTTACGAGGGAGAATCTTTCCTTTTTTTCCTATTCCATGTTGTCCTAAAAAAAAAAAGTTTGCCACTGGTATTATTATTATTTACTTTTTTGTTTTTTTAAAAACACTTTTCGTTAGTCAAAAGCTCTTAATAAAGTGCTATTTAGTAATAGAGTTTATTTAATGGGCTTTTTGGTTCTTTGGCTTTTATTGATTAATTGATCATTTTATTGATAGTCTGGGGAAATAAGTGTCTTTTGAGGCTTATAGGATGAGTGTGACACCTATAGTTGTTTCTGTGTGAAATAGGTTGTAGTTCATCCCATGCAAATAAGACACTTATATAAGAAGGGAATATTGAGTGTCATTATGAGATCAAAGAAATTATATGCTAAAATATATCAAACAAATTTACCAAGCAACAAAAGTTAATAATAAGTTAAGTAATAGTAATGACATAATAAAGAACAGCCACAAGCTTATGGGTTTGCATTGAGTGGTGAAGCACAATTATATCATAATTGCTGCTGAAAACATAATAAGCTGTATGGTTTACATATAGATTTAATCTATTTTTAGGTTGTATTTGTAAAATTAAAAGATGGAATGTTAGATTAGATGTTACAGTGACTCAGTTCCTTATAAGACTGTGACACACACTGCTACAGCACACGCGTGTTAATTCTGTTTGAGGCATCACCACAGGACATTGCCTCTGACGTCATTTTTTTTTTTACCAGTTAGTTTTTTATTTAAAAGAATATGCATGACCCAGTCAACTTGTTTATACATTGCAGTCAACAAGCAGCTGAGAATTACGTCTTTCAGCTTGTGTAGTGGAGTGGGAGAATACAGAATTTAGAAGTTTAGAAATGTTTATACAAGCCTGTGAATCAGTACAAAGACAAATGACTGTTTAGGCAAAAAAATTGCAGAGGTGGATTTAGTGTTTTTTTTTTTTTATAAGAAATTAATTTGATTTTATAGAGTATCCTACTGTCCAGAAAAGACAGTTCAATGCATGCTTCTACATCTACCTACGCTTTAAAATGCAAAAATGGAAGTTGAGCAAGTCGTTGAGTCATATTTCCCCCCTGGTTTCTGGTAGTGAGGTTGACGACAGCACAGCGTGTGCTGCAAGACTGAGCCTGTTCTTGTTCTGAAACTCCAGTACCAGCCTGGCGGTAGATGCTTGCCAGTCCAAACCCCTATCGCTCGCAATAGTTCAAATGTGGCTATTTTGTAACACCTGCAACAAAGTGCTAAATGAGATGTGATTGACCGTTTAGATGGTCCGGGTCATACGGAGTCCTACCTTCAACACACGGTGGCCAATAATCTTGCTAACGTCCCATTGGAAGGGAAATGAGTGCTCTGTCTCTCCCTCCCTATTGATTGCTGCCCAGCCTTTGTGGTTTCTAACTCAGCAGCAGGTTTACCTTGGCACTCCCAAGAATGCACTCCCAATTTTCTGTTCGGCATATCAAGGGGATTAATCTCGTACCATCTAAAAACGTTTAGCCCCTCATTATGCTTCAATTAGAATCATGCCTGTTTGTCACACACAAGAAGCCACATCAAGTCTGGCATGAAGTGTCTCACTCTACGTATACTTGTGGTTACAGCATTTCATTATTGTGTTTAAACACATATGCAGTCGGTTAAGAACGCACGTTTAAGCTGAGTCATGAAGTGTATCTAATTCTCAGAAATTAGGGAACTGTTTTATAGTTGTTGTACAATCGGCTCTGGTTTGCAAAGATTGATTTGATCTGATTTGATGAACTTTGGCCCAGAGAGAGTTTGTGCTTACTGATTTTCTTCCTTTTTTTGTAATGACAGTATTGATTCAGCAGCATGCTATGAATTACATTTTTTGTGAGTCCTGTCTTGAACAGATTATCATTGATATGGGATAAACAACTCATGAATCATACTGTTTACTATGTGGATGAAGATTTAATTTTTCCCATAAATTATGTTATCTTTACTGAATTTGTGTTGTTGGTTTTACAGTCTCCCCATTACAGCAAGTAGGGACAGGTACCTGAATAAGCAAGTATCGTTTGAGACAATATAGGGGACCACTTCTGGCAGAGAGTTTCACTCTGTGGGTGTTTAATGAAACTACGACAGGTTTGTGTGGTAGATATCACCCTCCCAGTTGTCCTGCACTTCTCAGTAAATGTATACTTTCTTTGGAAAAGTGGGAGGAGATAATATCTGCCTTCAGTATACCCCCCCATTCACTAAATGTCAGAAATGAGTCACAGTAACTGTCAGGGATCACATAACCATGCAGAACAGCTCTGTGGAATGTTTAGGCCATGGCTACAAGTGGCCTCCCAGTCGTACACTCGGCATCTATGAGTAGAATAAAAACTTGAATTCTTAATCTCTAGTACCAGTAGAAAGAGCCTAAATTGAATGCATGGTCTCCTGATGTTCTGACGTACAGGTCCACACAACAGCAGTTATGCATTTGACTACAAATCAGGAGAAAAATGAGATGGAGATCACCTGAAGAAAAACACCAGGAAAATAGTCTCCTGGGTTGATATGCGTAGCAGCGTATAGTGTTATGTGTTTGACCCCGTTCACGTTAGATTAGTCTGCCCAAATCTTGGGAATGTGCTTTGCAAATAAACCAAAGATTTAAAGGTACTTGTGTAGGTGGGATGCAAATTGCAGGCAGCAATTCAAGTCAACTCAATCAGTGATCTAGCTGAAGCTTGTAGAACCAATCAAATTGCAGGATATTTAGTGGACACAAATCTCAAGAACTGTAACTATTTTTAGATGCTCTTGACATACAGGTTGCAGGTTTGAATCCTAGGAGGCTCTAATCCTTCAATGGGGTTAAATACTTATTTAAATACATTTACACCAGTAATAATGTAGTCAATGGACTCAAAAGTCGCCTTGGATCAAGGTGTATGTAAGTGAATTATGACAAAAAAAAATCAGTTTTGATCTATTAGGGTCACCCAAAATCTGTGAATCTGTATCTGTCAGAGATTTGAGAGGTAATTGTTCAAAAAACCCAAAGATCATGACGGCAGCAACAATTGGAAAAATTAAATTGCTTTAAGTATGCAGTGGATAACCTAAACTACCACTGTTCAATTAGCAGTACAGAGCTGGATGTTTGTACATGATACAATGCCATACACAGCACATTCATTGTGTAAAGGGGTTTTATTGAGGGGTTCTTTTAATTAATTTTAAAAAAATTTTAAATAAATTTGGCACCCAACGTGGGGCTGAGCATCTCCAAGTCACACCAAATTTGGAATGGGCAATCATCAGTAACCATAGCCGCAAACCCCACTGAGAGTGTAGACATCCACCGTTCTTCTCCAAAACATTGGTGTTACCAGCTGCTTATTTTCACAACACAGACTACAGTTGAACTTGCATAGAGTGGAGTCGGAGGAAGACCTTTTATATGCAGCTTTAGCATCCGATCGACCACCGGGGGTCACTAGATAGCGATGAGCGCGGACCCGTTCACACCATCTACTCGCGACAGAGACAAAACCGTTGTACTTGGTCACGTGCAGCGATAAGGGGGCGTTGTAAGCGCATTTGGTGCAACACCAACAACTTACCAATTGTAAACACTTGATTGCAAAGTACAACACGGAAATACTTTTCAGAAATACAGAAAAGAACGGGAGCTCGTCGGACACTTTTTGTTTAACCGTCTAGAGCGGCGTCGTTTCTGATTGGTTGGTACTGCGACAAAGTTGACAACATTTCAGAGAGACAAACATATGGGTTATTTGTCGCTGTGTATTGACTCCACCCCTCCCGCTGTTTGTCGTCGTTATCCATAGACTTTGAATGGAATCTTGTAGCTTTGTCTTTGTCGTGAGTAGATGGTGTGAACAAGGTGTTAGACTGGGCGACACAATCGCCAATTGCCTGACGCATTCAGTACTGGCATGGTCCGGATTGTATCCGAGGCCATGAGGCTCAGCTATGCACTACAACATGGTGCCTTAACCCAATGAGCCTTCCAGCAGCCCCTGGTTGTTTGCATTCTATCAGAGCAAAATATATTTATACAGCATATGGGTATGGCTGTGAATTTGTTACATTATTTTAAAACTTGCTTGTCAAAGAAAAATAATGGCTATAATGACTGCACTGACAATTGGACGAGATGCTATTTAAGAGGAATATTATAAATTGATGTCAAAAACTTAAAATCTGTACATATTTCACGTAATATTAAAGGTCAAAAGAAGGTTAAAGAGGCTGTAAAGGTAAATCTGTAATTGGCTTTAGACTACATTATATGAGGTATTAAGGTACGCATTAAGCATCAGCAACAGCATGAGAAATCAATTGTATTGCAATGTCGACCTTTATCAGTCTGTCCATTTCCATCTATTCCGATGTAGGGATTAAATAGGGTAGAGTTGAAATTAGTACTGGGCTCTGACCTATTGGGCACAGGTCCGTCATGATGTCATGAAGGAACTTGCGTAATGACCAATATATGTTTTAATCTCATTGCATATCTCCTCCCATAGTCTGAGGCAAATAAAAGTATTCTGTCCCGCTAAAACAGCCTATTTGAGTCTGAGCCAAACTCTTGTTTGCCATTTGCGCTGCTCATCCTGCTCTTATCAGGCATAGCCTAACGTTGCCTTTAAGATGTTCGCTTTTCCGATGCTATTGTTCTCATTACTGTTATTAATGTGTTTCCATTAATTATCTCCTAATTAACAGACCGTAGTCTAATGCCAGAATCAAACCTGCCGCAGCTGGCCAGTAGCCTAAAGTCAGTAGCCGTCCAACTAGCTCTCTAGCCTACGAAGCTTTATCCAACAAACATATTCTATGCTATTCAACTGGGCAACAACATCAGCCTAGCAGGTGTGTTTGTTTACTTGTGGGTGGTACATTCTGGGAGGAGTTGAGATGGGAGGTGGGTTGGTGAGAGGTGGGGGGTGGGGGAGCAGTTAAGGTCAGGGCTCTGTGCAGGCCAGTCAAGTTCTTCTCAACAAGCCATTTCTGTATGGACCTCGATTTGTGCACGGGGCCATTGCCCTGCTGAAAGTAAGAAAGCGCCTTCCCCAAACTGTTGCCACAAACAAGCACAGAATCATCTGGAATGTCATTGTATGCTGTAGAGTTAAGATTTGCCTTCACTGGAACTAAGGGGCAAACCATGAAAACTAGTCCTAGATCAAGGGGTGTCCGGATACTTTTGGCCATGTAGTGTATTTGGTGGATGTGTAGTGGATACGTTCCTCTGTGATAATCTATTGGGTTTTTTAACTACTTTTTGAGCCACTTTAAAACCACTTTGAGAAGGAGACTCAGATAATTTAATATCAGTACTGTTGAGTAGTTGAGTCTTCTGGTCAGCAATCTCTAAAACTCAACTCATCTATGACTATACAATTATGTTTCATTATCAGTCTTCAGGGCCTGTAATGAATTTTCTATCACTAAATAAAACCACAATTAACTCGTGTAATTAGCTAGTTAAAGATCACTCAATCCAGAAATGTGTTTTTGTTATACAATAGTATAGAGCTACATTCTTCATTTTGTTTTTGTTATTCTTTTACTGAAAAAACATCTGAATTATAGTATTCTTCAGCATTTCAACCAGGAGACACTTTAATCTGTAACATTTCTTTATTTTATGTTCCTAATAAAAAGTTGAAGAGAACACGTTTTCAAACAATGTCCCAAACATCGCACATTCACACTTCCACTAATCTGGGTACAAGATTCTAAAAACCAGTATGATTTGATGTTTGATTATCAACTTTATATGTATTCCACATGCTCTGACGCGATGTAAAGAAATTAATCAAACCCGCACATATTAAGACATATCTTTCAATCTTTCCAACTTTCCAAACTTTGCACTTAGCAAAATTACTGAAATTAATTAAGATGAAGGTGACAAAAGAAGTGAGCTGCATTTACGAGGCACATCTGTGCTGAACTTTTCTGTCACATCCTCAAAAACAATGATTAAATTAGATGAACACGTGGTGGGGCTTATTCACCTACAACAGGCGGTTTTGTACAAACAGTTTACAATGATGAGGTCAAAGCACTTTTATGGATTTCAAGTTTCCCAAGTGTTTTTCTGAGAATTCACTGCCTTTTTACGTGCAATCAGTATATACTCATAACGCCCACATGCAAAAACTCCAGAAAAAAGAAATCAGAACAACCCCCCATCCCCCCTGTCCCCTGTCCCCCCGATAAAAATGTGTCTCTCCAACTCACAGATGGATTCTCCTGATTGGGTGACAAAATATTTGGGTAATAGATGGCACTGGTTCCTGTTGTGATTTACATGCAACATGGTCCAATGCGGGAAAATAATGTACAGACGTAACATAGCATAAAGAAAATGCTCTCACTCCACGCAGCTTTTTGCATAGAGAGTTTAGCTCACAAAAAAATACAGAAGGCTGTTGTGTTTATCCATTTCATTGGATTTATGGCCACGCATTCATTTTCCACGCAGCTCTGAGAAAGAGGAAACAGACCCTGCATTTCTTCCAGATATTTTATACATTATTAATCATTCCATGGTGATTAGGAAGTTACGGCATGCTGAAAACCCCGTTTTGGGCCCGTATTCACAAAGTGTCTCAGTGATTAAGCGCTGACCTAGGATTAGTTTTCCCTTGTACATCAAAACCTTATTCATTATTAAGCTAAAAAGCCAAACTGATCCAAAATCAGCAGTCCTACACCGAGATGCCTTATGAATACCGGCCTTACTTCCTCCTATCCCAAAGCAGTTTCCTTTCTCCAAATGCCAGGATGAAGTGTCTGTTGCTGTGATACTGGGAAAACTAACCCTGAGTTGCTTTAGTGGCAGATTAAGCCCAGTAGATAGGACTCTGATTCGGACACAGCCAGGCTGTGTGTTTTTCGCTGCTCCTTAGTTCCTAGGAGCGGCCTTTTTACTTTCTGTTATCTGTGAAACTCAAAGCTTGTTTGAACGTGAACAGAAAATTATTCAAAAATATTTTTTTACAACATTCCTGTAACGTTCCGTTCCCATCCTGTCCGTTTTCCGTGTTTTGCCCTTTTCCCTCCGTGTCATGTTTGATTCCCTTGTCCGTGTTTTCCCCGTTGCTACAGACTGGGCGTGTTCCTTCCGTTTGTTTCACTCCTTTTCCCCACTCCGGTTTCAGCCTATCTCCTTTCCCCGCTGCTGCATGCATTCCGCACACTTCAATTGTTCAATCACCCTCGCTTACATTTTGCACGCTTTCTTAATTGTTTCCAATCTCACTTCCCTATTTAACCCTTCGGCTGGCTGCTATTCAGCGCCAGTTCGTTAACGTTGTTCGTTTGTATCCGGTCTTTGAATCCCTGTCCTGTGCCCTAAAGAACTTCAGTTTGGTTTTGGCTCGGTGCTTTAAATGCTCTCTGTCTACTGTTGTTACTAACTAGTTCTGTCTGTTTGCGGTTCTCCCTGCCTGAATATTGCCTGTCTCGTTAACCACCCTTTCTACTGTTTCTGCCAGTCTGTAGCTGTTTACCACTCCCTGTGTGTGCGGTACCTCTGCCTCCACCTGACGTTGCGCCCGCAGCTGGGTGTTCTGCTTCTCCTTACTACAGTGGTTCCTGTCCGGCCGTGGCTACTGCCATTGCTACGGTTACGGTTGCATCCTCCACTGTTGCCCTGCTGCCCCAACCGGGCCAACCTGAGCTCCGCTGCACTGCTCTGCCTTGCCGTATCCAGCCGCTACCCCGTCCTCTGCTTCCAGTATCTGGTTACCTATCCTTCCCGTCCAGTTCCTGTCCAGTTCCGGTTTGGAACTTACCTGAGAGACCCGCAAAGTCCAGTTCCGGTCTGGAACATTCCAGTGTTCCAGTTGTCCTGTTCCAGTTTAAACCGATCCAGTTCCTGTCAGCCCAGTTCCGGTTTGGAACTCCAGTCCCCTGTACCAAGTCCAGTTCCGGTTTGGAACATCCAGTGTCCTGTGCCAAGTCCAGTTCCGGTTTGGAACAACTCCATGTTCCCGTGATCCAGTCCAGCTTGACTATCCAGTCCAAGTCCAGTCCCGTTCCGGTTCTGAACATCCAGTATGCCGTGCCAAGTCCAGTTCCGGTTTGGAACAACTCCATGTTCCCGTGATCCCGTTCCAGTTGACTATCCAGTCCAAGTCCAGTCCAGTTTCGGTTTGGAACATCCAGTGTCCAGTGCCAAGTCCAGTTCCGGTTTGGAACAACTCCATGTTCCCGTGATCCAGTTCAGTTTGACTATTCAGTCCCAGTCCAGTCCAGTTCCGGTTTGGAACAACTCCTTGTTCCTGCGATCCAGTTCCTGTAATCCGTTCCAGTTTCCTGTCCAGCCCAGTTCCGGTTGGAACTCCAGGGTTCCAGCACCAAGTCCAGTTCCGGCTTGGAACATCCTGTTGCCGTTCAAGTCCAGCTCCGGCTTGGAGCAGATTCAAGTTCCGGAGAGATTCCTGACTTTGTTACTATTGTTATTATTATCTGTGTACAGCTTGGGACTACCCCAAGCTATAATAATAAATTACCTTTTTCTGTCCCTCTGCCTCCTGGTCGTTGCATTTGGGTCCAGCCCGTATTAGGTTCATGACAGAACAAACTGGCCAAAATATGGACCCAGCCGACCTGGAACAGATTCGGCATGCCTTCTCCTGCCAAACCACGGTCAGTGACCAACAGGGCCGCCGTTTAGACGATGTTTTGGAGGTGCTGAGGGGGCTATTGGAGCAAGTCACACAGCTGTCACGCTACCAGCCTCTTCCTCGGATCCCTGTGGGTCCGACCCCCGCAACGTTTGAACAACCTCCCGAGGTTCCGGCTCCCTCTCCGAGCCGGGAACCCAGAGTTCAACACCCAGAAGTATACCGCGGAGGGTTGGGGAAGTGCCATGAATTCCTCATGCAGTGCGACATCATCTTCTGCATGCAGCCCACCTCCTTCGCCTCTGATCCATGCAAGATTGCGTTCATTATGAGCAGTCTAGGAGGCAGTGCCTTGGAGTGGGCCACATCCGTGTGGGAGAGCCAATCATCAGCCTGCAACAACTTCGCCGTCTTCACCTCCGAAATGCGACGCGTCTTCGACCACCCAGTCTGTGGACGAGATGCTACCCAGCGCCTTCTCCAGGTTCGGCAGGGCAGTCGCAGTGTGGCGGAGATGGCTGTTCAGTTCCGTACTCTCGCTGCTGAGGCGGGATGGAACGACACCGCACTTCAGGGGGCCTTTCATCAGGCTCTCAGCGAAGAGTTGAAGGATCAGTTGGCTACCCGGGAGGAATCCAACTCCCTTAACAGCTTCATCAACTTGGCCATCGCCATAGACAACCGTCTCAGAACCCGGGCCCGTGAGCGGGGGAAGAATCCCTCACGAATTCCGTTCTCCACGCTTCACAGTGTTCGCCAGCCCTCCCCCTTCAAGGGGTCGAAAGTCTCATCCATGCCCTCCGAGGAGGAACCCATGCAATTGGGCAAGATCACGGTGGATGCCGAGGAGCGCCAACGACGGTTCCAGACCAAGTCATGCTTCTATTGTGGCAAGCCAGGCCACCAGATTTCCGCATGTCCTATTCGCCCAAAAGAGGTGACTCGCCAGTAGAACTGGGCGTACTGACGAGTCCTATTATTCCTGACCATGCAGCCCAGAACCGCGTAGAATTCAAGGCCACTCTTCTTTGGAAGAGCAACACCGCGTCATCATCTGCCCTTATCGACTCTGGGGCCGATGCCAATTTCATCGACATATCGTTTGTTGAGAGGTTCGGGATTCCCACCGAACCCTTATCTACCCCTATTACGGCTCTCGCACTGGACGGTAGGAGTCTGGGGTTAGTCACCCACTCCACCGTTCCCCTCCAACTAGTTTTATCAGGTAATCATCGGGAAACCATCCAACTACTCCTGATCCACTCCAAGCAGTCCTCCATGGTTCTAGGTCAGACCTGGCTACGTCTCCATAACCTTCACATTGATTGGCGTTCCGGTCGAATCCTGGCTTGGAGCAGTCACTGTCTTGCCAACTGTCTCCGTTCTGCTCTACCCCCCTCGGGGGGGCAAACTTAGCGTTTCCATTCAACCTGTACCGGATCTAACTAATGTTCCCTGTCAATATCACGACCTGTCGCAAGTTTTTTGTAAGTCACGTGCTGTGTCTTTGCCTCTTCATAGACCCTACGACTGTTGCATCAATCTGCTGGCTGGAGCTAAACTTCCATCTGGCCGCCTCTACAGTCTGTCGGGCCCGGAGAAATTAGCTATGGAGACCTACATACACGAATCACTTGCTTCAGGTATAATCCGACCCTCTTCATCCCCGGTCGGCGCAGGGTTTTTTTTTGTTGGGAAGAAGGACGGGTCGCTACGTCCCTGCATCGATTACCGGGGCCTCAACGAGGTTACCATCCGTAACAAGTATCCTCTCCCTCTTATTAATTCTGCCTTTGAACCCCTCAACCAGGCAGTTATTTTTTCCAAGCTCGACCTCCACAACGCGTACCACTTGGTCCGGATTCGCGAGGGGGACGAATGGAAAACTGCCTTCAATACCCCGCTTGGCCACTATGAGTATTTGGTGGTCCCCTTTGGTTTAACTAATGCCCCAGCAGTCTTTCAGGGGATGGTCAATGACGCGTTACGGGACCTGCTGGGAAGGTTTGTCTTTGTATATATTGATGACATCCTTCCAAGGACCCACAGGAACACGTACTCCATGTTCGGGAGGTTCTCCAGCGACTTCTGGAGAACCAACTCTTTGTTAAAGCCGAGAAGTGTTCATTCCACACCTCTTCTGTGCCATTCCTCGGCTTTATTATCGAGGAGGGCAGAATCCGGGCGGATCCAGCGAAGGTCAAGGCGGTGACAGAATGGCCCCAACCTTCTACACGTATGCACCTTCAACAGTTCCTTGGCTTTGCTAATTTTTACCGCCGGTTCATTCGCAATTACAGTATTACTGCTGCTCCGCTAACCAAACTCACTTCTACTTCCATTCCCTACTGTTGGAATCCCGAGGCACAACTCGCCTTTGAACAGCTCAAGGCCCGGTTTTCCACAGCCCCTATTCTCTGTCATCCTGACCCCACCCGCCAGTTTACTGTTGAGGTTGATGCCTCCGACACCGGTGTAGGGGCCATTCTGTCTCAGCGAGCCGCCTTGGATAACAAGCTCCACCCCTGTGCGTTCTTCTCCCGGAGACTGTCCCCCGCGGAACGAAATTACGACGTCGGGGATCGGGAGCTCTTGGCCATCAAGCTTGCACTGGAGGAGTGGCGTCACTGGCTGGAGGGGGCAGGTAACCCATTTATTGTCCTTAAGGACCACCACAACTTGCTGTACATTAAGTCGGCCAAGAGGCTTAATGCCCGTCAGGCTAGATGGTCACCTTTTTTGCCAGATTTAATTTTTCCGTTACTTTCCGTCCCGGTTCCCGTAATACCAAGGCGGATGCCTTGTCCCGTATCTTTTCCCCCTTTTCCAGTCCTACTGATCCGGAGCCTATTCTACCGGCTTCCTGTGTTGTGGCTGCGGTGTCCTGGGAGATCGAGGAGACCGTGAAGGCCGCCCAGGCTTCCCAACCGGATCCCCGCAATAACCCTAACTCCTCCCTCTTTGTTCCCGACTCCGTCCGTTCCCAGGTCCTGGAATGGGTTCATGCCTCCCGTCTGGCCTGTCACCCAGGAGTTGCCAGGACTATCGTCCTTGTCAGGAGGAGTTTTTGGTGGCCCACCCTCAAGGGGGATACCCGTGCCTTCGTCCTGGCCTGCCCTGTTTGCGCCAGGAGCAAGGCATCCCACCAGCCTCCCTCCGGTCTTCTCCACCCCCTCCCTGTCCCGGGCCGTCCTTGGAGCCACATTGGCGTGGACTTTGTCACCGGTCTACCTTTGTCAGAGGGTAACACTGCTATTCTGACAATTGTGGACCGGTTCTCCAAGGCGGTCCACTTTATCCCTCTTCCTAAATTACCTTCCGCTCTTGAAACAGCGGAGCTCCTGGTGCTGCACATGGTCAGGCTGCACGGGATCCCCTCCGACATCGTTTCTGACCGTGGGCCCCAATTCTCCTCCCAGGTTTGGAAGGCGTTCTGTGTGGCCCTGGGTGCCTCTGTGAGTCTGTTGTCTGGGTTCCATCCTCAGACTAACGGCCAGACGGAGAGGGCGAACCAGGACCTGGGGGCCGCCCTGCGGTGCGTGACTGCTCGCAATCCCTCTTCCTGGAGCCGTTTCCTCCCTTGGGTGGAGTATGCGCATAACTCCCTTAAGAGCACGTCCACGGGGATGTCCCCCTTCGAATGCTCCTTGGGGTACCAACCCCCCCTCCTGCCGGCCTAGGAGGCTGAGGTGGCGGTCCCTACTGTCAAGTCCCACCTCCTTAGGTGCAAGCGGATGTGGAAGCTGACACGCACCGCACTCCTTCGCTCCAATTCCCGTACCCAACGCTTGGCGGACCTTCACAGGACCGCAGCCCCGCAGTACAAGCCCGGTCAGCAGTTCTGGCTCTCCACAGCCGCTATTCCCCTTCAATCCACCTCAAAAAAGCTTCAACCCTGTTGTATTGGTCCCTTCACCATTCTCCATGTTATTAACCCTGTTTCCATCAAACTCTCGCTTCCTGTTTCCCTTAAAATTCATCCTGTTTTTCATGTTAGCCAAGTTAAGCCTGTCGCCTCCAGCCCCCACAGTGCCCCGGCGGTCATTCCACCTCCGCCCCGGATCATCGACAACGCCCCGGCCTACACGGTGAGTTGCATACTCGACATTCGCCGCAGAGGCCGGGGCTTCCAATACCTTGTCGACTGGGAGGGGTATGGCCCGAAGAGCGGTCCTGGCTCCATAAAAGCCTTATTTTAGACCACTCTTTCATTCTTGACTTCCACAATCGGTGCCCGGATAAGGTTAAGCCTCCAGTTACGCCAGGTGGCGTTCATTAAGGGGGGGGTACTGTAACGTTCCGTTCCCATCCTGTCCGTTTTCCGTGTTTTGCCCTTTTCCCTCCGTGTCATGTTTGATTCCCTTGTCTGTGTTTTCCCCGTTGCTACAGACTGGGCGTGTTCCTTCCGTTTGTTTCACTCCTTTTCCCCACTCCGGTTTCAGCCTATCTCCTTTCCCCGCTGCTGCATGCATTCCGCACACTTCAATTGTTCAATCACCCTCACTTACATTTTGCACGCTTTCTTAATTGTTTCCAATCTCACTTCCCTATTTAACCCTCCGGCTGGCTGCTATTCAGCGCCAGTTCGTTAACGTTGTTCGTTTGTATCCTGGTCTTTGAATCCCTGTCCTGTGCCCTAAAGAACTTCAGTTTGGTTTTGGCTCGGTGCTTTAAATGCTCTCTGTCTACTGTTGTTACTAACTAGTTCTGTCTGTTTGGGGTTCTCCCTGCCTGAATATTGCCTGTCTCGTTAACCACCCTTTCTACTGTTTCTGCCAGTCTGTAACTGTTTACCACTCCCTGTGTGTGTTGCGGTACCTCTGCCTCCACCTGACGTTGCGCCCGCAGCTGGGTGTTCTGCTTCTCCTTACTACAGTGGTTCCTGTCCGGCCGTGGCTACTGCCATTGCTACGGTTACGGTTGCATCCTCCACTGTTGCCCTGCTGCCCCAACCGGGCCAACCTGAGCTCCGCTGCACTGCTCTGCCTTGCCGTATCCAGCCGCTACCCCGTCCTCTGCTTCCAGTACCTGGTTACCTATCCTTCCAGTCCAGTTCCTGTCCAGTTCCGGTTTGGAACTTACCTGAGAGACCCGCAAAGTCCAGTTCCGGTCTGGAACATTCCAGTGTTCCAGTTGTCCTGTTCCAGTTTAAACCGATCCAGTTCCTGTCAGCCCAGTTCCGGTTTGGAACTCCAGTCCCCTGTACGAAGTCCAGTTCCGGTTTAGAACATCCAGTGTCCTGTGCCAAGTCCAGTTCCGGTTTGGAACAACTCCATGTTCCCGTGATCCAGTTCAGTTTGACTATCCAGTCCCAGTCCAGTCCAGTTCCGGTTTGGAACAACTCCTTGTTCCTGCGATCCAGTTCCTGTAATCCGTTCCAGTTTCCTGTCCAGCCCAGTTCCGGTTGGAACTCCAGGGTTCCAGCACCAAGTCCAGTTCCGGCTTGGAACATCCTGTTGCCGTTCAAGTCCAGCTCCGGCTTGGAGCAGATTCAAGTTCCGGAGAGATTCCTGACTTTGTTACTATTGTTATTATTATCTGTGTACAGCTTGGGACTACCCCAAGCTATAATAATAAATTACCTTTTTCTGTCCCTCTGCCTCCTGGTCGTTGCATTTGGGTCCAGCCCGTATTAGGTTCATGACAATTCCTCTACTAACCCCACACTATTTTGTGCCCTGGAAACCAATCTTTGTGTCCTAATCTAATGTTGCTGATTGCATATTAATTTAATATTAATGGTTACATATTAATTAATGTCTCGACATGATCCACAATGTCAAGTACATTGTATAATGTACATGCAACTACTTGTACTTGAAACTTAAAGGCTGTTTTGCATACTTCCAGGTAGGAGACGAGTGGAGGAAAGGAGGTGAGGAGTGTAGAATATTGGGATGCACCAGGTAGCGAAAACGCGGAAATAAGTATTTCATCGTGGTATTTTTAAGTGCACTCAATTTTCAGAAATGTTCACAAGTATACTCAACTAGCATAATCAATAGTAGGCAAGTGCGTTGATTCGGACACGACCCAAACCTCAGGCTGTGGGGCTGATTATGTGCTTGGTACTAAATACTACACGTGGCTTTTTTTCAGACACTCCCTGAAATTTCCAGAAAAAGCCATGGTTTCTTTTCTGCCTACTTCAGATAGACATATTATATAATAACTGAAAGTTACTTCTACAGTAGGTGTCCTCGAAGTTCAGCTGAACAACAATAAGAACAATATCAAAAAGAGATCATCCACATTCTGTGCCCAAGGATGGAGAACTACAGTGTATTGTCTGAAAATATGAAAATTCTTCACAGCAGGGCAGGGCTCCATTCAGAATAACTCATCAAGGTATCCGGGCAAGATGCCTTTTCATTCTTCTCTCAGTAATTTGAATTGGTTAGCTCCATTGCCGCTCCACAGTTCAAATGAGATCATTTCCATTTTGAAAGTTAGTTTCTCTTTACTTTCATCAGTTTAACATGTGTGGAGGTATTCAGACTGGAAATTTCTTTATTCCTTTTTTGTTGCAATCTGCCATTGATATTTGAAGCTTCTTTATTTCCTGCATGTTATTTTCTCTGTGAAGCGAAGTGCTGTCTCCAGTGTGTGAGAGCTTTCTGCTGTTTGGTTTGGGGAGGTCGAAAATAATTGACACGATATAACAATACAGAGTCCATTATCGTGCTCTTCTCTTGCAAATAAAGGTTTCTATTGGCATGATGAAGAGGGAGGCGCACTCCTCTCTAGATGACCGTGTAATGCAGCAGGCCTAAATCAAGCCCTTCAAAGATGCTTTCCTTTTTTTTTTACCTAACTGAATGTGAATTAAATATTTAACACTGTTTACCAATATAATGCAACTTAGGCCTTTACAGCTTATTCGTAATGGGAAATTACCTAAATTCAGTGCATCTTAAAATACATCAGTCATTTTTACCTCCACTTCGTTGTAGGCAATGATGCCCTTCACAATGACTGATGTAACTAAGTCCTGATGTAACTAAGCATGACTCATACATTTACATGAGTATGTGGGTATCACAAATACATACGCAGAATAAACTATTGCCCTGGTGTGCTTCAGTTCTAAGCATATACAGCATAGGCCTGTATTCAATCAATTGTCCTTTACATTTGTCCATACATATAAATGCAAGTTTTATTTTATTATTTCATTTTTTTAGGAAAAACAATGTGTGTGTATTTAACGATGTAACATTGAACACTGAATCCTGGCAATTGTCCTTCAAATGTATAAATTTAACCTTTGATTACTTTCTAACAAATTGGAGATAATATGCATAATTATAAAGATATAGGAAGTCATTTGCTTTTGAAACTGAAAAGTTCTGTGCTATCCATTTGTAAGATGCCACTTTAAAGTCACTTTAAGCAGGAAATAAGGAGACCTTACTTCATATCAGATAATGGTTCTGATCATTTTCTATGGGTAAAGAAGCTTTCCAGCTGGATTAGACATCGCCTATCTACTGATGGTTTCTTAACACTTAACTCTGTCTAATGCTGTGATTTTAAGTGGCCATTCTCCTCTTTACATTGTATAATATTGCTCAGGGCAAAGGGTTGTATTTAACGTTAATCAGAGATCATCAGTTTACATAAAACCAGATGTTTTTTTTTCTGGTTTCCCTATCATTTTAACATTTGAAACGCAAAGGTTAAGATTCAATCGATTAAAAGAGGAGCAGGCAGTTAATCGGTGGCCCAAATGCAAATTGGCTGGCTTGTTAATTGTGCGTAACAGCTACACATGTTGTTCAGGATAGTTACCAAATGAAAGGCCACTGCCAGGTGCAACGCAGGGTGACTAACAGCGTTTTCAGTGGGCGGTTCTCTGGTGAAAGGGGTTAAACCTGCCTAAACACACATTTTTCAACTTGTTTGTGTTGTGCAGATAAGGAGGCAATATTTTGACCGGCTTTTTGATTTTTCGTAAATATTTTCCAGCCATCAAAGCTGAAAGTCAGCGCGCGTACGGCCGAGCGAGGGGGAGTCCGAACCCTGGGACAAATGTCTCAGGTGTATATTTTATCGCCCCCTTAAAAGGTCATTCCGTCCAAAAGGAACAGCACAAAGACCACTATTAAAGCATCCTCTTGTAAATATTATGAGTCCCCTTGAGGCTTAAGCCCTAAACAGATCGCTAATGCCTCGTTGCGTTAAAAACATTTGGGTAAATGAAAAGAGCTGGCAGCTGACTCATCAAAGCAACCTACTCCTTTTACTCTGTTATGGCCCAGATGTCTGCACTGCTGTGTGTACATCTTGCCATGCCGTGTTTTCATGATGCGATGTTGAAAGTGAAGTTTGTTTTGGTCTGTTTAATAAACACTGTATATCTCTCAAAATGAAAATAGGCCCCCTATCATAAAAAAAGACTAGTTTAATACAGTCCGTGTAACATATAATTGCAATGCAACATCCCGAACGCAATATCTGTTAGGACGATGTTATTCATTTGTATTTTCGTGTTTGACAGACATTCTAATCCATAACGCAAGGCCAATGTGGCAAGACACAATGACATTAAATCAGTTAGAGCAATCTGTGCTAAATCTGCGCGAACATATAAACATAAAACCACAGATTTTAATGCATATGTCAGAATAATATGTAAGTAGAGCTTAATAGCAATCATATCCGTTGCCATATACCAGCACTGTTGAACTGGTAATCCCCCTGGTCTTTAAATATGTTTGATTATTTGAAATATGTTCACTCCAAACTGAAATTGCCTTGATGCACCACACCATATGTTAAGTGATTTATTCAGCAGTGGAGGAGGGTGGTGCAAACATAACAGACGACACTGAAGGTCAACACTGTCTTTCAGAAGAAAAATATACCTAGACAGCCCTTCTCTTGCCGTTTTATGTTTTTCATTATCTTCTGGTCCCATCATGTCCTGGCCTGCACATTCATTTGACGGATCAGGACAAATAACAGATGGGCATCGAGGGGTAGCATCACTATATCTGTCCAAGATTAAAACACCCCCCGCCCCCAACCCAGGTTTACTCAGTACACCATGTACCCCCAACCCAGGTTTACAGAGTACACTGTGTACCCCCGACCCAGCTGTATAAGGTAGTACCTACCCCTACTCTGCTTTATGAGGTACATTATACTCCCCGAAACAAAGTTTACACTACTCTACACTACACTAATACACTACTGCATATTGCCCTTTGAACATTTTTTGGAAAGTCAGTGTTCTGCACAACTGAAACTTTGGTAGAACTTTGGGTCACCTGGCCATGATATCAGTCCAAATGGTGGCAAAATATGTTCATTAGTTGCTCTGCACTCCCCTGGGGTGATAACCAGTGTTGTAGTACTATTTTTTAGAAGTGAGGGAGTGCGCCGCAAATTATAAAATTATAAAAGTACTATTTTCTTCAATGTTGTTAGCAAGCTACCAGAAAAGACTAGAAAAATGTCGGCAGGTCGGTTTGTTTACCATAGATATATACTACCAGGAACGCTTGCTTCCGTGGAAATTTGGACCAATGAGTGGTTTGTGATGCATCGCCACATTAACGCTGTTTCTGGTGCAAGAATTACCTACCGGATCTATGTTCCAAATAAAATACAAAAAAGCCAGGAAAGGGCCATTTAATTTAAAAAAATAAATGCGTAAGAAGACTGGTTATTGTTTGTATTGACAGAATCCACTTCGTTCGTGTTCATATACGTGCGAGAAGTGTCATTTTGAGACCATTTTAGCTGCCCTATAGAAGCGAATGTGACAAATACTTTATTCTGGATTATCACCCCAGGGGAACACAGAGCAACTAATGAATATATTTCGCCACCATTTGAACTCATATGGCCAGATAACTACACAACCCAAAGTTCTACCAAAGTTCAGTTGTGCTTTAAAGAGTAGTGATTGTTGATCACCATTTGTATGTTCAGTTAAGAAAATTTTAACTTAATTTTACTTTTTTTTTAAAAATGACAATACTAGTTGTGTTTTGTTATGGTTAAGTAAATTTATCAAGTCAATACTGCAGGATCAAAAGGAGTGAGTGAGTGAGTGAGTGAGTGAGTGAGTGAGTGAGTGAGTGAGTGAGTGAGTGAGTGAGTGAGTGAGTGAGTGAGTGAGTGAGTGAGTGAGTGAGTGAGTGAGTGAGTGAGTGAGTGAGTGAGTGAGTGAGTGAGTGAGTGAGTGAGTGAGTGAGTGAGTGAGTGAGTGAGTGAGTGAAAGTCAGGGAGTGAATGATTCCCACCAGTGGCGGACTCAGGCTGTTTGAAGGGCAGGGGCGAAAAGAAAAAAAGGGCACCTACTGCACGACATGGCGCTATGATGCATTATGTGTTGTGAAATAGTCTTCGTCCTTGATTAACATTATGTAGGCAATCCAGAAAGGGCACCCTTTGGGACACTGTTATGTAGTGGCAGCATAGAGGGCACTTTATCACGGCACTGTTTACCTTTGGAAGGGCATCCATAGGGATTGTGAAGTTTAGACAATTGGAAGGGCACCAATAGGGCACTGCATCACATTTTATCCACTAATAGAGCACTCATTAAGACATGTTATTGTATTTTCTTGCTATGTTTTCCTATGTGAAGGGCAGCCAATAGGGCCCATACTCTCGTTTTCGCCACTCAAGAGGGCACTTAAGCGCGACGTTTTCAACCGGGGGGGCACCAGGGGGGGGGGGGGGGGAGGGGGGGGCAGTCGCCCCCCCTGCCCCCCCCCCCTGAGTCCGCCAGTGATTCCCACTGGATTTACCCGGGACTTTGGATAGCGAGCGGAAAACTACAGAACGGATCAGTGCTGGAACAGCCTTCACCCCAGTTTCACACAATTTCTTACCAATGTCTTCTCCCTTTCCTTTGCAGTAGGCAGTAGATGAATAACAGAGTGAAACCCTGTGTACTATATTGTGCTTACTGTTGAATGATGTGTGATGCGTGTTATGTGATGTATCGGGTGTGATCGTGATGTGCGATATGTAATGTGTGGCCTCTGCCTGGGGACTCAGATAACTCTGGTAAAACTGAAGTTGTACATGGTCCCTGTCAAATAACCAAACAAATAAACATATAAATAGATAAATGCATCCCGGTATTGAGAGTGAATTCACTATCATAGCTCTGTAAAATGCTGCTCATTCACCATACCACATCGCCATGTTTCAGCATGTGTCTCCAGCCGCCTCTGCTTTTTTGAAATCAGATCATGTCACAGATGAGGTGTTTCCAAAAAACCAGCATCTATATTTAGTGTGCCTTTGGAAAGTCTAGGTCATTCAGGATGGGACAAGTCCCTCTCGTGTCAGTGACGTGCAGAGGCTGGAATAAAAGGGGAGAACTGTCCCTGAATCAACAGGAAGTCCAGAGTCATCGCTGATGAGAATAATGCGCATAATATGTCCAATGTCTCATCTGTTTATTGATGTTTAAATGTGACCTTTTCTTCATTGATTCACTTCCTGTGTCGCTGTTGGGGTGGGCATTAAGTCTAAATTTGGCAATTAGCTTTGTGAATAAAAGTTACAATTTATGGCAATTTCTAAAGACATTATTCTTGTAGTTTTCCATTCAATCAGAGGGATTGCCTAACTCATGATTATGGGTCAGTACATCACACTTTCTTAAAGTTTTTCACTTAAATGTGTGTCTTTGTTCGAACCAGTGCACCTCTCACATGATGTTCAGCTAAGCAAAAAATATATGTGCAGTGAGGGACATGTAGATAATCAGACCTATCCTTCCATCAGAGTCATCTAAACTACATAGATTATCGTTTATATGTAAACACTTAATAATAACTGAACTTACATAGAGTTTGCATTACATTTGTTTTGGGCATGTAGCACATGAACCATACTGGAGATGCAACACCTTTTTATTGCTTTTCCCTAGCAATCTCTTACACTGCAAAAACCAAAAACTAAGTCAATCTTAACAAGCATTTTAGTCTTGTATTTAGACTGAAAATCTTATTTCTATTACTTTTTGCTAAATAAGACAAAATGATTGCCAATGGGGTGAGATAGTTTCACTTTTCAAGTAACTTCTACCAAGCTAATATTTTCTACTTGAGAAAAAGAAAATAAGATTTTAAGTCTCATTACAACACTTGTTAAGACAGCCATTTTTTGCAGTGTATGATTCTCCCAGGGGGCAATCACATTGTGTTAGCACTTAATATTTGGAAGCTTAGCACATTACCCTGCATGCTTTTAGCTACGTGTTTCTCCTGATTGGGCTGTTCTGAAGGTCATTGTACAGTAAATAAATAATCTGTTTAATTTCCCTGTTATTCCACATTGTTTACATGCTTTTTTCCTTCACTGTTCATTTTCCAAGGAAAATGGGATCAACCCAAAGTTAATCATATTTTAAAATTCTTATATTTTACTTCACAAATATGGAATACTTAGAGGGCGTACAGATTTGGTTATACTTGTGTGGTGGAGATAAGGGCATGCTGCCATCGGCATAGTAATGCACCCTTCATAAGCTTGGCGCGTGGATTACACGTGGCAGTAGACTGCACAACACATAATGAGCCAGATGCATTTTCACTCAGAAAAACACACATATCACACACAGGGCATACTTGGTCTCGCAAAACACACTCACAGAAATTATCATCCCAAAATAGAGCCTTCGGTTATTTCAGTCCAGTGTCACATTGCCTTATATGTACTGCTGGTTCCACCAGTTTTTTTTTTAACGTTTTATATTATTGTTAAAATCCAGTAACATACTACAGTTTCCACTACATTTCCAGCTACAGTTCATAATTAGTATCAATCATAGTCATTGTCACAAAATGTCAGACTGAAAAGCATGTAAAATATATAATATACAGTATATATACAAACCCCAATTCAAAAAAAAGGTTGGGACAGTATGGCACATGAAAGCAGAAAGCAGTGATTTGTAAATTCTCATTCACATATATTTAATTGAAAACAGTACAAAGAAAATATATTTAATGTTTATATTTAATGTTTTACCTGATTGATTTTTGCAAATATACGCTAATTCCGAATTTGATGCCTGCAACACATTCCAAAAAAGTTGGGACAGGGGTAAACAAAAAAAAAAGACTGGGAAGTTCAAAAAACACCTGTTTGGAACATTCCACAGGTAAACAGGTGATGTTTTCATGACTGGGTATAAATGGATATCAAAAGACTCTTGATATCTTATTTTCAGGTACTCTCACAAGAAATACTATAACATCTCTGCATTTGAATGGATCTCTATAGGAATTGGCGGGTGGGACAAGATCAGTTAAAAAAAATCATTACTTTATTCTACATTATGTTAAACTGTCCAATATTTTTTATGCCTGGAAATGTACAAAAGGTTGGGCACTATGTAGGACACTATGTACAAAAGGTTCTATAATTTCTAAACGGTTCATCCGATATGGATGGAAATACCCTCAAATTAAAGCTGACAGTCTGCACTTCAACCTCATTGTCATTGTATCAAACTCAAAGTACTAGAGTACAGAACCAAAATAACAAAAAATGTGTCACTGTCCAATGAATTATGGTGAAAGTTGAATGAATTATCTCCTTGGGCTAAAACTGTTCCAAATAGTGCAATTAAATACCCTGGGATTACAAAGCCTAAATGAAGCAGCATAGTTAAGACTGTCCTGTGTTGCTGTAAACAGGCCACCTATAAATAAATGAGTGCGAGAAGTATATATTTTCATCTCGCCAAAGATATAATTAATAAATCAAACGAACACAGATCTCAGAATAAAAAAGCATTAAAATCTGACAATCTGTCTGGTTATATTTCCACAGCCCATCATCTCCATGAAATTAGCTTTAAACCTTTTAAGGACATCTAATCAGTGTTTTAACCATCCATAAAATATTAGCCATGCCACATGCCAACGTCTTCCTCTACAGTGCTGACAAAGGCAGAATCCCTTGAGCCAATATACCCAAGCAAAAACACTTGGTAGGATTCAATGCATCTTTAAATAAGATCCAAAGACTCCTTTTCCCAGTGTCCATTGTGAGAATAAATCTTCAAGCTTTATAGCTGTTTCTCCAGAACGCCACTTAAGTGGATCACTACATTTTATTCTTTTTGGAGATCTCGGGAAATGTGTGTGTGTGTGTGTGTGTGTGTGTGTGTGTGTGTGTGTGTGTGTGTGTGTGTGTGTGTGTGTGTGTGTGTGTGTGTGTGTGTGTGTGTGTGTGTGTGTGTGTGTGTGTGTGTGTGTGTGTGTGTGTGTGTGTGTGTTTTGCAGAACTCAGAATGTCAAGGGATGAGATCTCTGCTTCAGAGGTAGGCCTACATTCACAGATGCGTCAGACTGAGAGTGAGAAAACCCCCTTTTAAAAAGTATTACTGTATGAAATATTTATCATTTAACTTTCATTTTAAGGTTCAGTCCACAGCCATTGTGCAAGTAAAGCTGAATATTACTTTACTTCATGGTTCTCTGTGGTTCAAACTATTATTATATGATTATTTATTAATAGATTTGTTAATATTTGCCCACACCTGAATATTGCGCTTATTGGAAATGCACCTTTCTTCTGCTAATGGCCAGCTGCTCTTCAGCATATACATACTGGTGTGTGTATTTTTTATCTTCTGCTAATGGCCAGCTACTCTTCAATATACATACTGGTGTGTGTGTGTTTTTTATCTTCTGCTAATGGCCAGCTACTCTTCAATATGCATACTGGTGTGTGTATGTTTTATCTTCTGCTAATGGCCAGCTACTCTTCAATATGCATACTGGTGTGTGTATGTTTTATCTTCTGCTAATGGCCAGCTACTCTTCAATATACATACTGGTGTGTGTGTTTTTTATCTTCTGCTAATGGCCAGCTACTCTTCAATATACATACTGGTGTGTGTATTTTTTGTCTTCTGCTAATGGCCAGCTACTGTTAGATATATGTAGATACCGATGTATGTACTGTATTTATGGGGCAATTAGCAAATAGTTTTCAGTGATTCCATTTAGCCCCTCATTACTGAATGTCACAAAGATAATGAAATAACAACATAACCAATACATATCAATAAACAATAACTGCAAAAGGAGAAATTAAACCTTGTGAAGCATTGCATTCTCATGTTTTACTCCAGTTAAAAGCAACCATTATGGTGATTTGGGGATAATAATCCTGAGATAAACTGATTCTGTTTAAATTCATATTAGATTCTAATTGGGGTAGTTCCATGTAGTTGCAGTGCCCACCAGAATTATTGGCAACATCAATTAATATAAGCAACAGGATTGAATTCGGCTTATTGCTTATCAGAAAAATGATACAATTGATCAGACGAAAAACAAATCTTTAATGCAAAATAATGATTATTTTGAAGAAGATGTGTGTCACAATTATTGGCATCCCTGTATTTAGTACTTTGTGCACCCTCCCCTTGCCAAGATAACAGCACTGAGTCTTCTCCTATAATTGTTGGAGAACACATATCAAGGGATTTGAGACCATTCCTCCATACAGAATCTCTCCAGAGTCCTTGGTCTTCACTTGTGGACTCTCCTCTTCAGCTCACCCCACACATTTTCAATGGGGTTTGTGTCAAGGGGCTCACAGGGCCATTGCAAAACCTTCATTCTGTCAGTGAACCATTGTTGTGTAGATTGTGAGGTATGCTTTGGATCATTGTCCTGCTGGAAGATCTGACCACGACCCACTTTAAGCCTTCTGGCAGAGGCAGCCAAATTTTGGACTAAAATGATGGAGTCCATGATGCCATGTATCCTAACAAGGTTCCCAGGGCCTTTGGAGGAAAAACTGCCCTACAACATCACAGATCCACCACCATACTTCACAGTGGGGTTAAGGCTCTTTTCCGCATAACTATGCCTCTTAGTACACTAAGCCCAATTTTTGTCTTGTCTGACCATAGAACCTGGGGCGTCATTTATAAAAAACGTACTTGGACATCATCTTTAACTTTCACGTAAGCACATTTATTTAAATGGACGTAAGCATTATTTATAAAATTGGCTGCTCTTGTTTAAAATAGTGTACGTCTATAAACCTCAAATGAACTTCAAATTGAACGCACGTGAATGAGCTCTGTAATTTCGCCCTGGTGCTAACCGGTCGCATAAATTTAATAGAAAGTTTAATTTTAAACACCAATAAGCATTCACATGCTGCTCTCAAGCCTGCAATACTTTGGCATTATCATCAGGTAATGTGCGTATGTCAAGTGAAGACCTGACGTGGAGCTACGACCATTTCCAGGGTCAAATGGAGTCATGTTGAAATTTAATAAAGCGCTACTTTGTCGTGATTTTCTGTGAACAACACACGTAAGATCAAATTTGATCTAAAGTACTTTTTATAAACAAGGCCCCTGGTTCCAATCTAAATTCCGGTAACATTCAGCAAACTCTAGGCGCTTACGTTTGTGGTATGATAATAACAGCAGAGGCTTTCTTCTGGCAAGCCATCTAAATAGCTTGTTGGCATAGAGGTGGCATCTAATTCTATTTTTGGAGACTTGGTGACCCCAGGATGCAACCAACTTTTGCATTATTCTCCAACTGTGATCCTTGGAGAAATGTTTGCCTCTCAACCCATCATCCTCTTTGTGCGTGGGCGAAAACTACACCTACTTCCAGGTAGGTTCATCACAGATGCAGTTGCTTTAAACTTTCTTAATTATTGATCTAAAGTTGGAAATAAGTAGTTTCAGACATTAAGCTATTTTTCTATAGCCAACCGCTCCATGTCACCTCTCCTTCTCCATTTCTGGGTTCTCTAATCTTTCCCATGTTGATGAATGACTAAAGGGTTTTGGCCTGTGTCTCATATTTTTGACTCAGGTGTGCTTGGATGTGAAATATGAATTGGAACATATTTCAATTAGGTTTTGTTCCTAACTTTTTTAAATTAATTTCTTATTAATTTTCTTTTCTATGAATAATTTTACCTAAATTAAACATTAGATTCGTCTCATATTTTGAGTGTAAGGTCATGCTGATAAACGACAAAGACATTTTCTAATAGCCATTTTTGCTCATGTTTTCCCAGGTTGCCAATAATTCTGGTGGGCACTGTAAATATGATTAGTTCTCATAGGTTGAAAAATTGGCCAATTGAATGTTCTAAAACATTTCTCCATGCATAAACTTGGATTTGACTCAAAATCATGAACATAAAACACCATTGTTCTTCAAAGGTTACCAGTGACCTGAGGCTGTGAATGTCACCAAAATGTTGCAGAGAAACTTGCTATCCAAATCAGATGGATCCTCTGGAGTCACATTAATATAAAATGTAGTTAAAGTTAGATTTTGTTTCATCTGTGTTTTATTCTACCAAATTCCAGCCTTTTTTCTCTGTGGGTAGCTTGGTTCTGTTCTAATAAATCTCCAGCTTTGTAATGCTACGTCTCGATATGAATTTTGATAGAACCACATAACAATTGGTTACCTTCAATGAGACAAACATCAACAGACAACCGTGTAATAGCGGCGGTGTCCTAAATCGGCCTTTCCACCTGTGACTAATACTGTTGATAATCGGGAGTCATAGTAATATCTCTCCTTATGTAGGAGTTAAAATTTGACATGTCTTTATACATAAACATTTCAGCGGCCAAGACTGATTACAGCACGGCACCTGTAGCTACAGTATGGCGGACTATGGGCCACTAAGCTGAGAAGACAGGCTTTGCAGTGGCTAAAAACAGGATATGACCTGGTAATAAACAGACTCCTTCACCCCATGGCGCATGTTATTGCTCACAACTTTTGCTGGTTATTTCCAACTGACTAAATAAACAAGAGAACAAACGAGATGATATGTTGTTTTAAAAATAGTGAAATAATTTCTCATGGTCTCAAGGATTTGAATACACTTGTGTCATTGAAAGTGCATGGAAAAATTATATACTACACTACCTGATTTAGTCTGTCATCAGATCATGTTACATTAGGTCAAAGTTAAAGAATTTTTTTAAGCTTCTACTGAGAAATAAAAATGCGAACACTACCCATACAAAGCCAAACTATTTCTGCACTAACAAGAATTAGCCAGCAAACACCACACAGACTAGCTTCATCCTCCACTACAAGGATCATTCAAGACCTTAAATGTCAAAGGGCTCGTTTTCCCCCAAACACTATGCCCAAACAATGCATTATGTTAAAGTTCAAGGCTGCTTTGTTTGATCACAAAATCACACAATATACCCAAAGGATAAAGCAGTGCTTTAAGGCATAACAAAACCCATTTCTAGCCAGGTCTGACAATACAACAGTACAACATGAAAAGGCCATTGATACACTTTTCATACCACATAGTGATTCCTATAACTGGTATCATGTTGGGTTTTTCAGCCAAAAATAATCCATACACATTTTGAACATACAATGGTTTTTTTTAAA
The DNA here is from genome assembly GCA_029718625.1 of Synaphobranchus kaupii. Taxonomy (NCBI): domain Eukaryota; kingdom Metazoa; phylum Chordata; class Actinopteri; order Anguilliformes; family Synaphobranchidae; genus Synaphobranchus; species Synaphobranchus kaupii. Next base: position 465,974 of record CM056386.1, on the reverse strand, counting down.
TCTGAAAAGCAAATGCAAGTGTTTGTGGGAGAATAGGATAGAATGTTCAGTAACAAACCATGCATCTCTCTCATCAGAGCTTTACATTTGTCACAATGAATTGTTAATAAGGCAGCAGATAAATGTATATTGTTACCTGGCTAAGGGCAATAAGCAGAGTATGGTGTCAAGTGCTGTCCTGTGTGTTGTAAAAAGAGCCGTGGGTAGCATTTGAAGTATAATATTCTGTCATGGTAACCCAAATACAGGTTGGTGGTGATTCAGTTAGCTGAATGAATAGTGAAAATCCTTGCATTAAGGTATTTACGCAATGTCAAGTGTAGATATTAAGGTATTTCTCTATAAGTGTTGTTGACTAAACTAAGGTTAAGCAGGGCAGGGCAGGGCTGGGCTTGGTAAGTACTTCAATGGCAGACCTCCTGGGAAAATTAAGTTGCTGCTGGAAGTGGCATTAGTGGGTCAGTAGGGTGTAGTCATCTGGTCATATGGACAAAGTGACTGTGATGTCACCCGTCCACTGGCTTGTGAAAAGCATTATGAAACAGCAGAAGTGCTGCCATGTTGTACAAATATTGGAGCCAGAGACTGCCCAGTAGGGAGCAGGGGGACCCTTATATGGTCATTACATCCGGGCCGGGTCCGGTTCATCCACTAAGCATGTGAGACACTAGTGAAGAGCAGTAACTAGGAAGTACTGCAAACTGCCCCAGATTGGTCCACAAAATATTAAATATAGTGCCCAAACGATACAAATTTAACCATCTCAATAAATCACTCCCTCTCCACCTCATCTAATGTATGGTGAGCATAATGGGTGCTACATTTTGGTTTGTGAGGGGTTTCCCCACTTCTCTATGAAGTACATGAAAAGTGCTATTAATGCAATCCAATATTCTTATTCTTAAATAGGCTTATAAGGAAGCAGGTGGGTGGGGTCTTTGTTTAACAATCAGATCTTGCTGACAGTTGGAAGAGTGAAGTGATTGGGTTCTTCGTCCTGCGAATGCTCACAGTTATTGTAAATGTGAACTTAAAATGAAATGAAAACTCAAAACGCACATTTTCTCTGATATGCACCTTCTTTGAACAGACGTTTCGATCTTTAGGATCTTTGTCTTTGGCCTGAGGAAGACCTGAGGAAGATCTTAAGGGATTGAAACATCAGTGTTTATTAAGTAAAGATGTGTGTGCGGCAGGCCTTCATTTCATTTATCATGGACCCTCTACTCAGCACCTCAACTTATTAGGATAGTTTCTTTTTAAACTCATAGAAAGGTTGTTGAATGACCATCCAAGTTCAGTCCCAAGTTTCTGCCTTGCTGAACTTCAGCCTGACTTCTGACCTTCACAGCTGCCCTCTATCTAGCGAGGAAATGGCACATGGAAGAAGCCCGTGAGCAGATGATGTTTCCAGACATACGTACGTCCTGCGATATGAGCTGTTAAATTACATTAAAACGGTGTAAATTGCCTGTTCATATCTTATTCTATAATTTCAAGCCTGGTTGAAAATGGGGTTTGTTCTGCTTTAGCAGAATGTCTCATATTAAGAAACTAACAGCCAGTCTGCCTGACTTACCCCAATATACGTTTCCCCTTGAATTTGAATTATACGTGTACATGTATAAGTAAATGTCATTCAATATACAAAGTACATTAAAACAATGTACATTAAGAAAGAAACTAAACCTAGTCTGAAATTCGATAAATAGTATTCAAGTGTTATTTTTTTATGCACAGAACGTGAGGAGCATGGTTGGAATAAGCAATGAGTACATATTGTACAGATTTGGTTGGGGGGGGGGCGGTGAATGTTCAGTTCAGTTAAAACATGGAATTGACGTTTGAAAATGGGCATTAAAATGGGCCAACAAATATTTGAATACTCAGTGGTGATGGATCAAAACAAATTTGTAAAATGGTGGATAACTGCATGAAAGTTGCCACCGTTGAGTGTTGTGTTGCTGTTGTTACTGTAACTAGTTAACCCTGTGAGGCAGTTTATGAGGCATTTATATGAGTTGGGGGAGAGCGAGAGAAAGTGAAAGAAAGAGGGGGAGGAAGCCATTAAGCTGAATTGGCAGGAATATTGTATCCTATACTGATGATCGATTGTAATTTTCTAATTACTTCAGATCGACAAAACTATTCTGGCTTGAGTTACCACTTAATTTACCACTAAATCTGAATTTTTTTTCAAGTATTGCCTGATTGGGGGAGATGATGAGATTAGATTTTTGCTGAGTTTTGTTTTCTGTATGAAAAGTTTTATTTCAGCTTCCACCCTCTTGTATTCTATTACATACTATTTTTTTGTAACTTTTTCTACTGCACTTCACTCAAATTGTAATCATTTTAATGAAGGAGACAACAGGCACCTCTTTTAAATATGCAGGGAGAGTACAACTGACCTTAGTAAGTAGTCTTTATCTTGAAGAGTAATCTCCCCTCTGAGTCGTGTACAATTAATGAGTAATTTGTGATTTGAAAAGGTATAAAAATACATTTGAGACTCCATATTGAAAACACAATAACAGCAGTCAATGGTGAAAACTCCACTTTATTACCCACAATTCTCAAAAGACTACATATTATTTTAGTGCATCAATTCAGTCTGCAAATTGCATTTTATATTGCAATGAAAAAATGAAAACCAAATCACACACACACACACACACACACACACACACACACACACACACACACACACACACACACACACACACACACACACACATACACACACACACACACACACACACACACACACACCATGCAATCACAAAAACTGCATTCCCAACAGGGTGAAAGTATTAACGCTGTATAAATTTGGGAAGCGCCATTTTTCAATAGGAGTCATGTTCGAGTGATTTGCATATCAATCACAATGTTAAAATAGGTTCATGAGTGTCTTGGCAGCTGGGATACAGCCCTGCTTCTTAAGAAAAGGCAGGAGAAAGCCTGATTAAACCTGCAGTCACTTGTCAAAATATGCATCTGATGTCTATGAATAAAGCTGACAGCATTAATTACTCTGTATTGTCATCCCAAAATACAACAATGATAACACATCATTATTCTTTAATTTCATTATTGCCATCATCATCATCATCCTCTTACTTCAGCAGGAATCTGAAAAGTCGTTTGAGGTGAAATATCATAATTAAAAGAGGAAATTAGTCAAAAAAAATATTTGTTTCCATGTCTTTTCCCATGTTACAGCATAATCAGCCCCTATCTCTGTGTTGGTGGTTGGAAACAAACAAATGTGCCAAACCTTACATTTGAACTATTTTTGGACTTCATTGGCTTATCAATTGTGACAGGTTTGAAGAAGAGCATTGTTTACACAGAGGGCAGGATCGTGTGGCACAGAGTAACTGGGTGAAACCAGTGATTAATGTTATCTAACTGCCGGTCCCTCACAGTTTCCTCTGGCTTTAAAATAGCTTCAGTGCCAAACAGCGGTCAAATAAGAATGACTTCACATGATGTCTGTCCTTGGCGCATATTAATTTACCTTATTGTAAACCGAGCATTGACTGATGGTAATATTAGTTCTTTAAAAGTGTTGATTGTGAGGAGAGAGTATTAATATTAACCTTTGCTCAAATGTTTTTGTCTTTAGTACTAATATGGATATGAGTCAAATAGCCTAGTTTGGTTATGGAAGTGTTGTTGTCTATTCTCTAGCAATATGTTGTGTGATTGACCTATTTTTTCCAAGGTAGCCTAAACCATGTTGCCAGACAGTGCATTCCGTATTGAGAAATCCCAAAAATTCAAATTACAGCAACAACCAACCACATACAACTGTCAAAATAGCCTCAACCATGTTTCCAGGAACACAATAGATAATCAGCAATGTTTCTGGATCCGTTTTCTGTCAAAATACATGAACCTGTACATGGAATTAATCACATTATATATGCATTTAATCTATCGGTTACTGAGACAAACCTTAGAATCCACCTTGACCCTAAGCCCGGAGAACCCTGCTTTTGGATAAGTGTGTCAGAATATCTGTACAATTCAAAAGGGTGGAGTTAAAATGTTTAAAATGCTGTCTTTTTCATCTATTGCATTTCCCCCTTATACATTTCATTTTAGAAAATCTGTTAACCATATGTTATGCATTTGTGCTTCATTATTGTGTGGATAGCTAGAGCTCATCCATCATGCTACCGGTTGAGGAGATGATAGCTGAGGACCAGGAGCAGAGGGGAATTGCTGCTTCAATTGTCAGCACCAGTGACAGGCAAGCTAAATGTTTCTTCTCACTTTCACATCCAGATCTCAGGGGGGGGGGGGGACAAAAAAATGTATATCAATCTGGTTTCAGATTTAAGTCACAGTGATTACATCTGAACTTTGAAGGGGAAGAGACCAAACTGGCAAGATAGCCAGCATGAGCACAAACTATTTTCGCAACCAATTTGGAATGTCCATTTTATGCATAAACCTGTCCTCTGAAGTACCCTCATCTAAAAAGACAAGCTGCTCTTGCACAATGAAGCTGGGACAGCACGGCTGGCAGAGGCCCTCCCTCCCTGGGTAACGCTACACTCAGTTATCCACCACCCTGTAGAACTGGCAGCCATAGTCAACAGACAGACTGCTACCAGATCATAGCATGCATCGATATACTGAGAACCATTGCTATATTGTAATATTTTAAAGGATTAAGGGACTGTGACAGTGATTGAATGAGAATTAGACTAGAGTGACTCATCGGTCATACCACAGAATTTGGTGAAATGATTTAAATAGCTATTTATTATTCACTTACCTTATCAAACGCACATAGTTAAGATAAGCTAACCTCACCCACTGACCCTGCACCTGTCTGTGAGGAATGCAAGTAGAACAAGTCAAGGCTCTCCGTGAACAGTTTACCAAGTCAATAGGATAGAGCTCCCTCTGCTGTGAGGAAGCTGGAACTGCAGCCGTCTAAAATTCCTTTATTGTTGTCATGTCCACAGCCAAAGATCAAAGGGGCAAACATCAGGTTTTTATCATTCATATAAAATATAAATGTAGCAATTTATCATAATTGAACTGTCATGCATATCGGGCCAATCAGTGTTTTATGGCATCGTTATCTTATAATTATTTCCTTTTAGCATATGCATTACAGTCCTCCTCCGTTTCTGAATCAAAGTAATGTACTGTATGTCCAAATGAGAGTAATGCAAGTTCAAACCTGTACGTGTTTGTCAAATTATCGAGAAAGGTGTTTGCCAGGTATAGAGTAATGAGTCCATTATGTTGTTTTTTTCCATTTATTTTCTTGCTGGATCCCCATGTAAAAAAAAAAGACAAAAGCATGTATGTATATAAATTGGTTTGAAATAAGATATTCATAATATCAACCCCTTTACTAGACAGCATACGATGTGCATTGTATTGCTAAATACTGAATAAATTACCCATAATGAACCAGTGCAGATTGCCAGAGGCCCCTTAGTTCCATTGTATCACAGTCTTGGAAAGCCAGTCTATTTGATCAGTGGGTAGAGGCGCATACGCGTGCCGTCAAAGTCATTTCCTCCTAACCACTGCGACGCCTTGTGCTTAACTTCGAGAGCCATCTTACTTCAGCCAGTGGCGTGCGTGGGTGGTTTGAGCACAGTATATTTCATCTCCTGTCCGTGAATGACAGACTTATGATGGTGTGATGGTGTCGGAATCAATAACAATTTGACACCAAATTATTTACTGAAAGTTGAAGTGACAGGGCACCCCCATTCTCTCCACTGCTTACTTCTCCCATAACATCTTAAAGAGAAGTCTAAAATGATGACTGATATTTATATTATAACCCAAACACATGAGAAGCATGAACATTGTTCAGTTATTCAGTGGAGGCGTGTGCTGCAGTGGTTCAATCAGAATTATTCTGGTTTGGATCATACACATCCACTATATCTGCAATGTCATTTACACCAGTCAAATAAATACCAGCAGCAAAACACTCAGAAGAGACAATCAGAACCTTTGTTTGTTTACCAGTGTATCCCAAACACTTTCTTTTCATCATATTATTCCATATCATTCTTTAGAGCACATACAAACCCAAATGTAAATCATGGATATGTTGGTAGGCTGTACTTAGTCTTTGCTCTGAATGTGTGGCACACACCTCTGCAAATTCCTCTGGAGAAAGCAGAGCCACAACCAACTTGCACAGTAAACCATTATTCTTGGTCATTTCAGCAAACCCAATTTCCACATCTCCCGAATGATTACCAATAGCTCAGGTTTCCTAACTCATGCCCTCTCCCGGAGGTGGGCGTGACCCGCTTTCCTCTGAATGACAGTGTCTGTATTACTCACAGCTACTAGCTGGGGGCGAGCCAAACTCTTCCAGAGCACAAAAACGGACGGGCAGAGGGAATCTCAGCAGTATCCAGACCTGAATCTGTGCATTACTCATTATACATCATTGTGCATTAAGCTCTTTTCAGCCTAAACACCCTCTTCAATCTCAGGCAGGGATGGGGGGGGGGGGGGGGGTTAAAGGTTCAAAAGTAAACTGCCTGAGTGCTTTTTTTCTGCTGATTTAAGGGCTCCAGTCCAGTCAGAGTTATTAAAAAAATAAACAAATAAACTCTAAAGCCACAGGAACAGTTGGTCATGAGTTTGATAGAGTTCTGTTTTATCACCATTTGAACTTGCAGCCATGACCTTTGAGATTGTGGGCATGTTCCTGTCAACATGTCCAGGTACAGATTGGCAAAATTTTATTTTTAAAAAACAAAGACCTGACAGTTTTGAGTTGGACGATTGAAGGCTAATGCAACATCGCTCGCTTTTTACTCTGCGAGAAACCGCACACCTCTGCCTGACAAAACATTCCTTATCACGTGCCATCCATCACCTTGAGAAGAAGGACAATCTCCGTAGTGACATGGATTTATAAGCTGCGGCCTGTCTGTGCGGAGGAAGTAATTCACAGTGACATGAAAGATGAAGGAATGCGGAACAGCGAGTACTGTAGGATTCTCAACTTACACTCCAAACACTATGCTTTGATACTGTAGGAACAAATGGACTAATGAATGCAAAGCTGCAATGACCTTTAACTAATCTTAGAATACAGTTAAGTTTAGAATACACATGTACAAAAGTTAGGATGAGATAATTGTCGATTGTGTGTGTGTGCGTGCGTGTGTGTGTTTGTTTTTATTATTTGTTTCTTTTAGTTAAAAGTTAAGTATACATAGGGGAGAATCTATGCTGTGGTTCCGACAACAGTTCCCTTGTAGAACGCGCGTGTCTGTGATGGTGAGCAACACTCTTAAACAGCTGCAGGAGCTTTGATTTAATGAACACAGAGTGTACCACAAACTGCTATTCAAACAGGAGTGTCACCTCTCTCCTACACAGTGTGACCTTTCAACAGCTGGTACATGCCGTGTTCCGAGGAACGGGGAGGGCCGCAATAGAAAAAATACTTTTTTCCACTCAAGAGCAGACATGCCAATTTAACCCTTTGCTCACCGGAACTTGTCCATTACGGGTCAGCCCCCGGCTTATCACAGAACAAGGCATCACCCACCGCCCCCGACTCTTAATAACAGATGCCACACACAGATCGGGGACCAACCCTCGCAGGTGGAACCTTTCCAGGAAGTTGTAGGGTAGCAGTTCCTCCCTAGATACGTTTTTGTAAAATGTGCCTTATATTAATTATTCTATTAATTATTTACGTCTTGAAACTCTAAACAATATTCAGTAATGCAACATAAATATTTCCAACAGCAATGGCTGGACTATTTAATAATTTTTTTCTTACCAAAGGTGTGAGTGATACTAATGTTCAGGAAAGATGGGTTCTAAGGGGAACTTTAGCAATGTGATTTGAAGAAAAGTCAGAACTTGTCATTTTGATAATATGACAATAAATATCGGGGTGGCCAGCCCGGATGCTGTCTGCGTGGTGTTTGTATGTTTGCGTAGGTTTCCTCCCACAGCCCAAAAACATGCAGGTTAGGTGAATCGAAGATTGAAGTCGGAAGTTTACATACACTTAGGTTGAAGTCATTAAAACTAATTTTTTAACCACTCCAAAGATTTCATGTTAGCAAACTATAGTGTTGGCAGTTAGGACATCTACTTTGTGCATGACACAAGTAATTTTTCCTACAATTGTTTACAGACAGATTATTTCACATATCACAATTCCAGTGGGTCAGAAGTTTACATACACTAAGTTGACTGTGCCTTTAAACTTTTAATATTTGGTCGCATATCCTTTGCATGCCATGACTTCCTGATGTCTGTGACCCAACAACATCAAAAGACTCTTAATATCTTATTTTCTGGTACTCTTACAAGTGATACTATAACGTCTCTGCATTTGAATGGATCTCTATGGGAATTGGGGGGTGTGACTAGATTTAGCTGTAAATTACACTGGAACAGAATGGAAACACATGGTTGGCTAAATGGCTCTAAGTCATCAAGAGTCTGACGTATCAAACAAGCCTTAAATCATCACTCTGCTGCCAGAAATACAGTAGATATGGATGGATAACTTTAAGGGTTTCTTCTCCTGACTTATTTTTCCATAGAGTTCAATAGGAGAATCTGTCAGGAGAAACAACCCTTAATGTGATCCATCCATAACTACTGCATATCTGGCAGCAGAGTGATGGTTTGAGGCTTGTTTGATACCTCAGACCCTTGATGACTTACAGCCATTTTACCAATCATGTATTCCATACTGTTCCAGCAAAATATACAGCTAAATCTAGTCCCACCCCCCAATTCCCATAGAGATCCATTCAAATGCAGAGACGTTATAGTATCGCTTGTAAGAGTACCAGAGAATAAGATATCAAGGGCCCTATCTTACACCCGGGACTAAGCGGCGCTAACCCAAACACAAGTGTCTTTGCTATCTTACACCCGGCGCTGGGTTCATTATAACGCCTAGCGCTTATGTCGTTTAACTACCATGTATTCTTGCGCCCGTTGCAAGTGAACTGGGCGTGTTGGTCTTAACATGAGGAGTGGCCAGGATTATTTTTGACATATTGCTATCTTGAGCCAGCAGAAAGCGCTTGCGCTAGAACCACCAGAAACCTGGTCTAAAGTCATGTCGCAGTTGTTTACATGTTATTTTAACGGCGCATATGTAAGACAGGATTTAACACCCCAGAGCACCTAAAGAGAACACAATACCGGGAAGTGGCAATCAAGTCACGCATCTGATGCCGGGATGTTTGCTGGGACCATCTGGCCTAAGGTTTACGGTGTCCGAGAATGTCCTAGGATTTTATGATCCTGGGAGAGAACCTGGTCTGTTTGAAACTCCCGCACACGGACAATGCAAGACTGCTGCCTTTTTGGATAAGCTGGGGTCAGCCTGCAGACCAGACTTAGAGCGGGAGGCAAAGTGATACTATTGCCTCTGACACGTGGTCAATTACTAGCTGATCCCGTGAATTTAAAGAAGCAGTCTCATCCGGTTGTAAGAACAGTAACATTTCAAAACTCTTACCTTTTCCCACAGCAACAGCGGAAAATATCACGCTTAAACCTTCGCTCCGTGCTATTCCCTCATTGGTCTAGCTGCGCGGGATTTACACATATAAGTGCATCTACATAGGCTTGTGCACAACACACGTACCCTCCTGTCTGTTACACACAGGTGCGTGCACAAGCATGACTAAAATATCAAGATTACAATGTGAAATATTATTATTGTGTAGGCTATATCAAAAAATGCATAATAATAAAAGGGTCCATAGCCTACCTTTCCCTCAGCGAAGGGGAATGCCACATTGAATTGCTTTCTGCCTACTCCATCAACATCCAGGCGATGTGCGATGGTATGGGACAATGGCTATCCATTAAAAAGGAGCTGATAACACCTATATCAAGCCTGATGCGCGAATTGTCATTTACACCTAATGCGTGAATTGTCATTCAATATAAAACTCGCGCACGGCAATAGACGGACATTTGAGTTCTGAAAATGCGCTTCAGATGTCATTACAATACAGCTCTGTTCATCTAGGAATACAGCCTGTAAGTAAATAGAATGGTTTGTGACTGAAAAAAGTTCAAAACCTTGTCCAGTGAATATTGCATTTATTGTTTTTCAAATAGCCTAGGCTACAGCGGATTCGATAGCCTATGGTTAAAAAACGGAGATAAATGTCACCATGTTAATTAAATTGTAACCTTAGCTATTTTTTGTCCTTCATATTTTTTAAATTACAGTGACCAGGTTTCCATACTCTCAGCTTATTAAAACCGAGTGATTTCACCTGTTATTCCATAACTGAACAAAACAATTTTAAAGAGAACTAAGCGTCTAATTATAAACGAAAACAAATTTGCAGCACGTAACACAATTAATTCACAATTCATTTTAATGCCATTCTCTGCATGTGCGCTGCATGTTCTCTGTTTCCCCTGCTGTAAGTCGCACGTTTCACGGTCTTCCTGGGAAAGTGGATTGTTTTAAAGCATTACACTACGAGTAAAACATGTTGGTCACATTTCCATAAACAGGACATTATTAAACAAGGGGAAATATGCGTGAACATATGGGTTGCCAACCTGACAGCTTTATTGTATTTAGTGTCATCATTAAGGCAAAATAACAGTATTTAGGCTATGTTATTAATCAATATTACTATGCAGGTAGCCTAATGAACTTCGGATGAAGCTTGAACTTTGAGAACTCCATGAGAACAGCCTCATGGAATTGATGTTTGACACTTTCATTGCATAAGCAAACTAAATTCGCTGAACAAGCAGGCTAATTTGGCGTTTTCTAAGGTGAGACTGAAGCCATTGATAGCTTATTCTCAGCTGTTGCAGGTCCTTTTAACGAAATTTAACCGCATATATTTAGTAAAATAACAGCCCTGTCGGGAATTAATAGGCTAATGGTTAGTCCGAATAATATTGATCATACTCCATTTAGCCTATTCCTTGATCACACTAAACACGCACGAGCATGTCTGTTTTGCCATCAAGCAATCCGCCAAGGTGGAAAAGCAGGCTTTTAAAGGGAATGGGATATGACATTTTGATTGGTTTATTGCATGTCACGCCCAAGACACACCTATAATTAATGAAGCGACTAGGTTCAGCCCATTTGTACCTTGCACCGTGCTTAGCGCCCAAAAAACACGCTGTTAAAATAGCAAAAGTGGACTTGGACACGCCCTAAATGGACTTAGCGCCATGCGCTTAGACCAGGCGCAAAGATCGCCAAGATAGAGCCCCAACAGTCTTTTGATGTTGTTGGGTCACAGACATCAGGAAGTCATGGCATGCAAAGGATATGCCATAATGCGACCAAATATAAAAAATTTAAAGGCACAGTGAACTTAGTGTATGTGTAGGGAAAAATACATTTCCTGCTTCAATGTTCTTGGATGGTCACCTAACACAATCAGCCTTACTCAATGATCAAGGGGGGGGGGGGGTTATAAACAAAGCCTGGTGACGACGGCACCGTTAGGGTGTGAGACGGGAGTTAGCCAGCTTACCTAGGTGACGATAACCATTTGGTTCCCTCCCACACCACATACAATGTCCATTTGTTTGCCTGTCACCCAATAAGGGACAGGAACCTGCATTTTATGTCAGCATTTTATTTCAGATTTGGGGTATAAAGCTTGTACCCCACACAACACTATTTTGTGATTGAACTGCCTTACTATTACCTTGTATCTTGTATACTGTAATGAAGACTATTTTGCATTGTAATTAAATTGCTATTGACCTAAACTTTGGAACGAGTTTTACTTTACAAAGGACAGAATTCCTACATATGTATCACTTGTAAGAGTACCAGAAAATAAGATATCAAGAGTCTTTTGATGTTGTTGGGTCACAGACATCAGGAAGTCATGGCATGCAAAGGATATGCGACCAAATATTAAAAGTTTAAAGGCACAGTCAACTTAGTGTATGTAAACTTCTGACCCACTGGAATTCTGATATAGTGAATTAAAAGTGAAATAATTTGTCTGTAAACAATTGTTGGAAAAGTTACTTGTGGCATGCACAAATTAGATGTCCTAACTGACTTGCCAACACTATAGTTTACTAACATGAAATCTGTGGAGTGGTTAAAAATGAGTTTTAATGACTTCAACCTAAGTGTATGTAAACTTCTGACTTCAACTGCATATTGACTGTAGGTGTGAGTGTGTGTGCCTGTTCACCCTGCAAAGGACTGGCACCCTTGAATTGGATATCGATAATGGATGGATGGATTGGACAATAAATATTACTTTACAGTGTTTAAAATTCTAAAAGTTTACAATTATGCTGATACAGTGCAAGGAATTGTAATATTCAGTTATCCATTTGTGGCTTGCTCTCTTGTAGTGTTTTTTAATGCTTTGTGAATGCATAACAACCAATCTTTATACAGCTTCTGTCCATGCCAGTTGAGATAATGTATTTGGTAATCAGAGATTTTTATCATTGCATTTGGCCTATCTATCCAAGAATGCTCACAAAATGCCAAAACCAACATTAACACAGCCTGTTACAGGTCACAGGCAGAGATGTCTTCTGTGAGTAGTCAAGGGAGGCATCGCCTCCTCACAAAAAATCATCCCCAAGAACTTGAATAAAATTCCTTCAAAACAACATTTTGAGGCAAATTGTGTTCATAATTGCTGAGTCCTCCAGTTAAATTGCATTCCGACGCTTTAGCACTCTCTCTCATCAATGATGTGTCATTACATTCGGTAACACTTTATTGACACTCACCTTGATATCAATTGAATTGAATATCAGTTCAGTGTTAATTTAAAGTCAATTGCATGTCAGGTGAATGTCCACAAACTCCACAAACAGGTGAGTGTCAAGAAACACTGTATTGACACTCAACACTCTTGTCAAGAAACACTGTATTGACACTCAGCAAAGTATAAACTGACTGTTTGCTATATCTCAACTCTCTCTGGTATCCAGTTGATATCAATTTAAATGTCAACATTGGACACTCAAAATAAAGTGGTACCTTACATTCTGTTAAGGTTGTGGAAGGAGGCAACTGGCCAACTGCCTCCGTTTCTACAGTCCTCTCTTGAATGGGGCGGTATGGTGTGGCGTTGATATGAGGACACAGTGCAAAGAAATATCAAAATGTCACATGATAGGAGGCATGTCTTCATTCCAATAAGTGCCGAGTTTTAAAAAAGCAACCTGTGCCACCAGTCTGATTGAGCAATATCGTGTCAATTTGATTTACCCCTCTCACTCCAGTCAAAGTCAATCAATGTAAAGGGCTGCCAAATGTCTCATTCGGTTACGGCACCACACGGTGCCGACTGGCTGGTAGCTACATAGAGCGACGTAATCACAATTTGTGTGTTGCCCAGGGAATGGGAGGGTTCAGTCGAATAGGGTTCCGTGTGCATTGCTATCTAGCGACCCCTGCTGGTAGACTGCAGTCAAAGCCACATATGAAAGGTCCCTCCTCCAACTCCATTCTATGCGAGCTTAGTTATAGTCTGACTCTGCAGTGTGAGAAGAAAAAGCTGATGACGCCATGCGTTTCGGAGGAGAACCGTGGATGTCTACACTCTCCCGAATCGGTAGTGGGGTTCGCGCAATGTATGCAGCAGCGGTTGCAGATGATTGGTCGTTCCAAAATTGTGGCGGGAATTTTACATGCTCAGTCCCACGTTGGGTGCCAATTTTGTTTTTTAAGTAAATAAATTTGACCAATACACTTGTCAGTTTTTCAGACCTGCGACCGAGAGCGATTCACAAACAACAGATTGGTAACAGAGTTTCCAACTTGGATGAACACTACTTCTCTCTGACTCTGGCCATTCAAACAATATCACATTTAATACTCCTGGATGTCATTTCACCCCCTTTCCAATAAGAGATGACCCTACTGTCTAGACAATGTGTCAGACGAGCGAGAAAGCCAGAAGTTAAGCAACATACTGAATACTAAACTGGGGGGAAAAAAAGACACTTATTGCAAAGAGGGGTTTCCCTGGTGTCCTGCCTAAACTCCCAACCCAGGCTCTTTCAATCTGCCACCTAATCATCCCCCAGTTTAATTGGCTAAAAAATTCTTCTCTCCCTCTCCACCTCAGCTGAAGTGTGGTGGGCATTCTGGCACAAAATGGCTGCCGTGGTGGGTGCTACACATTGGTGGTGGTTGAGGCGAGTTTCCCCCTCATCATTGTAAAGCGCTTTGAGTATCGAAAAAGGCGCTATATAAATGCCAGGCATTATTATTATTATAATATGGAAACAGCATCCGTAACCGAAGCAAGGAATTTAATCAAGTGTTGCTGTTTGCTTTACTTCTGACTCATCATTATGAGTCAGGTGGTGGAGAAACGAATCAGAAATCAGTGTAAAGCCAATTTCCTTAGTCAAATTCAAAGACGAAATGCATTGCAAACTTTTTTTTTCATGTATTCATCCTTAAGAAAAGCATCGTGGTCATAAAGTCCAGCAGTAAGTCCAACTGAAGAGGAATTTGGAAATTTAATCATGGGAAGACTAAAAATGGCAGGCACTGGTGTGTGTGTTCACTGCAAGCTGTAATAGTCCCAACAGGAAATGTCTTATCCAGCTGAGAACGTCTGTTGGAAATCCAGCATAATATGGATGTAATGAGCTCACTGTTTATTCTGGGCAGAAGGGTGTTGTTCAGTGTTTCGTGTTATTACTGTCTGGTTGTGGCCGGCCCAGTGTGCGATGTTCCGCTGGGACACCACTGTAGTGCTGAATGGTAAAAATGGATCCTAAGGGCCGAAACATACCTTTACGCAAATACGCGAACGTGGACGCTTCGAGCTACGCAAAGTCGATTTCGTTGAAAAAATGTGTCGCCTGACATTCTCGCTATAGCGTTGCAGCGATGGACGCTATAGCAGGCAACAACAGTAAACAACTTTCTTTTTCGATCTGTGCTTTCCTCTGGTTTGAAAAAAGCTGTTTGCGTCGCTCGAGGCGTCCATGTTTGCCTATTTGCGTAAGGTATGTTTTGGCCCTAAATGGATCCCTGTGGATCTCAGAGGAACTGTAAACAAACACAGCACATGGTAACACTCTCGACAGCTTTATATTCTAAGCATCGGCTGAAGACAAGATAAGCATCGTACAAGTGTTGACAATATAAAAAAAATGTTTAAAACGGTGTTCCATTTATTAATAACTTCTGATCCATGAATGATATTTTCATCAATTTGAACTCAGAGGATCGAACGTGAAGCCTACTGTACACACAAAGTACCGAGCACATACACCAAGAAAAAAAAACACGCTCTCATACAAACTACAAACAGAAGGAGAGGCCCTGTGACCACTCTTGCTAGGGCTCGTCTTGACAAAATGCTATGTTTTTTATTATTATTTTACACTATTAACTATTTTATATTGACACAGCAAACATACCATTTAATTAAAGGGATTAAAGTTCTCATGTTCTTAAAAAAAAGAAGCTTTTAGGTATTAATTAATTTGAAAGCGAACAAGTTTCGGTGTGTGATGTCTGTTGAAACGAGCTCACTGCACTCTGTACTCTTCAAATAGAATCCCACTTGTGGGAACGTCATTACTTGATCAATATGCTCACCTTATATTTATGGTTGTACTTAGACTAATGTGTATCAGTCCTTCTTAGGCAGTAAACTAGGCTAAAACATTTGTATTTATATTAAAAGGCATTTTTTTAAATATCTCCTGCAACATTTATTCTTTGCTCCCTTACTGTACACATATTCTGCAAAATATTTATCTTGCATACAGTTACAAACGTACTGCGAAATATACAGTATTTCAATTATGAGATGATTCTATGATTGTACATGTGAACAGCAGTAATGAAGATAGTACAATGTGTGAGCGTGAAGTGGCCTCATTTATGCCACGAGTACAGCGTCTCTCACTCAAACATTTCACAAACCGTCAAAGCCAATTTGCACTAAAAAAAAAACACACTGCACCAGCATTTTCCATCCATCCATCCATCCATTATCAAACCCGCTTATTCCAGGACAGGGTCACGGGGGGTGCTGGAGCCTATCCCAACATGCATCGGGCGAGAGGCAGGAATACACCCTGGACAGGCCGCCAATCCATCGCAGGGCCCACACACCATTCGCTCACACACTCATACCTATGGGCAATTTAGAGTCTCCAATTAGCCTAACCTGCATGTCTTTGGACTGTGGGAGGAAACCGGATTACCCGGAGGAAACCCACGCGGACACGGGGAGAACATGCAAACTCCACACAGAAAGGTCCTCGGCCGGGATTCAAACTCAGTAACTTCTTGCTGTGAGGCGACAGTGCTAAGCACTGCACCACAATTTTATATTTTTATAAATGCGCACCTACAGAAAAAGTGTTAAGATTTGAAAAGTTCCCTTTTGTAATCTGTATGCATGAAATACAAATTGGGTGGTAAGAACAGAAATGTGTTGTGGCCTGTAGATTGGTGATGTGGTTTGGATGATTGATGAGTAACACGGGGGCAATACGAGCCTGTGGCATTGCTAGATTACATTAAAGTCCTTCTGTGTTCTTTTCACAGTCAATCAGGAATTTGTCTTGGCATTTTGTTGCAACACCAGAAGAAAAGTATTTGAACCGGTCTATTCATCCTTAATATAAATTGAAAGTAGTGAATTTTTATTGTTGGTTTTGGACAAGTTGGAACAGTTTGTCGTGTAGGATCACGCAACTGGGTGCCTACGCGTCCTATATTCAAGAGTTCATATTTCAAATATTTCATCTATAAGTAACATCTACCACCCTTGCCTAATTTTCTGTTCATAGATGTAGCCATCCAGCAATGACATTACCAAATCTTGGAAACCCCACGTTAGGGGTCGTTCCCTTCCCCAAAGTTACATTTACAAAAAAAAAAATTTAAACAAAAAATGGACGGTATGAAAGCTTGCAGAGACAGCTCTGAAAAGCCCGATACCTGTTCTGTGCAGTCTCAACCTCCCATTCGCCCACCTTTACCGGAGGTTCTCCTTCGCCCACAGCCACCTACCCGAGTGCCCAGGAGGGGTTAGGGCAGAGCAGCGGACAGGGCAGCGGACAGGCCTGCGCTTCTCATAACCCTGGCACATCTGCGGGTGATCCTGGCTCTGTCAGCCAGCCGAAAACAGGTGCCCTCCCATCTCAGGCCCTTAATCACTGCCTCTGCCTGTGTGACCTCCAGCTCACACACATCCTCCCATTGTGTTTTATCTCTCTGCGATACGAGTAATCTGTAACTTGCTTTTGTTTTTAAACAAGTATCTGTAACCTGCATTTGTTTCCCTTTTTTTTTTAATAAACACCCACGGTCCCTAAACAGATTGCAGAAAGAAGGTGGGAGGTGAAATATTTGGGAAAAGTGATGAAGATATTATCTGTGAATGTAAATGAGTTCAGATGTACTAATAGTGCTTAACAATGATTGTCAACAAGTCACATTGTAATAATACTACCTTAGTCTCTTTCTTGGGTTCTTTAAATACTGGTTAGAAAAACAACACTGCCATCTGCAGGTTATATACTACATAATCACAAGCAGCGCAATCCATTGTTTTTAACTGAACATGGGAAAAGGTGGAAGAATGTATACAACTTTTCTGATTATATAATTTGCACATAAATCCGATTTTGTCACATGACTCTCCATCGCTAAGAATTCAGGAGCAGAGTTGAAATATTCACTGTTGAATCTGTTGATGGTGTTTTGCAGTGGAATTGCAAAAACACAAATTTGATGTAAACGACACAATCATGCCACATGTTGCGTATCAAGCAGTTTAAGTTCATCCTTTAATATGTTTGCTGTTCTCATTATGTTTTTGTCTCCTTCTTGCTGACATTATGGGTGTGTCCCAATACTGGAAAAATGCACCCTCCTTTCCTCCACTACCACCTCCTCTCCTCTGTGCCCCGGAAACTTATCTTTGTGTTTTAATCTAATGTTGCTGATTACATCTTAATTATGTATTAATGGTGACATATTAATTAATGTCTCGACACAAACCGCAACGTCAGGTACATTGTATACTGTACATGCAAATACTTGTACTCGAAATGTACAGTGGAGGAAAGGAGGTGAGGAGTGAAGAATATTGGGACGCACCTTATGTCCTTGCTTGACAGCGAGCATGATGGGAAGGGGAAATCCGCCTAACAGTGCAGAGAGATCATACAACCTCTACTACAGACCTCAGTGACTTGTAATTGATTGCACTTGATATATGTCAGTGAGTGTGTGTGCGCACGCGCGTGAGTGTGAGAGAGTACGTGTGGTGTGCGGTTTCCTCTCCGTGGGACAATTAAACGGAGGTTATGGCGAGCTGAAAATGCGAAACCCATTTACTGGCTTTATGAGATGAGACAGGAGCCTGACAGCGGCCCTGCCAGGCGAGGCTGCGCGGAAGAGGGAGAGAGAGGGGAATGCACTGGCAGAGGGACCGCCCCGGAGACAATGGAGCCCTCTGTCCCGGGGATACAGAGGAGGTCTCACCAGCTGCTGCAATCAATTCAGCTTAACAGCCTCATGTCTCCTTCCAGCCCCTCCCCCCCTTCTCTCTCCCTCGCTCTCTTGCTCTCTCCACCCTTCCTCCTTCCCAGCACTGTGACTCACCTTGCCTAACCCTGAACCCCGCAGTGGAGTCCGGTCCACCAAACACCCCCCTGTCCCGCAGTCCGCCTGCGCCCGTTCTGCCGGTCACTGCCTCTCAGCTGTTGTGACCGTCCGCGTCACCCTGCATCCCGACTGCCCGACTACCAGGCGGACGTGCAAGTATCACGTTGCGTGTCCTATACAATCTGAAACAAGTGCCTAAATCCCACACCTCCATATTGTTGCTATTGTTCAGTTATTACGGGGGCTCATTAAACCCACAGATTATTAATTTTTTTGTGAAGCCACCCAGCCGAAGCGCCTCTGGGTCTGTGGTCACGCCACCGACAACCCCCCCGCCTCAGCCCGGGCTGCTCTTTGATGTGCCACAACATGCACACGGCTGCAGCTGTGGAGATCAAACTCCTCAGAGACTCTGCACATGCACCACCCTCAGCCCCTCCCAGGGAATTCATCAGTAAACCTATCCCTATGGCAACTCCCTCTCAAGAGGTCACCAAGCCTCATCTATCACATTTTATATATTTAATCCTCAAAGAGTGCTTCACAAGGCAAAAAATAAAAAAATTTAAATCTATACAATGTAGTTGTTACATTTTTAGGCATTTATCAGATGATCTTAACCAAGGTGACCTACACTACGTACATTATTTTACATACAATTAATTTATACTGCTGGATACTTCATGAAGCGAGTCAGGTTAAGCACCTTGCTCAAGGGTACAACGGCTTCCCCACCTGGGAATCGAGGCTACAACCCAGTTCCTTCACCTTTATACAATGTCAGATGCAACCTGAAAGGAAGTCCATCCATCCATTATCTAACCCGCTTGTTCCAAGTCAGGTTCGCGGTGGTGCTAGAGCCTATCCCAGCATGCACTGAGCGAGAGGCAGCCATACCCCGTGGTCACCAATCCATCACAGGGCACACACACGCTCATACCTACAGGCTATTTTGTTTTTTAGTGTTTTCCAATTAGTCTTTGGACTGGTTCCATGATTTTTTGGAAGAAAACCCATGCAGACACAGGGAGAACATGCAAACTCCACGCAGAAAGGCCCCTCGCCAGCATTCGAACCCAGGACCTTCTTGTTGTGAGGTGACAGCGTTATCCACTGCACCACCGTGCTTCCCAAGCAGGGCAGATTTTTTAAAGAAGGAAATTGGAACATCACCCAGAGTGATAGTAGTCGCAGCATACAAACTACTGTATGACTGATTTAAGAGATGCTCCAATGGAACACCGTCTCAGTTATATACAGCAAGGTACAGTATCAGTCACAGTACGTACAGTAGCTGTATATTACAGCAATGCTGTACTGAGCAATTTATTTTAGTTGTAGGACAAACTGGTTGAATCTAGGTCACTGTACCTATGAGGATTTCAGCAAGGTGCATCTTCAATGCAGCGTCCATCACTACACTGAGTGTCTTTATATTGACTGGCAGTGTTTGACTAAAGGAAAATGACTCTGGAATTTTTTTTAAGGAGGCATTCCTCCCCAAAAATACTTCCATTGAATATAATGTTTCAATGCATTTTTAAAAAATTCAAGGTCCAGTACCAAAATACGCCACTAGAGCCACCAACAGCACCTCACTCAGAGACACTGACATTAATGGGGTTCATGGAGATTTTACAATGCATTAAACATTCAGGGACCTCTGATGGCAGCAACTTATACATTTATGTTCCAAAATCAGTTTTCTAAAATATTTTCCTATGTGAGATTAAACCGTACTACTCAGCCATTCCGTGACCTATTTAGAGGCTATTTTTTCATGAATATTACTGTACTTGTTGCTGTTGGCAATGTGGATGCCTATTTGGTGTACAATTAAAGGAGGTAAGGACCATAAAACACAAGGAAGTGGGTATGTTCTGAAGTTCCATGATTTTTGCCGTATTTGTGAAAGTTTAAAAGCGGTATTTTATTCAACCTGCAGTATATTTAGAGCCATCAGATAATTATTTCCGAAAGAAAAAAAAATTATAGTTATTTTTTCTGGTAAGATAATTACTGCACGGTTTTTTACAACAATGTTTTTCTTTTTCTGAATGTCAGGATTAGAAAAAAATATAGTAATTCCCATCAGAGCAATAGAAAATATTTCTACAAGAAATTTCAATTAAGTAATTTAAGTTAACCATTCTGCCAAAGGCCGCATTTAAAATCTAGTAATGCAATCAGTAAAACTTTTGGCACAATATACCTCATTTATTTTAGCTTGATAAAAAAAACAATAAAAAAATGAAGCCAATAATATTGTCAAAGTTACAATGAAAAGTATTGGTTTGTTGTTTGTTTTGGTACTGTCAGTAAATTACACACACACACATGCACACACAGACACACTATTGTCAGTGTTTGGTGCATCATATTGTAACCATGCGCAATCAGCATGACTTTTGCTGGACTTGTACCTTTTGCTTTTTTGCGCTGTATAGATACTATCCTGCATGTGACCCGCTAAATCAGGACTAGCTTACAGCTGTGAGCAGCCAATGACAAAATCCTCAGATGGGGCCAGGGGAGGAGTAGGTAGCAACACAACCGAGCAATGAGTGAAAAACATAAGGCAGTTAGATTTAAGCTTTTGCTGTTGTAGGCAGGTCAAAATATTGCTGGGGCTGATCCTACAACAAAGGATCTCCAGCTGAATTCCAATTAAACTCTCCCACAAAACATGGATCTTTTGTTTGGAACTGTTTTGAAAGCGCTGCCACTTCCTCATCATCTTACAAGGAAAGTTGTGATTAGAGTTTTGTTCCCTGGCATTTAAGTAAGGCATATTATTGATTTGTGCACACTGCACACTGAAAGCCTAATATTTTTTTCAACATACTTAATTGAGGCACACATTGTGTACTGCACCAGAACATCAGCTGGACCTAATAACACCATAAAGACAATTATGTGCATGCCTATATATATTCATCTGAGCAGCCTGTGAATCAAGCTGTAATCAATAAAAGTCACTTAAGTTAAAAATAAAACTGGTCAACTTGTTAAGCAAAAGGTCAGTGGGTGTACGAGTATAACGTCATATCTGCCCTCTTGACAATAACAGGAAGCACAGTCTGGCCCCAAAGGTCAAACATCAATATGCGTTTCATTCACCTTTTGAGCAGCCTGTACATTCAGAAGGATGTCAGGCTGAAGACATGCTTACACAGAGTGACGAAAGCCCTACACGGGGGAAGGTTGACTACCAGTGAGAAAAATGTCCGCTTTATAGGAACAATAAACCGTTGTGATGAATTAGAACACAGTCACCGCTATAATGGGTTGTGAGGACACGGAAGTCATAAATAAAGGGTAAACCGAGTTTATATATTAAAACGTGCCTTGAGGGGATGTTTGTAAGCCAAAACAGAGGGAACATTGCGCACTAGATGAATGTACAGCGTGAGGTGAGATTGTTTTGTCTGTTCATTTTTTTTAAATAGCTAGCATTAACAGAGTGAAATAAACCCAAACAAGACCACATATGAGTCTTGTGCTTGTAACTTCTTTCCACTTTCCGCGATGGAGACGCGAACAATTCCAGGGGAGCGAAACGGATCCCTCCAGAATCGGCACTGGTTCCCATTCTCGGGCAGCATCTTAAAATCGGTCACGTGGAAGGACACGGAGAGTCCAGCCTGCTCCGTGACTCTGAAAGGCAATTAAGTGTGACCAAGTCTAATGCTCAAATACATTTGCCAGTTGATGTCACATATGGTCTTACAAATTACTAGGACATTTCCTGTGTGTGTGTGTGTGTGTGTGTCTGTCTGTCTGTCTGTCTGTGTGTGTGTGTGTGTCTGTGTGTCTGTGTGTCTGTGTGTGTGTGTGTGTGTGTGTGTGTGTGTGTGTGTGTGTGTGTGTGTGTGTGTGTGTGTGTGTGTGTGTGTGTGTGTGTGTGTGTGTGTGTGTGTGTAGGCTATACAGTTATATTTAATGTACAAAAGACTTCTGTGGGAGGCCAAGTGCTAAATACTCAATATCTAAGGTCATAGAGAAACACATTTTCTTCACTAAGCAGACAGCAGGTCATGTCACTCAAGCGATACCCTTCAGTTCCTTACGCATTGCAGCTTCATTGATAAGCTTGCTCTTGGCTGCCTCGTAGGTATTTTGGCCTCAAAACTGGCTTGGTAATTGTACAAAGAAAACAAGTCCGATCACGACATTTGCTGTACTGTAAAATCCTGGATTGGGGAAAGTCAAAATATTCAGAGAGAGGCCTCATTCTCCATAGCATAATATCACCACTAAGAGCTTCCCTGGAAGACCCTAGGCTATTTTAATGTGACTCACGTTACTGTCTACTGCATTTTCACGACAGCGGCGACATTGTTCAACATGCAGGCGTGGTTCTCGTTTCATAGAAGTCACAATCCATTCCCATTTCATGGGATTAACACGGCATTCTCAACAATGTTGTCATAGCAAAAATAAACATGTCAAGGTGCTATGCACTCAGCCAGAATGTCCTATAAAACACGTCACTGCGCCAAACCTTGTGCATTTCACTTTGGCG
This sequence comes from Synaphobranchus kaupii, assembly GCA_029718625.1. Lineage (NCBI taxonomy): Eukaryota > Metazoa > Chordata > Actinopteri > Anguilliformes > Synaphobranchidae > Synaphobranchus > Synaphobranchus kaupii. The sequence goes on along the minus strand of CM056386.1, from coordinate 442,827 downwards.
GAATCACATTTCCACCTTCATAAGCCTCGGGTAAAAAATCACACCCTCTTTACACAGAGCCAGCCTGCTACAACATGCAGCCTGTGGTGTGATGGGTTCTGAAGCCCTAGCTTTCTATGAAAGTGTGCAAATGTAATCAAAAGCAAGTCATACCTTCTCTACAGTATGTGTGAGAGGTGTGTTTGATCAGTGACAGATTCTGGAGAGTTAAAACTTCTCAACAAAAACAAGGATGAATCACAATCTCTACACACACTGAATCACAACTTGAGCCTTTAGCCCCAGGTTGGTCACATCCTGCCCTTTTCTTTAAGTCATGCTGTGTGCCAAAAAACATCATGATGCCACTTTAGCGCAGTCAAAAGGATGTTCTGACAGCACTCTGAGTGTAAAACTACTTCCATCCTATGTCCTTGTGCTGTCAGCTTCTGCTGACAAAAGTCGAACTAAATCAGTCCACTTTGTTTTGTTTAAAAAACCGCAATAAAATCCCAACTTGCATAGATATGGTTATACCTGGAACAAATTTAGTTGCCCATCTTAGTACTTTTTCCAAGAGCTTCCATATCTTCCTTATACATATAGGGCCTGATTTACTAAGACGTTTAGCGTGTGCAAAACATTTTAGCAAACGCAAAACTAATAACACATAGCACATAACCAATAACAAATGATGACAAAATAACCAATGATTGGTCATGTTATTGGTTTTGCGTGTGCTAAATGTCTTAGTAAACCAGGCCCATAGTGCTGTACTCATGTAACAGGGATAGATATGATGCCGGTGTCAAACCACACAGGGCCGCACTGCTAGCAATAAGCTAACATTTAAAAAAGTCGACATCTGGAATGGAAGAGGTGGGATATTCAATTAGTGTTCCATTAGATTATTCACTAGTAGTGATGATACTTTACTATTTATATTATTAATTACTTGCATCACTAAGTCTCTCCCACCAATCCTTTTGCTATGAATGTTCATCCCCTCAGTCTTATCATTGGAGGATGTGGAACTGAATAGAGGGATTTTAGCTCAAACCTTATTAAACACAATCTCGCTGTCACGACTCGATGTTAACTGGACACAACAGATTGGTTTATTGGGATTTCATAATATAATCCCACATATAATATTTTGCTCATGAAAAAACATTTTGTTAATGGAATAATACATTTGAGTGTATGCAAACGTGGCATAGTGTGTGTTTCCTTCCAGGGAGGATTAGCTAAATCATATCAGTTGATTTCATGACAAACACACATCTATTAATAATAACCATGTATAAATAACTGTAAAATTCAGTCTTAAAAAAGCAGGCCGAAAGAAATCATCACTTAAATAATGCAGACTGACCATCAAAGGCAGGAGGCTCACTGTATAAATCCCATTACGCACGCCCTGTTAACAGCCTCTATGTATAGAATATGAAAACGTGACAGGTTTTAGGTTCAGCTGGGCGGCCGCGGGGGCGGGCCGTTTGAGCCGCTATGCGGAGGAGTGCTGGAGACGTTTTTCCTTTCCGCCTCATTAAACCGGAATTGGCACTCGTCCGAGCGCCATACTGCGGGAGGGACTCCCTGGCACAGATGAGCAGCCTGTCGTTAATTTCTCCGCGAAATCCTCCATTAACGCCGGGGCGGCGGGGCGCTTCGACGTCACAGCCGCAGCCCCCGAGCAGTGAGTGATTGCCGCTGACATTATGCGCGGATCCGCACAGGGACAGCCTCAAAGTGGGGGAGGTTTTCTGCTAATCCGTCTATCAAGAAATCACTTTAACTGGCGACGCCCCGTCTTCCCACAATTACCATGCTAAAGACATGACCGTTTAAATCCAGGGCAGACCCTTCATCATTTGAGTGTCACACACGCATTAACGAATCAATGCGTTTCTTATATTAAACTCAAATAAAACTTAAAATCTATCCAGCTTAATTTGAAGTAGCTGTGAACATTATCTGTTGCCATATTAGTATTACAGTGGTCTCTGGGTGTTCTGGGAAATATAGGTCTCAGGAGTAGCCTACCAACTGTGTTATGTCTGTGGACTTTAGACTTATGTGCTGTGTATGGTGTTCTGTCCGGGGAGAAATGGATTGAAGTGAGTATTGTGTTTATGTGCCACAACACAAATGTTCCCTCCTGACGACGTCAGTGAGGGATGGCCTGTTATTGAGCCCTATGACAGTACTTCTCAGAGGATATTCAGCTGAAGGCCCAGCGAAAACACATTAAACAACTTGGCTATTTCATGTCCAAAAGTTCAGTAAAATTGGGATGTATGATTCCACACCGGATGTTTCCGGATGATACATGATTTTAAAGGAAAGGGGGAAAACTGCAGAAAAGAAAGAAAATGTAATTCGGCGAAAGTAAGTGTGATCATAATGAAGAAGTTATATATACCGTAAATCATAAAGCTCAGACCCAATTTGCGAACAAACAAGTGCCAATACACAAGACCACACTGTCGCTGTTTCTGTAATTAAACAACGAGTTGTCAGGGTAGAAGGCCACATGCTGCACTGGATAACATGCCATGGAGGACGTACCTTTGATGAAATGGTGTGTGGCAGGTACATATATTTTGTAAAAATAAGAAATTATCATTCAGGCAGGGGCAAATAGGCAAAGGTTCTGATTTACCCAGACTATTGTTATTGATTACTTAATTTGCACTTGCAGTGTTCATGCGCTCGTGGGAAATGCAATAAGGTTATTGTGCATCATAGACTGTATCTCACTAGTGTAAATGTGTAGGGAAATTCCACTGTGATAGTGAATGCACCATTAAACTACTAAAACGTCAATTAGTGACAAAACCAACAAAGTCAGTGACCTTAAACGGTATCCAATGAAGGAAATTACCAAGTGATCTCAAAATTGAAGACTGAGACTGTCAATATTCACAGATCTTTTACTGATTAATGTTTGTATTTAACGCAGGCATTAAAGGAAATATCTGCTTTGATCCTGTGGCCTCATTCGATTGTTATGATCCGGTAAGGGATCTTGTTCCCCTTAATGAAGGCGTCCCTTAAAATCTCTTAAGACTGAAACACCTGTGCTTGTACTTTGGTGCAATGATACTGGCAATTTGTTATAGATCATTTTCAAAATTGAATATGAATATTATTATTGCATTATTAAACAAGAGGCAATGGAAAAACCACCATAGGACTTTGAAATAGATCTGAGCTGCCAGAATGTTGGTAGCCATGTTGTACCACCATGCAACACACACACACACACACACGCACACACACGCACACACACGCAAGCTGATGCAGAGGTGAAAATCCAGGGGACATAAAGTAAAAGTCCTCCCCAGTATTTTGCCCAATCACCTAGATTTGCTAATTAACATAATTCTTCAGCCAGGAGGTAGAACTAATTAGTGAAATCAGCTGGCTGAGTCTATGGGTGGAAGAAACACATGGTAGGACTTTTACTTTATGTCCCCTGGATTTCCACCTCTGAGCTGATGTACAGAAGAGGACTGTGGCAGTGTGGACTGCAGTGCTTAAGAAGCCTTCAGTGTGAAGCACATTGCAGGTTCGATTCCCAGTGCTGTTGTATCCCTGTTCAAGTTACTTAACCTGCATTGCTTCAGTTAAGAGTCAAACTGCACGAATGGATTATTTTTGAAAACATAATGACATGGGATTTTTCCATTTAAAAGCTTAGCACTGACTGTATAGAATGCATGTTTAAAGATCCCCCCTTGCTTGTATGGTGCACCATTTCAAATTAGACGATGGCTGGACTCAAACAAATCAATTGGGCATAGCAATAAACACACCAGGCCTACTGTATCCTAGTACAGGTCCCATCCAGTACAACCGGACAGTTTGATTTTCACAATATATTCCACATAAACATATAGAGCTCTGTTGTAATGCACTCAACCTTTCCTATTGATGAAACTATAACTAAACCCTCTCCAGTCAGCTGCACTGTCAGCCTCTGGCCTAATATTGCCTCCCTGGCTGATATACAGACCCCCTTTCTCAGAACAGTATGGATTTCAAATCCCTCATCTCCACAAAGGTTCAGATGTCTGCCCGAGCACACGTATACACGGTTACGATCGAGTCCTGGCCTTTTCAATAGCCGTAAATACTGAAGGTTGTTTCCGCTAGCTTGCCCTATTTAACTTCCCAACAGGAAACACAAACAGAGAAATTTAGTGCCTGTGAGCAAAAACCTGCTATTGTATACCCAATGAATATTTAATGATGGTAATTTATAACCATTTATGTCAACTCCATTTTTGTCAGAGGTGAATGTGAATAGCTTTGGCTCTCCCTTTCTAGATTAATCAATGGACGGCATGCTGGCAATATTTCAAGTTTAAATCCAATGTTAAGTGTGTAGTTTTAACATTTCTACATCTAAAACTATGATAGCATCGTTTTACCAGTGCTGGTACATAATTATTGTTGGCTTTGTCACATTGTTATAAAGTATCTGAATAATAAAAAGTTTGAAAAAATAATACATTCTTGGATTTTGCTCTTCAAGCACCATTGCTCATAAAGTGGCCCAACCCTGGTGTCACTCTTGCAGGTATATTAATTTGCTTGAGATGCTATATACTGTGGAAGAACTGAAGCCAGCCAAATAAAACCACACAAATAGACAATGAAACAGCCTATAGAATGAGCAGACAGGCTATATGAAAAAGTGTTTCAATAATTAGCAAAGCCAACATAATATTTCACAATCCATATTACGTACATTTCCAAAATTTTCCAATAACAAAAAAAATCAAACATTGCACGTTGATGTACTTAGCCTCGGTACGTGTGGGCACATTTTCCCCACATATTGCTAGTCCCACTCACACATTAATGGTTGAAGCATGACCACTGTGGGGATACCTTTCACAATACACAGTATCAAACCTAACATCGGGCGCATGCGAAAGCAGAAATCTGATATGCAAATGTGGCCCCTCTTACAATAAATTAGAAGATATCTATGGCTAATTTAACCAAATTTGCAAAAATATGAAATGGATCTTCAAATATAACTATTTTTGTACTTGGATAATCAAATACAACACTGCCCAGAAAAGAGTAAATCACAAAAAAAACCTGTAAAACCTTGTCCGCTGTCCATTAAAGTTTTGACCACCGATAACCTAATGGCTGATATGCCTTAAACTATGGAGCTCACAGCGGATGTGAGCTCATCAATTCAAAGGGTTATCTCTTCCACAAAAAGGCCGCACGGTAGGAAAAAAAAGGAAAATGAAATAACATGGGAGAGTCCAACCCCTAAGCCTTTTGTGAGTGCATAGAGACGGACAGCAGATCCACTTGGCTGGAGTATTTAATGAATTTATTTTACATTATTACATGGTGGGATAGTGCATGCTATCAGTGTTTAATACAGTCGCCATGCTTTTAAAACATTCCCGCCCACAGCTCGTACCACACAAAGGAACTACGGCTGTACGGTCACAGAAAACCGAGGCGGTTAAATGCAGCGCTTTTTTCACGCAGTGCAGTATTAACACGCTCATTTTACACGTCAAGTGACAAAGAGAGAAACAGCCATGGTTGGCTAAATGGCTTTAACCCTTGAGGCCATTTCGTCTCGTACTCAACCGCATGCACACACCTCTAATGGAGCGGCCATTTTAAAGCAAAACTGAACTTTGTTAGAACTTTGGGTTGTGTAGTTACCTGGCCATGATATGAGTCCAAATGGTGGCGAAATATGTTCATTAGTTGCTCTGTGCTCCCCAGGGGTAACAATCCATAATAGGTTATTTTCTCTCCATTAATTTCTATAGAGCAGCTAAAACGGTCTCAAAATGACACTTCTAGCACGTATACGAATGCGAAAGAACATACCTACCGGATCTACGTTCCAAATTAAATATGAAAAACCAATTAATTTTCTCAAAAAAATGTTTTGTTGTTTTTCAAGTTTGTGAAAACAAAATCAATTGATTACACACTTCCTGACCCTCACCCATGTATAAAATAAAACCAATAAACAATTATGCTCGAATCAATAACCTTCAGACAGATTAAAATAATGATCTTTTACCCAGTTCCTCCAGATGGAAGCCTATATTTTGCATTTCCACCCACATAATGTGAATGTTGGACTTGAATGCCAAGGAAATGGCATGATCTATGTAATTATCATTCCACACTGAATCGTGACTTAAGCCAATCTCTAACCCACTTACACAGTGCATACTGTGCTGTAATATTACGCCCCCCACACCTGTCCAATTACCATACTTCTATTCAATACAATGCCACAGCTCCAGCTGCATGGATACTTGTAGTATGCATGGTACAGTACGCTGGTGTCACATAGAAGGAAAACTTGACGGTGCCAAATCTGTCTTTCAAAACATAAAACACCTTTACCCTTGCTCCATCTTTCACGGTAAGTGTGCTTGTTTATGGCAAGGCCTCAAGAGAGGAATAAGTACTCCTCCCTTGTTGCACCGTCATTTAATGTGTAAACGGGAAGAATTATTTATCTTACCTGCCAGGAGAAGAGAGCAGGGCCGTGTTTGAATCAGCACTCTTCCACACTATTGAGTAGCCTTGATGAGTATGCGAATCAGCACTCTTCCACACTATTGAGTAGCCTTGGTGAGTAGATAGGATGAGAAAGTTGTTGAGTAGACGAAAATCTTTCAAATTGCAGTATACTTGAAACACCCGGATGACACACTTACTTCCGGGGTTTCGCTGAGTACATTCGGGGGGCACACTTTTCAAGAAGTACACGAGCATTTTGGGCACATAAATATGACGTGAGGCTTCGTTTTAAATGAGCGCAGCTTCACTGATGTTTTCCTTCAAATACAACAAAAACAACACGTGACATGGCAGCGCAAGAGTGTGGCGCAGTGTTGCCAGATCTTGTAAGACTTTCCACCCAAAACTAGCCCAAATTATAGGCGATTTTTAACCGAAACCAACGTATTTTAAATAGAAATCACCATGTTTTTACTTTTAAAAATAAGTGCGTGCTTTGCGACTTTTCATTTTTACCTGTGACTGCACTTTGAAAGTATCCCAATTTAGCTGTAAAACCGTGGACATGGCAACACTGGTGGGACTTCTTATGACCTGCTTATGACCCTTCCGCAGTGCGGTTGGAAAATAGTATGGCGGATATTTTTTGCAGACTGCTAAACAGTGCACATTAAACAGCACACTTCTGCCAGTGCACTGTATGCATTAGACAGGCACAGTAGATAGGGCTCTGATTCGGACACGGCCCAGGGCCGTGTCCGAATCAGAGCCCTGTTCCCTGTCCCCTGTCCACTCCTGTCTACTATGCGCCCTGTCACCTCAAATTGCAAGCAGTGTGCGAAAGAAATCCCGCAAAACTCTTTCCAAACTAGTGAGGAAGTAGTTCGTAATATCTTTTTTAATTTTTTAATTTTTATTGAGAATATCAATCAGTTAACATATGACAATTGTTACAAAGTGTAGACTATGAATGAAGATAGAATTAACAAAAATAAAAAAGAGTATTTCGGAATATGACCCACTCTTGTACCATAGATATGCATATACGCTCTACGTCTTTTACGTTTTTACTTCCGAGTTACTTACTGAAATTGTCGGGTGAATGCACAGTTCTGCAGATGAGTGTGCTCCTGAATTCCCTCAACAAAACCCCGGAAATAAGGGGTTCATCCTGGTATTTTAAGTGCCCCCATTTATGAGAAAAATTCACCCACTCAAAAGCTTTTTGACAAAGTGGACTCAAATATGTGTACTCAAAAGGGTGTAGGGCTCTGATTCGGACACAGCCCAGGACAAGGAAGATGCAGGGTGAGGAAGGTGGGAAAAAATCATTGCAATAAGAACAATAATGACGATAGCATTAGCGCAACTGCTGTGTCCCATGGGTTTAGTTTTAATTAAAGTGCGTGCTATAACACACATTCATGCTTGTGCGCAATTTAGATGAAGCTCTCCACAGTATTTTAAGGTTCCCATCATGAGCACCCTAAGAGGCGTCCACTAGAGGGTGACCTTCTCATGCTCATGATGAATGCAGTGTGCTTATTGTTCCCTTTATGTTTGTTTTAATAGAGGCAGGCGACAACAATCGTGCAACGCAAGGTGATCTTGAATGTTCTGCATTAGAGAGAAGCAGAGAAAGTGTGGGAAAGAGAGATGGAAAGAAAGGAGAATTTGAATGACTGTACAATTACTTATAGATCGAAACAGTTTTTGCTTTACCGTTATAACTAAATCCTTATTTTTTCCAAACACTGCCTCATTGAGTATGGGCTACAGAAGTAATGCTAGAAGAGAGCCTAAGAAAAGCATGCCAACTTGGCGGCAGTGTAGTATAACGGTTAAGGAACTGGCCTTGTAACCAAAAGGTTGCAGGTTCAATTCCCAGGTAGGACACTGCCGTTGTACCCTTGAGCAAGGTACTTAACCTGAAATGCTTCAGTATATATCCAGCTGTATAAATGGATAATATGTAAAAAATGCAAAAAAAAAAGTTGTGTAAGTCACTCTGGATAAGAGCGTCTGCTAAATGCCTGTAATGTAATGTAATGCCCAATTTCAACTCTTGTAATATGCTTACTGGGGTACATTTACCATATACTGTTAAGAAAACACAATCCTTGGAATTTTGATCATGTTAGGAGCAGTTCGTGTGATATTCAGTCCCCTGCCAGCCACAGGGATTCAGTAGGTTTAGTATTTGTGGATTTTCCAGTACAAGGAACAGCCAGGCAGCTGTGGCCAAAATCTGAGTCAAATTATTTGGCCAACAGCACTAGTATGTTCCAGTTCAAAAGAAGAAAAGCCTCTTTTCAGAGTCTGAACTATTTTAAAAGTGCCTTTTCTTGCCTGAATGTGAACTAGATCAAAATTAATTGGGGGGGTTACAGCTTTTTAAAACATTGGCTTAAATCTTTTCCAGATTTGTATTCCTTCTGGAAAGTGCCCACTGTGTTTGCTTGATCGGTTGATTTTGTTTTATCAGAATTGTAAGCAAAGGCAAAATAAATTACCTGAAAATAGGAGGCCAGTTGCATTTATAAGCCTATATTATTGAAACTTGAGATACAACTTCAAGACCCTGACTGTTGAATCTTACATTACCCTGGTGGGTATACTACAAAGCAGGATTACTGAGTTAGCTGGATAACTGCACTGTTATCCAACCCACCCCCGCGGGTGCATTCATGAGCAACCGCGGGTGCATTCATGTGCTAATCCCACTGCCGATATGGGAGAGTGTAGACATCTGTGGTTCGCTTCCAAAACACATGGTTCCACCAATCTGCTTCTTTTCACACCGCAAACTACAGCTAGGCTCACATAGATGGGAGTTGGAGGAAGACCTTTCGTATGCGGCTTGGACATGCAGTCCATGGGATCCCGATCACCCAGCAGGAAGCGCTAACCGACTGAATCCTCCCATACCCTGGGCGACGCAATCGCGAATTGTGCATCGGCCTACGGAAGCTACTCCATAGTCTCCACAGTCAGTACTGCCTCGGTCTGGATTCAAGGCACCACAGTGTGGAGGCTTTTCTAAATGAGCCACCCAATGCGCTTCGCTTTTTGATTAGAACGGCGGATCAACACGAACAGGTAAAAAGGTGTTCTGAGAGCAGGGGTCAGGGCGCAAGTGGCAGATGACAGCAGACTCAAACGCGGGGGAGTGACGATTCTTCAGCAAAGTGGCTCGTCAGCCTGACGATGACCAAAACTCATTTGATCTGAACGACACAAAGAGAGCGGCTTTCAACCGTGAATCATTATTTATCGCCGTTATCAACATTGTTTATCGCCGTTATCAACATTATTTATCGCCGTTATAGACTTGCATTGAACTGGAGTAATGAGGCTGGACGGAAATAGCGCAACTTTTTCTGCCATCCCATATCTCACTCTGGTTGTCATCCGATTGTCACGATCAAATTAACTTGTGATAAATAACGGCATCCTATTCCTTTTGAGAGAGAGAAAAAAAAATCATCAAATATAATGCTCATAAACAATAGCCATAACCTGACATAGCTGCAAGGGGCTAAGATATAGGACCCAGTCAGCACTCGTGGTCTATACCTTTATGAATTTATGCTGCGTTCACATAGATCACGGTAGACGGCAAAACAGCACTCTTGGGACGGTATGGGGGGGGAAAAAAAGGCAGGATGGCACGATGGTCAATAAAAGTTGATGTTGCTAGGTTATAGGCTATTTCCAACATGGATAGGAAGAGGATTGTGCTTGATATAGCTTGTTATCTCTGGGTGCAATTGTACCAATTAAATTAAATTAAATTAATCATTTCAGTTACTTTCCCGTTGTCCACCATATTGTCTTGTTGTGTTGTGTTGCGCGGCTCGCCACATCTGGTTTGGAATTTCACTGAGTATAATGGTAAAAAGTAGACTATAATCGTTTTCAACTTTGATGGCAAGTGCCGTCTGCCCTCGCCATGGACGGCATTCTCTGCCATCCTTGCAAAACTTTACTGTCGTGCACTCGTCCACTATAATGGCTTTTTTTTAACGGTTTGCCGCATACCGTCTAACGTGATCCGTGCGATCCTTTTATCAGATAGGGAGTGGGCTCTTCATGGGCCTCCCAAGATGGTTTCATGCCTTCAGCATAAAAGCATCTTTCACTCAGTTACTTCCAGATGATGGTCGATGAACTGGAAATGGGCCGGGGGGGAGCGGGGGGGTGTTAAATTCCCAGATACTGTATTCACCACTGCCAGTGCAACTGTTCTCAGGCACTCTGATCCCAAAGCCAAATGAACTGTGATTGTAGTTCAAATTACAGCCAGCCAGGCGAAGCTTCCTGTTCACATGCGCAGATTTGTACCGCATATGGTCCAGAAAAACAGGGCATCCGTTTCTACCTGATTAGTCTTGGTGGAAAGTGCTGCACCGCCCTGACCTCATTGTCAGCGCCACAAAAGCTGTTTGTTTCTTCTGCTTCTTCCCCCTTTTACTCCCCATTTTGGAATTTGGTATGCCTAACTGTATACATGTATATGTAGTATGTGTATATACAGTTAAATGCAAACATAGGGACAATTTTAGTTGTTTTGTTTTGTCCAGCCCATTGGATTTTAAATAAAATAATGAATATGTGGTTGAAGTGCAGACTGCCAGCTTTGAGGGTATTTACATCTATATTTGGTGATCCATGTAGGAATTACAGCCCTCTTAATACAAACCCCAATTGCAAAAAAGGTGGGACAGTATGTAAAATGCACATGAAAGCAGAAAGCAGTGATTTGTAAATTCTCTTTTACATATATTTAATTGGGGGCGGCACGGTGGTGCAGTGGTTAGCACTGTCGCCTCACAGCAAGAAGGTACTGAGTTTGAATCCCAGCCGAGGACCCTTCTGTGTGGAGTTTGCATGTTCTCCCCGTGTCCGCGTGGGTTTCCTCCGGGTACTCCAGCTTCCCCCCACAGTCCAAAGACATGCAGGTTAGGCTAATTGGAGACTCTAAATTGCCCACAGGTATGAGTGTGTGTGTGAGTGAATGGTGTGTGTGCCCTGCGATGGATTGGCGGCCTGTCCAGGGTGTATTCCTGCCTCTCGCCCAATGCATGTTGGGATAGGCTCCAGCACCCCCTGTGACCCTGTCCAGGAATAAGCGGGTTTGATAATGGATGGATGGATATATTTAATTGAAAACAGTACAAAGAAAAGATATTTAATATTTTACCTTATCAATTTTATTGATTTTTGTAAATATATGCTAATTCCGAATTTGATGCCTGCAACACATTCCAAAAAAGTTGGGACAGGCAAAAAAATACTGGGAATTTCAAAAAACACCTGTTTGGAACATTCCACAGGTAAACAGGTGATGCTATCATGACTACCAATTACTTCACACTGAATGTAGTTGAACAAGCTACCCTAAAGTTTTTTGAACTACAGTTACTCAAAAAATGACTTCAAGATGTAATACTAATTTTTATTATAAAAAAGAATATATCTAAATTTTGGAAATCACAAATGTGATTGGATGTGGTGAAAGGGTGCCTCATTGCTGTTTGGTTAGTTTGAGATGAGTGCACTGTTTACTGTGTATATGGAGTGCAGTCTGTGTCTCATCTCCAGCCAATCAAGGCCAGATCGTATATATATATATATATCATATGCTTCTATAGCAACCTACTACTAATAAAACTAGTTGACAAATAGGAATTAAATTGAATCAAGTAATCTGAGTCAGTTTCATTAATATAAGCAGTTGAAACTATTGAAATATAAAATTAGCTCCATGTTCATCACAACTGAAAATATTAATTTGTAATTAATTGATATGAATAGGAATTGTTAATTGGCTTATTCCATAAGTTGGTAAGATAAATTGGGAAATGAACTATATCATGTTAAGTGTACTTATTCCATGGTTGTGAGAAATGTAAAAAATAAGTTAAATTAAAATGATTCTAGTTGTCGAAAATTATTTTTAAGTCCGTATAATTTCAAATAAACACTTTAGGCGATGAACTGCCTGATTATCTCAAGATTTATTTCAGGTGAATAAACTGAAACTTTATAAATGGACTTAACTTACTGAACTGAGTCAAAGCAACAATATAACTTGAATAAGTTAATTGAGTCAACAAATAATTTTTTACAGTGCATGAACTAGTGGAGAAAACAGCCAATCCCCAGACAGCAAGGACCTACCGGACTGCTGCTGAGAACAGCTGTTGGCATGCTAACACTTTGCAAATCAGTGCTACAGCGGTCCACTGGTGGTATGACCATTCATCAACTGCTGATCTTCACCCACTGCTGTAGCGCCGATTTGTAAAACGTTGCCAGATTGACAGCTGTGTTGCTAGCAGGAAATTGCATGCTTGCTAGCTGAGTAGTAGCAAGCATGATTTCTTTGATCCATGGTGCCCATGAGAAATATGACAATAAAGTGCAGAAGTGCAGGGCTAACCTTTGGCATCACATGACCTGCGTTAATGTTGCATCATGGCAAGCTTTCTGCCAGTGCTGCATGCTCCTGTGGCCAATGAATGGTTATAAAAGACAGAAAGCAAAACATACACTTATCTGATGTTGATCTTGTTTTGCAGAAGAAAAAAACAAATTACAGCTACTTCACACTTCTGATTAAATCACTCCAGAGCTTGACCTTCCCTAAGAGAGTAAGTGGGTAGGTGGTTAATATTATTACGTAGCATATGGATGAATGATTTGCAAGGCATACATTCACTTACAAAAGAGGTACAAGCCCTGAAGAGGGCACTTTAAAGGGATAGTTCACCCATTTTGAAAAATTTTATACTGTTTTACTTACCCCCAAAATAGCATGTAAGGCTGTAGTGATGCTGTCCTGGTCTCAGCGTTGTAGCTAAAATTGGCTAAACCTTAATTGGAACAATGCTAACAACTAGCATATTTCCATTGGATTTAATTGCCCCCCGGCTAACTTTTGTTTAAATAACCACCTAAATCCACTGAAATTGTTAAATAAACAAAGGTCTAGTTTGATGGTATTTAGTATAAATATTACATGCTGAAATAAAAGTTGCCAGTTGTCCAAAACATTTTTTGTCAACCATAGATCTACTTTGTGCAGCAGCGTGCTGTTCCTCCGAGAGGGGGGCGTTTCACTTCATAAACACTTCATAAAAGCTTATCATCGAAGAAGAAAACAACAAGCAGCTTGCCACGATGTTCTCACGCGGAGTGATACTAAAGGTTACTGGCTCTCTTACCGGATGTTCATAACTTAAATCTAAACAGAGTCTGAGAGATAATCATATATAGTAATTTTTGCGAAAATATCGTCCTTGTGCACTCGGTAATCATATGTGCATTTTCATTTCCAACAAGGACACTTGTAAAGCTGTTGTTAAACCTTATTTGAGTGGATTTAGGTGGTTATTCAAACAAAAGTTAGCCGAGGGGCAATTAAATCCAATGGCAAGATGCTAATTGTCAGCATTGTTCCAATTCAGGTTTAGCCAATTTTAGCTACAACGCTGAGACCAGGACAGCATCACTACAGCCTTACATGCTATTTCGGGGGTAAGTAAAACAATATAAAATTTTTCAAAATGGGTGAACTATCAATTTAAGAGGCAAAAGTAGAAGAGAGACTCAGGACACTATTTTGGCGCATGGCGTGTGGCTAGCTGGAGCACTGGCGAAGTGGCATTTTCGTCATGGATTTTCACGCTCCTAATTTCGGGGCTTTCCCAAGCAATGCACGCATGATCATTCATAACCTATTCAAAAGCCAATAAACCGTTTTCGTGGATCATATGTTGTCCGATTTGACTTATGTGAATCCCCCCAAGCAGGAAAAATGCATGTTTTGCATTTATTGTACGTGCATTGTCTTTTTTATTTTTTATGTTAGGCTGATTCCTGTATGGATTTCTGTTTTTAACAGTTTTTGGCTGTTATACTGCATTGTGGTCCCGGGGGTAGGCGCTGTGCGCTCCTCGCCTCTGGTCCGAAAATAGCAAAATTCTGTAGCTACGGCCAGCACGCCATGCGCCGGCCAGAAAATAGAGCCCTTACGCTAATGGTGTTAGGGTTAACACGCCAGTTAGGTCTGTGAGGACAGAGGCACCTCCGGCAAGCCGAGAAACTGCTGACGTGTTCAGATGATGGATGTGCATGTTAGAGGAGAGGAGCTGAGATGAGATGAGAGCACGTGACGGGTGACAGATGGTTAGCGTGACGGAGGCACGTCACACGGCACTGCTCTGCCAGGGGAAAACCGCAGCAGAGAAGGACGTTATTGTTACAAACGAACAAGCGGCATGGCTGTCAAGCAGATGTTCAATTGAAAATCAGTCACGTCAGCACAAAATTTGAATACGATGAAAAGGTGACAAGGAGATGGATCAAAGATCACGTTAATTGAATTTAGTCACTGTCGATGAGAGACATTACATTACATTACATTATAGGCATTTAGCAGACGCTCTTATCCAGAGCGACTTACACAACCTTTTATCATTTTTTACATATTATCCATTTATACAGCTGGATATATACTGAAGCAATTCAGGTTAAGTACCTTGCTCAAGGGTACAACGGCAGTGTCCTACCTGGGAATCGAACCTGCAACCTTTCGGTTACAAGGCCAGTTCCTTAACCATTATGCTACGCTGCCGCCACTGCCGACATCCATCCCGTTAATATTAAAAGCAGACGCTCTTATCCAGAGCGACTTACACAACCTTTTATCATTTTTTACATATTATCCATTTATACAGCTGCATATATACTGAAGCAATTCAGGTTAAGTACCTTGCTCAAGGGTACAATGGCAGTGTCCTACCTGGGAATCGAACCTGCAACCTTTCGGTTACAAGGCCAGTTCCTTAACCATTATGCTACACTGCCGCCACTGCCGACATCCATCCCGTTAATATTAAAAGCCACCGAATTAAATGAAAAGAAAGGAACAAATACGGTCACTGACCTGGCCTAGCCTCACTTTGAACTCACTTTTTCAACAGTGATTCTAATATGAGTTTACTGATTAGTGAATTAGTAGTATTCCCTTTACAAATCTTAACATATATTTTATTTACCATTATAGCATTTATACCATATACCACTTATTTAGTCTGTTTTAGATGGTGGCCTTTTGATAGATTTACAATGATCTTCCTTCAAAAAATGTCCATAATGCCTTACTTAACCAGATCACTATGTACAGGCATATGCTTTTTATTCTTTGTTAATGCAACAACTTGATGAGATGCAGTCTGTCTTAAAAAATGAATATAGTTTGCCTGTTCTCTGTGGATGTTTGCATCTATGTATGCGTACAAGGACACATGCATACAAATGTACATGGCACACACACACATGCATATCCATTTACACACATACGCATGTACTGTATATATACGTATGTGTATCCATGTACACACATGCACAAACACACATATATACAGTATAAATATATATATTTATATATATATCCATATATATATCCATGTATACACACATACACACACACACAGCGGCTGCCACTCAGGCTGCAGTGTGTGGTTCTCTGCAGAGCAGCAGGAGATTGCAGTGCGCTCATTACTTATGCATGCTGACTCTGCAGAGGGGCAGGAGTTCCCCTCAGCTCCAGCCCTGCACCAGCAGCCTGCGCTGGGGGTTCCCTCCATGCAGCAGCAGGAGCTGTGGAGAAGAAAGGGGAACCCCAGGAAGGCCGGCGCAGAGAGCACGTCTCAGCCAGTCGCCACGTCTCAAAGAATGTGATGTAAGTAAATAAATACTATATAGTATCTGATATAGTATGTGGACTGGAAACCCCCCCCCCTCTCCAGTTAATTCTATTCTATCTTTGAAATGCTTTTCAGAGAGACACTGTCACATTTACATGAAGACAGAAAAAAAAGGAAAACTGCTCATTTGGGAAAGACCAGGCATGAACCCCCAAAAACGTAGCAAGAGACTGAGAGAAAAACATTCCCTTGTGGGAAGATATCCACCCAAGTAAAAAGCAGTGAAGCCGCGTCAGTTTCACACAGGCAGACGTGGATGACCTTGAACGACCTTGAACTCCCTTTAATAGATGTAAATGGTCTTTTCCATGCTGAACTGGTAAACTGCATATAGACTCACGACTCACAGCGTCTATTCATTAGTGAAATGTATGCTTTGCAGATTAATGACTGAATTCAAATAGCTTTTCTCAATTAACTCTGGCCGTCTGAACTTGTATCCTCTATTTGTCACGTGCACAGTAAATACATGTTCATTGTAATTTTTCTTAAACTATTTTCCCCCATCCATGAGCTAATTGAGCACTATTTTTAGCTAATATTTTTAGCTCACTATTTTTAGCTCATATGTTATTTTGAAGTCTATATTTATACATTTATTGTGTATTTATCCTTCACTAAAAATGAAAATCTGGCACAATCTGAAATATTTATGGGGAAAAAAGTTTCATGTATGAAATGTATGTCTCTTAAGCCTAAGAGAGTGCTATAGAGTGGCTGGCACCTAAGATTCTCAATTTGTGATCAGAAAGACATGGCACTAATGCAAAAAAAGCCTTTTTTATTGTGTAGACCATAGAGAGTAAACCAGGCGTGAAGGGCAATCGGTGGGGACTAATGATCGGGGTCCCCGCCCCACCTCCTTAGGGTATTATATGGGGATTGGATATTCAAAACCGGCCCTGGTTTTCTCTCTCTCAGGTAATGAACTGAACCATTAGTGAAACTGATGGTCCAGACTGTCTTCACTCCAGACGCCCAGGTAAAGGCAGGGTAGACCAGCAGTTCTCAGACCTTGAAGACCAGGAATATAGAATATATAGAACTCTTTGCTGCTGGAGTGGCCCTGCGATGGATTGGCAACCTGTCCAGGGTGTATAGGCCCCAGACAGGGCAACATGCACAGCAGGGGCTGTTACTCATGCCCTGTTCATGGACCTGGGGCCTCATTTATAAAAATAAAAAAAGTACCTTAGATCAAATTTGATCTTACATGTAGCATACGTAGAAAATGAAGACAAAGTAGCGATTTATAAAATTGTGACTCCATTTGACAGAGAAAGGTCGTCACTTGACATACGCACATTACCTGCTGGTTATGCCAAAGTATTGCAGGCTTGAGAGCCGCACATGAATGCTTATTGGTGTTGAAAATTAAATGTTCTATTAAATGTATGTGACCAGGGCGCAATTACAGAGCTCATTTACGTGCTTTTCAATTTGAAGTTCCGAGATTTTTAAGACATTTGGGGCCCTATCTTACACCCGGCGCAAAGCGGCGCTAACTCAAACGCAAGTGTCTTTGCTATCTTACACCCGGCGCTAGGTCCATAATAACGCCTAACGCTTACGTCCTTTAACTAGCATGTATTCTTGCGCCATCACAAGTGAACTGGGCGTGTTGGTCTTAAGATGAGGAGTGGCCAGGATTATTTTTGGCGTATTGCTATCTTGAGCCACAAGAAAGCGCTTGCGCTAGAACCACCACTAACCTGGTCTAAAGTCATGTCGCAGTTGTATACATGTTATTTTAACGGCGCATATAAGTGCGTCTACAAAGGCGTGTGCACAATGCGCGTACCCTCCTGTCTGTTACACACAGGGGCGCGCACAAGCATGATTAAAATATCAAGATTACAATGTGAAATAGTATTATTGTGTAGCCTATATCAAAAAATACATAATAATAAAAGGGTCCATAGCCTACCTTTCCCTCAGCGAAGGGAAACGATGCCACATTACATTGCTCTCAGCCCACTCCATCAACATCCAGGCGATGTGCGATGGTACGGGACAATGGCTATCCATTAAAAAGGAGCTGATAACACCTATATCAAGCCTAATGCGCGAATTGTCATTTGCACCTAATGCGTGAATTGTCATTCAATGGAAAACTCGCGTACTGCAATAGACGGACATTTGCGTTCTGAAAATGCGCTTCAGATGTCATTACAATACAGCTCTGTTTATCTAGGAATACAGCCTGTAAGTAAATAGAATGGTTTGTGACTGCAAAATGTTCAAAACCTTGTCCAGCGAATATTGCTTTTATTGTTTTTCAAATGGCCTAGGCTACAGCGGACTCGCTGTGCATAATGTTTTTTAGATAGACTATGGTTAAAAAACGGAGATAAATGTCATCATGTTAACTGAATTGTAGGCTAACCTTAACTATTCTTCGTCCTTCATATTTTTTTAAATTGCAGTGACAAGGTTTCCTTACCCTCAGCTTATTAAAACCCCGCTGATTTCACCTGTAATTCCATAACTTGAACAAAAGATTTTAAAGAGAACTAAGCGTCTAATTAGAAACGAAATTTGCAGCACGTTACACAATTAATTTACAATTAATTTTCATTCCATTATCTGCATGTTCGCTTTACATGAGCAGGTCTGTTTCCCCTGCTGTACATCGCACTTTTCACGGTCTTCCTGGGAAAGTGAATCGTTTTAAAGTATTACGCTACCAGTTAAACAGGTTGGTCACATTTCCATAAGCAGGACATTATAAAACAAGGGAAAATATGTTGAACCTATGGTTTGCCAACCTGACAGATTTGTTGTATTTAGTGTCATCATTAAGGCAAAATAACGTTATGTTATTAATCAAAATTAGAATGCAGGTAGCCTAATGAACTTCGGATGAAGCTTGAACATGAGTTCATTGCATAATCAAACGAAATTCGTTAAACAAGCAGGCTAATTTGGCATTTTCTAAGGTGAGAAGGAAGCAATTGGTCGCTTATTCTCAGCTGTTGCAGGTGCTTTTAACGAAATTTAACAGCATATATTTCGTAAACAGCACTGTCAGGAATTACCGGGAACTCATAATACTACTACTGCTACTGATCCATATAGCCGTTTCCCTGATCGCACTAAACACGCACGAGCATGTCTGTTTCGCCATCATAAGCAATCCGCCAAGGTGGAAAAGCAGGCTTTTAAAGGGAATGGGATATGACATTTTGATTGGTTTATTGCATGTCACGCCCAAGACATACCTATAATTAATGAAGAGACTAGGTTCAGCCCAGTTGCACCTTGCGCCGTGCTTAGCGCCCAAAAAACACGCCGTTAAAATAGCAAAAGTAGACTTGGACACGCCCTAAATGGACTTAGCGCCATGAGCTTAGACTAAGCGCCAAGATCGCCAAGATAGGGCCCTTGAAGTTGAGATTTATAGATGCACGACAGACGTGCGCTATTTTAAACAAGCGCAGCCAATTTTATAAATAATGCTTACATCCATTTAAGTGCTTACGTGAAATTTAAAGATGACATCCACACTGCAAAAAATGTCTGTCTTAACAAGTGTTTTAGTCTTGTAATGAGACTTAAAATTGAGATGATATAATTAGCCTAAAATGATTGTAAATGATTCTTGAAACCAGTTGAAAGGGGGGAAAGGGATTTGATTACATCATTCGCAATGCTTTATGGGATGAGTAGTACATTCATTTTTAAAAAACATTAAGCACAGTCTTGTACATTTGCCGTTTTACAAAGATTATTTTGCTCCGAATCAATTCTTATAATGCCATGATTCGTCTCGTAGCTGGATGATTGATTCAAGGCTTAAAGCTCTTTATCTAGGGATTTTCTGAAATGTCTGCGGAGAAAATGAATGGGAAATATCCTTCTGGAACCGGGACCACTGAAAAAGTGGGTCGTCACATTTCAGCTCTATTACGTTGCCCTGACGTCAGGTTCCTTATGCATACGTATTTCTCAAAAAAGTTGATTGAACATGATATTTTCTCCAAATTGGAGAAGTCTTATAATCTTATAAAGATATAATGGTCTGTGAGTTCACTCAACATGGATAAACTAGTTAATCTGACTAAACCTTTGTACCACAGCATTGCTCCACACAGATCGCCATTGGTGATTGTGTTTTATTCAAACAAACATTCATGAGAATGGATGTGTGCAAAGAGGTGGCAGCACCATCACACAGTTTGAATGGCTAAAGACCAGGGACAGAAGCTGCCTTCAAAACATACAACATTGCACATTACACACAGAACTTTGCCTTAAATACAATCAAATTGTTTCTCTGGTTCACACACTCAAGGACGAAGCAGTATTGTCCAGGTTGATTGCAGTCACCATCTCCGGCTCTCATTCACACATGACCCTTAAACGGTGAAGTTCCAGAACACTGACGGGAAAGGCTACATGCGTGAGAAGGGATAGAGAGGGCTTACAGAATTCACTCTAAAAAATGGCTGTTGAGGGATCAGCCGTTTGGACATAAATTGAACTCAGATTAGAAACTTTAGAGCTCTAACATACGCAGGGCAATGCACAATTGAAGACCCTGGTGCTAAAAGTACTGAAGTCACATTTTTAGACAATTCAAGTTGAGCATAGGAACATGTTGTATTTGTTTAGTTAAGTCCACCCTATAAATATTGTTAACAGAAAAGGTGCCTAAGCAATGCATAAAAACAGCAGAACTTTTAATGGCTGATTTTATGGATCAATGATATTTTCGGATTAGATTATCTCAAAATAGACATTGTGTGACTTCAGTACTTTTAGCACCAGGGTCTTCAAGTCACAAGGGCTAGGCCCAGAGACAGGCGGGATTCAGTCAGTGCTATGATAGCATCTCATCACGCACCAGAGACCCCCGCTGATTGCTCAGGCGTCCACAAGTCTGCCTGCTGCAGCAGCAAACAAAGCGTCTTCCTCTGACTCATGTCCGTGTGAGGCGCACTTGTGAACGTGTGGCGTGATAAGAAGTGGCAGGCAGCTGTGCATTGTGTGCTTCAGAGGAGCTCTCCCGAGAGCTCTCCCGAATCCATAGCCATGGTTGCGCTGCTGATGGAGATATGACTGTGAATTCCAAATTGGGAGAAAACAGGGGGAAAGTATTTTTAAAAACCTGACCTTACAGGCATCGTGTGCCCTCCAGACAGGATTTTCACAAGGTTTTTATTTTTTCCCCGCAATGTGCAATGTCCAAGCATGTTTCTTCAGTGCCCTTTGTTACAACCTCCAGTCCTCCACTGCTGATTTAGGAGAATGCAGACAAGCAGGTGATCTCCTCTGAAAAACATTATGGCGGCTGTCACTTCTTATGAACAAGCAGTCTACAAGTCGGCCCGGTACCGTACAGACATGAGTCAGAGGAGGACAATTCACATGCAGCTCAACAGTCAGACTTGTTAGTGCTTCATTGACTAGTGGGGGTTCCCAGGTGCGGCACAGAGCCACTAGGCTGACCTAGAAAAATTTTATGAAAAAAAAATAAAGGAAATGGAATTCATGTTCCACGTGTTTCAGATTAGTAGTTATCTGTACAGGTTTCTCCCCAGATTTTTTAAAAATGTGTCGCTCAGACCCCTGGGGGGGGGGTTATATACAAAAAAGTTACAAAGTAAGCGGTGATATTTTTCAGATTAAAATGGCACAAAGAAATACGGTTACACAGTGGCACAAGCAAGGGAACAGAATGGCGCAACTTCCCTGTTACATTCTTTGGGGAGAACCCTGCTACAGGCCTGTAATAAGTTGTCTAAATGGATTGAAAATTGAGAAAAATGTGGCTCTGGTTTTCTGTCTACTTATATTTGCCTACTAATGAAAATAAGATTAATTTTAACTTTAATGCTATCCCCTTTTTTATGTTCCTGGGAAGCATATGCACATACCTGACATACATTCATAAGGCACGTTGCATGCACTGGGATCTCTGGCTGTCACAATTCATCAGCGCAAATGTCCCAACTCCAAACCCATAAAAAAATGCACATAAAAGCGAAATATCTGCAGTATGCTCGGCGCGGCTTTGCCTCTCGTGGCAGCTGCCGCGCGTGTGTCTCCCTGTCCATTTTATGTTTTATTTCCTGGGCCGTCACAAAAGCCGTCCCTTCTTTGCGCACAGAGCAGCTGCTGGGGGGGGGGGCCAGTAGCGCTTTCGCGAATTCTACCAGGAGGGTAAGCGGGGTTTACGACCAGGATTATCTGCGTCCACCCCTGATCGCCGCGCTGCCGTGCGGAACACGCAGGGTCTACCGCTGTCCGATCTCATTTCGAGGAGGGAATCTCATTTTTTTAAATCTTACAATCGTCTTCACATAACGAGCTTCTAGCGGACAACGGAGTTTCCTATGAGAGCCCACTGCTACAAATTAAGTCCAAGAAATAACACCCATAATAAGAAAATATACGTCAGAAAACTAACAAAAAACTGGTCAAGTTGGCATCTTAAGACGCTCAAGTTGTTTGGCAGTTGTACCTGTGTCAGTGGGAATGGCGGACATGGGAATGCATGCTTCCATAAACATCACGAGGTAACAATGAAAGTGATTCCCAAAAGGAGCTAATTTCAATGGAATATGTATTATTTTATTCAATATGACCTCCATAATATAACTCCTTACATTTACATATTTACAAAAGTGATGAAAACCATTCTGGCATACTCTGGTGAAAATGCAACCACAGCAGGCCTATATGTCATTACAGGCTGGTCACAAGAACACAAGAATGACTCCTATGATGACTAAAGTTGACAATGAGTAACCACCTGGAAACTTCAGTTGTCAATATCTAGATGGAGGAATCTCATTGCAGCCCTCAAGGTGAGGGCAGACAGATATTAATGATACAGGAAGGACTCCAATAAGACCATACAGTATCCCCATGCTTCAGTGGTTACACATCTGTAAAGATGCACTTGAAGCTAGGACATCCAAAAAAGGAAAGAATTGGCTTTGCACAGAAACCCGCAGCAAGGACCAGTTTCTTGTTCGCGAACAGTATAGTACTTTACTAGCATGACATTGATTTAAGAACAAACGTGCATTTATTCTGCTCAGGACTGCGCCTGTTTTCTTGGCTTGCGGGTACTCTCTCAGGTAATGAACTGAACCATTAGTGAAACTGATGGTCCAGACTGTCTTCACTCCAGACGCCCAGGTAAAGGCAGGGTAGACCAGCAGTTCTCAGACCTTGAGGACCAGGAATATAGAATATATAGAACTCTTTGCTGCTGGAGTGGCCCTGTGATGGATTGGCAACCTGTCCAGGGTGTATAGGCCCCAGACAGGCAACATGCACAGCAGGGGCTGTTACTCATGCTCTGTTCATGAACCTGGGGCCTCATTTATAAAAATTAAAAAAAGTACCTTAGATCAAATTTGATCTTACATGTAGCGTACATGTAGTGTACATGTAGAACTGATGTTTAAAACATTCTCAGAAAATAATTGTTTAATAAGTTACGCAGAACACAAAGAAAGTCCAGGAAAGCATGCTGGGACATAAAGAGGGAACTATAAAATCATAGCAGGAGGAATTTCCATAGAATTTCCATTTATGAAAAGACATCGCAATCCATTTTTTTCCCCAACAATTTCCACCGCGTGAAAAGCTAGATGAGTATATATTTTTGGTGATCTCATAGGATGGTGTACTGTACTGTTACAGGACTTCAACACAGCACCTTCCACTTCTTGCTTCGGCTCACCCTAAGGTCCCCCATTCTGCAAAATGCATTTATGGCTCCACAGGAGCAAGAGGAGCCTTGCCGGAGGGGACACAATATTAACTGCCCATTGCAGAGGGGCGCGTCCAGGCGTCCATTGGCCAATCGTTCCTCTTCAAGGGGAATAAATGACGAGGTTTGCCCACAGCTTGGCGAGGAAGATAGACCAGGCTTTCCCCGCCAACAACCCAGTTATCATTTTTGTCCTTTTTGTTTACTAAGTGATGTAATTATCTCAAGACCTGAAACCAGACTAGCCAACAATCTCTCTATTGAAACTTGACTAAATTATAATCAGCCTCTGCATGATATTTTCAATAGTAAAATATTATGTTCATTAGCATTTAATGAGTCACGAGCCAGGCCATTTCAAAGCAATATATACAGTACCCTCCACAATTATTGGCACCCCTGATAAAGATGAGTAAAAAGGGTTATAAAAAATTCACCGTTTGGTGATTTAGCTTAATCTCACACTGAAAAAAATTGAAAAATCCAACCTTTAATGGAAGTAAATTTATTCTGAGATAAAAAAGATCCCTCATCAAGAAATAATTATTTTTAACAAAACCATGTGTGCCACAATTATTGGCACCCCTGCATTTAATACTTTGTACAACCTCCCTTTGCCAATAAAACAACACTTTTCCCGTAACATCTAATAAGGTTGGAGAATACAGAGCAAGGAATCTGAGACCATTCCTCTTTACAGAATCTCTCCAGATCATCCAGAGTCCTAGGTCCTCTCTTGTGCACTCTCCTCTTCAGCTCAGCCCACAGGTTTTCAATGGGGTTTAGGTCAGGGGACTGAGATGGCCATGACAGAAGCTTGATTTTGTGTTCAGCTAACCATTTTTGTGTTGATTTGGACATATGTTTTGGATCATTGTCCTGCTGGAAGATCCAACGATGACCAAGTTTTAGTTTCCTGGCAGAAGCAGCCAGATTCAGATTAAAAATTTCCTGGTATTTCATGGAGTTCATGATGCTATGTACCTTAACAAGGTTCCCAGGGCCTTTGGAGGAAAACATCCCCACAACATCACGGAACCTCCATCATACTTAACAGTGGGGATCAGGTTATTTTCGGTATAGCCATCCTTCTTTTTACGCCAAACCCACCTTGAGTGTTGGTTGCCGAAAAGCTCAATTTTCGTTTCATCTGACCATAGAACACAGTTCCAGTCAAAGTTCCAGTCAAAGTTCCAGTAGCGTTTAGCAAACTCCAGGCACTTACATTTGTGGTGAAATAACAGGAAAGGCATGCCTTCAAAATAATTTGTTGACTAGGGTATATTTTAATGGCAAACAGGTGAGAAATGCATACACCAGCATTTCATAACAGTTTGGCTGCAATTTCACCAAAATGCACCTTGTCCTTTACTTTGAGTAAAGAATTTAAGCAAGTGTTAGGGGCTTTTCTTTCTTATACAGCATTGTTCATTAGTTTCAGAAAAGACTCAAAACTACTAATATTGCATGAGATTCACAAGTTCACAGTTAGTCTATGAAGAGGCCTTATGCTGGACAAAACTGACAATCCCAGGACAGGAAATATTGAGGCAAACTATGTACGTACTATGTGATCCTTAATGGACACACAGTTCTAATGCATATCACTTTACATTCCAATGCATTCCATTCATTTAGCAAGCACAGTTATCCAGAGTGACTTACGATGTGAACGAACATTTAGGTGCATTAGGAGTTATATGAGCAACAGTATCAGACCTGGCCAGAAAAGTAAGTTCACAACTAATATCACAATAGCCCTAAATGCAAGTTAGTTATGCTGACCTAGAACCAAAATACAAATCTTAAATAAATACAGAAAACATAATAAGCTATAGGAAACTATAGAAGCATAAAAAATGCCATAATAACCAGGATTAATTACATGGGAGAGGAGCAGTAGGCTTTTCAAGCACTTAGCAGAAGCTTTTATCCAGAGTGACTTCACTAACACAGTTCACTAGGACAGCCTTTTTGTGGTATCTACCGGAAACTATAATAAATATAATGTACTTCATTACCCCCAGGCTGGATCCTTTGATACAGCACACCACAGCTGAAAAGGGTATGAATAAAGAAAAATTGCTTGTTATTAAACAATTTCAGTCTACAGCCCTAACCTGTTGACAGTTGACACAAAGGGCTACTGTACAATATAAATGTGATCGTGTTGGTGTAATGACTTTTCATTCGTCACCAGCACTACACAAGCTGCGCTGAGCACGCACTGGTCAACACACCTGAAACAGGGTTATACATCTGTCACAGTGCAGGTAGGCTGGAACAACTCGGACAGGTAGCTGGCGCATCATTATCTGCAAATTATTTTCTTTACTTCCGTTTTTAGTTCAAAAGTAGTTCTTTGGCTAAACGTGTTTTCCAAATTTCTCAATTATATGTGATCTATCCACAACTTTTTCCATTTTGCTCGGTTTTATGTTGTTGTTCTCAAGAATTCTCCAAAGCCTTTCCAATTTGTGAAAAAGAGAAGAAGGAAAAAAACAAAGAAGAGGAAGCCATTTTGGATAAATGCAGCCAGTGATGACCGCTGGTGGGTGCTGAACAGATATGATATGATATGAAGTTACATACAAAAATTACCCCAGCCCTACTTAAGACTAACAGGTTTCAACAACACATTTGTTTTGGCATCTAAATGAAAGACATTTTCCATTCCCACAAAACAATGGTCATAAAGCAGAGGCATTTTCACAGTGCATTATATAGAAGGCTTGGAACCAGAGCTACCAAACATCTTTTGATGGTGTTTTTGCCAACATATGAGATAATATTTTTGTTGATGTTCTGTGGGCTTTGCAAAACCGTAACTGTGACAAAATGACATTATTGAAGCCATGTAAATATTCCTGGAATACAGTCCAGTATTTAAAAAAAAATTTCCTTTAAGAATATATCCTTTTCATAACAGAATACACTTCCCATACATCTGGATAATGTCGAACATCAGTATAATCCAGTTGTGAAAATAAATGATCTTTCAATGTGATCCTGTGGTCAGTAAAGATCACAAATAAACAGAGGATATCAATGTCACTTCTTGTACATTTTCTTTGTATATTCCATGTTTATGTATCAATTTATTTTTATAAATCTAGGTTAATTTATTTCTACACTGCCATGGATCTCCACTTGGGTTTATTACTGTACATGCATAGTGACAGGGCCGTAATGGGATTTGAATTGATTTAAGGCCCACCATCATCTTGAGCAGTAAGCCATTGGACAATGCTAATCTGATTTGATAGAATATAAAAGCTAGAAATAGCTCATGAAAATGAAGACTATATTTAAAATGATAAACATTTTTGATACTATAAAGGGATCTCCCGAAAGTACTCATAAAGACGGTGAATCAATGGTATTCAATCTACTATAACCACATTACATTTTGAATAATAACTTTAATCAAAAGTACTGCAGTGTAATCAAAATAAGTAAGTACTGTACCTACACGCACTGCCATCATGAGGTCAACCGTAACCAAAATTGCTGAAAAAAGTTGTTCACTGTAAGAAACGCAAAATGTACATTGCTAAATTTTAAGCGTATCACACTCAGATTGAATTTGGCCTTTACACCAAAAACACAATGCTATAAATACTGATGGGAGACAAATTATGATTTTTTCCCCCAACTATAAATATGTTTGTATTTAACATCTTCCACTTTAATAACTGAGACTGCACAAGCTCAGTGAGTGTGAAGCTTTCAATCATCTATGTATGATCCGAGAACAGAGAAACGTCCATGAGATGAATTTGATTAGGAAAGTGCCGTGGCACACTTCAAGTGCCTTCAGTCTGTACACGGGCCCTATCTTACACCCAGCGCTAAGCGGCGCTAACCCAAACGCAAGTGTCTTTGCTATCTTACACCCGGCGCATGGTTCATAATAACGCCTTGCATTCATGTCCTTTAGCTACCATGTATTCTTGCGCCCATTACAAGTGAACTGGGCGTGTTGGTCTTAAGATGAGGAGTGGCCAGGATTCTTTCTGGCGTATTGCTATCTTGAGCCAGCAGAAAGCGCTTGCGCTAGAACCACCACAAACCTGGTCTAAAGTCATGTCGCAGTTGTTTACATGTTATTTTAACGGCGCATATAAGTGCGTCTACATAGGCGTGTGCACAACCCACGTACCCTCCTGTCTGTTACACACAGGGGCGCGCACAAGCATGACTAAAATATCTAGATCACAATGTGAAATATTATTATTGTGTAGGCTATATCAAAAATGCATAATAATAAAAGGTTCCATAGGTCCACATAACTTTCCCTCAGCGAAGGGAAACGATGCCACATTACATTGCTCTCAGCCCACTCCATCAACATCCAGGCGATGTGCGATGGTACGGGACAATGGTTATCCATTAAAAAGGAGCTGATAACACCTATATCAAGCCTAATGCGCGAATTGTCATTTACACCTAATGCGTGAATTGTCATTCAATGGAAAACTCGCGCACTGCAATAGACGGACATTTGAGTTTTGAAAATGCGCTTCAGATGTCATAACAATACAGCTCTGTTGATATAGGAATACAGCCTGTAAGTAAATAGAATGGTTTGTGACTGAAAAAAGTTCAAAACCTTGTCCAGTGAATATTGCTTTTATTGTTTTTCAAATAGCCTAGGCTACAGCGGGTTCGCTGTGCATAAAGTTTTTTTCGATAGCCTATGGCTAAAACGGAGCTAAATATCACCATGTTAACTGAATTGTAACCTTAGCTATTCTTCGTCCTTCATATTTTTTTAAATTACAGTGGCAACGTTTTTTTCACCTTGGACACGCCCTAAATGGACTTTATGCCATGCGCTTAGACCAAGCGCCAAGATCGCCAAGATAGGGCCCCACTTCTTGAACACAGATAGCACAGGATCTGCAACAGAAAATTACCAATTCGTGGCGAGTAAAATGATGCAAGCATTTATCTCTGCTTCTTTTTATTTTTAATTATTTTTTAAACTAAGAGACGCCTTCAAAGTTAAAATAATTTGGCTTGGTGTGCATAATTCCTTATCAGATGCTGACCTGGCACAACCATCTGTGTCGACAGATCATTATCTCCTCCATAGCATGCACGTTGACTTTGTCGACGGAATCTTTTATCGGGAGCAAGTCAGAGACTTTGCCCTCTAAACACCAGAGGCAGCCATCTTCATGGGAGAAGGCAGCTATGGTTTGGGGGGGAAAAAACTGAACATAATACACAATTTTATAATACTTCCTCTTAGAAATTAAACTGTGGTTAAAATGTGGTTAAATTATTACATTTATCCCCACTGGTGGCACCTGTTTTAATAGAATGTTATAGCATGACTCTCAATATGCAGTAATTAATAATTGGGAGGCTTTGAGAATTGTGTGTAAAAAAGCTTTGCTTGATATAAAAACTTGATATAAAAACTATATTGCCGTATAAATATGTAAATCTCCCAAGGTGCATTTGTTAAAGGGTAAGTTCGCTATTTTGGACCTTGGACCTTATTTGCGGTCCGTCTTCCATGAACCTGACCCATGAAGTCCATTTTTTCGCTGATCGGTCCAGTATTGAGTTCGGTACAGATTTCCTGTAGGCTCTCACTGGGCTACAATGGAAGTGAACGGGGCAATCAGAAATGTTATGGAAAAACAACGATAAATGTGCTTTTATAGCTCAGTGTGTATTCTTACGGTCTCAGTATGCTCTCCTGTGAAATGTAGGCTATCGCAAACGCAAACCGAACGTTGAAACAACAGTTCCATTTGAAACAGAACTATTTCTCCGACTGCACTACCTCGCACTGTAAACTTCCGCAGTCTAGCTACGTTGTAGAGAGGGGGGGGGCGCTTGAAAAGCAGTTGATCACAAATCCTGACCTCCCGTTGGAGTTTACTAGCTAGTAGCCTACAGCAGAAATATTTGTAACGCAGTTTTTGTAATCATCATTTGTAATAATTCATCACAGCAATGGTGCGCGAATGTGCAGTCCCCGGTTGTGGGAATAAAATGTCTGGACGCTCAAATACCAGTTTTCACAGGCTTCCGTTCTCTGACCCAGAAAGATTGAGACTTTGGCTGGTTGTCTTACGGATCGACATAAACACTCCAGTCAATCAACTCCGTTTGGCAGACTCGCGAGTTTGTGGAGCGCATTTCGACGCTACTGATTTCTGTAACCGCAAATCAGAAGCAAAACACTGGTTTCTAAAGAACACAGCTGTTCCTCGTGTCAGACCTGCAGCACTATCAAGCACTGGAGCGGAGGTAAGTTATATTTAGCTATAACGTTACTAACATTTTTTTTTTTTTTTGAGCGCGTCCTAGGACCCAGCACTCAATACCAACTAACAAAATCCGAGCTTGACAAAAGTTGTTTTCTTGTAACAAAACTGTCGGAAACGTTCATCAACTATAACTTTTTACAATTCTATAATGTTTTATTTACAAATGCTTGACGCATGGTGTCCTGTCCAAAGTTCTCATCTATCACATATCTGTTGGCAGTCATAGTGTAATGGTAATCAATGGAGATGATCCAGTGTCATCCACGGATACATCCAGGTTTTCAATGGCATTCGGTAGCAACAGATCCCACTCCCTACAACACAAACTTTCCTCCTCTCTGGGCATCTGCTTGCACCTCTTGCAAGAACACCAAAAGTCCCCCGAAATTCTTGGTCTAGCCTCGGCAGCGACTTCGGATAACATTACCTGCGCAACTTCAGCCTCTCTCTCTTCTCTTGCTCTCTTATCATCCATCTCTTGTAGTTCCGTGTCCGTGTATTCTGGCTCAAATCTGTAGCCAGTAACGTCAAAGTCAAAATCGAATTCTTCGTCTTCGTAATCATTATAGTCATCCATCATCCAAGTTTTTTTGTGGAAATTGTAGCCTACGTTGCTGCAGGTAAACAAACGCAGACTGCTCAGCTAGATAGTTTCGTAAACGGCCGGCACACCTTCCCGCTCCCCTACCCCCGACACATAGTACTCCGCGGGAGCAGCGAAAACAAGCAACAGAGAAATGCTTACTTCCAAGCCATGCCAAGCACGTAAAAATGTTCGGATTGAGATACATTTCACAGGAGAGCATACTGAGACCGGTAACAATACACCCTGAGCTTCCCGTCTCATTTATTGTACATGAAAGCACATTTATCGAACATTTCTGATTGCCCCGTTCACTTCCATTGTAGCCCAGTGAGAGCCTACAGAAAATCTGTACCGAACTCAATACTGGACCGATCAGCGAAAAAATGGACTTCATGGGTCAGGTTCATGGAAGACGGACCGCAAATAGGGTCCAAGGTCCAAAATAGCGAACTTACCCTTTAATCTAATATCAGTATTACTGTGATCTGCATGTTGCATTTTAAGCTGCTTCCATAAGCCAGAAAACTAGGGGGTCCATCAAGATATGAGAGTCACTTTGTGCCAGTTCGACAAGATGATTTACTGATTATCAATTGTGAAAGTGTGTCAGGTGCCCATTTTGAAAGCAAGGTTATCCCTGGTTACAGACTCTCCATTTTAGAGTTGAAATATTTGTTGTAGAATTTATTCTTTATGTTTGTACTGTGCGTGCTGTTTACATTTCTATGCCTAAAGACCAATGCATTAGTGTGGCTAGGGTGGAAACCCCTGGTTCTGGACCTGGTCCTATTTTCTCAGTGCAGGTATGGGGACACCGCTGTATAAGTAGCAATATACACTGGCTGGCCAAAAAAAAAGTTGCACACTCTAATATTGCCTTGGACCGCTTTCAGCTTTGATTACGGCGTGCATTCTTCGTGGCATTGTTTCGACAACCTTATGCAACGTCACAACATTTATTTCCATCCAGAGTTGCATTCATTTTTGGCTGAGATCTTGTATTGACAACGGGAGAGTCGAACCACTCCGTAAGGTCTTCTCCAGCACATCACAAAGACTTTCAATGGGGTTACGGTCAGGACTCTGGTGGCTAATTCATGTGTGAAAATGATTCCTCATGATCCCTGAACCACTCTTTCACAATTTGAGCCTGATGAATCTTGGCATTGTCTTCCTGGAATATGCCCATTGATGGGATAACCTGGTCATTCAGTACATTCAGGTACTCAGCTGACTTGATTTTATTGCTGCATAACGTTGCTGAGCCTAGACCTGACTAATTGAAGCAAACCTAGATCATAACACTGCCTCCAGAGGTTTGTATAGTGAGCACTATGCATGACGGGTGCAACGGCAACTTTTTTTTTGGCCAGGCAGTGTATTTCAGATTAGATACTCAATCAAATGTATCCCTGTGGTAATTAACTACCTAATTTCACTCCACACAAATGGGTCTGATTTAATCTGGCAACCCATTCAACCCTAACTTGCATTGATTTAGACTGTATAATACATCATTGCCTATCTCCACCCCAAAATAATGTCCTAAGTGTTCTGGCACACATTGTCTAGTGTTCATCTCCCAGGCGTGTCTGGCTATACTTGTCAGTGGAGGACAAAAGCAAGTTTGAACGAAAAGCTCTGTATGAAATACACTTTATAATAATATTATCTCATGTACAACCGGTCTCATCTACATTCAATCACTTTGACACCTTTCATACCTTAGCAATCAAATGCTATATTTTAATTATGAGAGACTGTTCATTAAATAACATGTGTAATGCACATTTCTTATTTAAATCTTAGTTAAAAATCTATAGCAAAGAGTTCATGGTAATAGTGTAAAATCCAGAGGCTAATTTGGCACTGATAATGATTGTAGCTCAATATGGACAGCTAGCACTGGCCCTATTCCATGTGTTCTGTGTTATTTTTTTTCAACCACATTTATTTAAGGAATGAAAGTGTAGAGATTCCATAAACAATGTTCTGTTAATTGTGCAATGGAAAGTTAAATCATGAAATAAATGACGTGTGATGTAATTGCAGCATTAACGGTAATGCATTTGTGTGAGCCTGAGATGGAACAGCATCACCTCAGCTTGAAATTAAACGATGCAGCAGTGCACAAGCAAACTTGAAAAAAATAAATCATATCTGAATCTAGATATCTGTGGGTAGGCAGGTCTCAATTATATAAAAACATTCTGTTTTTATGGTCCAAAGGCTTGGAATGCACCAATTGCTATCCATCAGACAACTACTGTACACAGTTTTAAGCAACAGCTGAAAACACGTTGTTTAAATCTTGCCCTCAACTAACTTTTCTTATTTTATTCCTTATCTCTTTTACTCTTTGGTTTTACTGTTTTAATGATATATGCTTTAATTCTAGGGCCTTATCTTACACCCGGCGCTAAGCGGCGCTAACCCAAACGCAAGTGTCGTTGCTATCTTACACCCGGCGCAAGGTTCATTATAGCGCCCATAGCATTTACGTCATTTAATTACCATGTATTCTTGCGCCCATCGCAAGTGAACTGGGTCTGTTGGTCTTAAGATGAGGTGTGGCCAGGATAATTTTTGGCGTACTGCTATCTTGAGCCAGCAGAAATCGCTTGCGCTAAAACCACCACAAGCCTGTTCTAAAGTCATGTCGCAGTTGTTACATGTTATTTTAACGGCACATATAAGTGCATCTACATAGGTGTGTACACAATGGGCATACACCCTCCTGTATGTTACACACAGGGGAGCGCACAAGCATCACTAAAAATAACAAGATTACAATGTGAAATATTATTATTGTGTAGGCTATATCAAAAAATGCATAATAATAAAAGAGTCCATAGGTGAAAGACCACATATCTGTCCCTCAGTGAAGGGGAATGCCGCATTAAATTGCTTTCAGTCCACTCCATCAACATCCAGGCGATGTGCGATGGTACGTGTAAGGTTACATGTATAGACTATTCGCAATTATCCTGTATCAAGCTATGACTATTTGCCAATAATTCCTGTTATCTTCTGGCAAAAAAAGCAGGCTTTTAAAGGGAATGGGATATGACATTTTGATTGGTTTATTGCATCCTACGCCCAAGACACACATATAATTAATGAAGAGGCTAGGTTCCGCCCATTAGCTTACTTAGCTCTCAAATAACGCGCCGTCTAACTAGCAAAAGTGGACTTGGACACGCCCTAAATACACTTGCGCTTAGCGTTTTAAACGATGCGCCAATATCATCAAGAGAGAGCCCTTAATGTTTAATCTTGTTTGTATGTATTTTATTTTGTCACTCTATGTTTTTTTATTTTATTGTATTAAGTTTGGAAAGCACTTTGAGCTGCATTTTAATGTATGAAAGGTGTTATATAAATAAAGCTATTATTATTTATTATGTAACACTATTGTCAATGATGTATATTGAGCTATTGATTAAGCAGCAAAAATTATATGGCTGACTAAACCCGATGCCTAACCTTTATGAAATTTCACATAATCTGAAGATACACTTACTGTTTACATACCATAAGAGGCCCAGCAGGTTATTATTAATATTCATTACTGTTGCTCAGAGCTGCACTTCCACAGAATACCCACTTCACCTGTTACGGCTGATGCAAGTTAAATGCTGTAATTTGAAAGGTGAATCATGTTAATCATTAATGTGGGGAAGTAGCAGTATTGGCAATGGAGGCTCTAAAATGCAAAAGCATGAAAAAAATATGGTCAGGTGCGTCTTAAGCTACCTCACTTGCTCACAATTAAATGTTCAATGTTAAAGACTCTAAGAGGTTTTATGAGCCCAAAGAGGATACAGTTCACATCGCCAGTGTAAAGAAAAGTTCACTTAGCACTGAACATTCTGCTGTGCTGGCTTTACCCAGACCACCCCAATAAGGAAGGGAAAGTAGGCTAAAGAAACAGCTGACACTAGTGTGTGTCCTCCTGCTAATGCAGGAGGGGGAAGGGGATTCAACAAGAGCCTCGCAATGTACTACAATATGGCCAAAAGACTATTTTGTGTGTGGGAATGTGTTGTGTTGGCACGAAAAAAAAATGCTTTTAAACCCAGTCCATGATACTGTATCCTGTTCAGCCAGAGCCAGATGCTAACGCTTTTGTCTAAAGTGCATATGGTTAATGGTACAAACAGATACCACAGATAGCAAAATAACATTTCTATATGGCCCCCTCTCATAAACAGGGGCACAAACTCATGGTGGTACAGCCTCAAGTGTAGTTTCACTGCCTTATCTCACTGTGTGGCTCATCCTGTTAAAACGTGTTCCATGGTCTGGATAGGTAACAAACAGTTGTTGTTCGTGCCTGCAGTCTTGCCTGTGCCTATGAAGCTTACTCATCTGACACAGTGACTGTGCTGTCCAGCGCAGGCTTCAGAGGAGGACTCTCCCAGATTTACAGAGGAAGTCACAGTTGATGGGACAGACATATGAATATTGGGCATTCAAAATTTGGAGGGAAAAAAATTTAAACTGGGGAGAGAACTTAACTTAATGCAAAAATAAGTTTGACTATTGGATGTGAATATGGGAATAACACAGTGAAGCAGGAATTTTGGCTCAGGTACTGGAGTTATAACCCCTATATTTTTAAAGAGTCAAATATAACCACTTTAATTCTATGTATTTGCAGTATCCCCAATGGGGCTTAGATTATATCTTTTAACCCAGGTGGTAGAGTGCTACAAACCTTTAAGACCAGCAGCAACGTGGCTACCCTGAAAGTCCTTGATCAAAGTATTGATCAGGCGCAGCCATTGCTACATTAGCTATAGGGCGGCCGGGCTGCAGGTTAAACACACAAAGATATGCAGGACTTCAGATTCAATTGTCAAAGACTCAAGTGTAAGCATCAGTGTGTGACATATGAGCTCAGGTTTCTGCAGAGTCAGTGAAGGAAAATAATTTGCACATTGAACCTAATGTTTTTGTAGAACAATTTAGCAGGGTTGACAAAATCAGTGAAAAGTTTGGCCTTATTTGGGTCTGTACTAAAAGGGAGAAAGTTACTGTACATTAACAACATTATACACGGACCTAAAACTAAAGATTACATGCGTGCGTGCGTGTTTGCACAGAGATCTATTTTTATCCACCATACAGCATCACCTGCCATTCAATATAAAATGACTGGAACAGAACTGAGACTCACAGAGAATATCAAGCCTGACTGCGCTGCGATTCACACGGTAAAGTTTCAGTGCTATTAATCTTCATCTTCCCGAGCTAAAATACAGTCAGCGGCTGTTTTAGTAAACCTTGTCTCGATATGCAGTCATGCCGACGGCAGTGGCTCTTCCAGAACTCCACTGCACCAGAGTCGCACCTCTGAAAGGGTAAAATAGCACAGAGGTTGTTGGAACAGAATACCCGTCTCAGATGGAAGTGCCAAGCCATTAAGAGAAGCTAAGCCTGGGGATCAACAGGGGGAATTTACTTGCTGTCTTAATGTCTCTCACACTAGTGGAAAAAAGTCCCTCAGACTATTCCTGTATTAATTTAGTCCCTACTCCATCATCCTGGCCATTGCATAAGTGACATACACTGGTATTTAGATTGAGAGACAGCTGTAGTGCCCTTGAGGTTTATCTTTTTCCCCCCGCTGAATTAAAACAGGCTCTCAGGACTGTGGGACCTCCCACACATCAAGTAGTAATTTACTCCTAAGGGCCTGAATCATCAAAAAAGGTTTCTATCAATGAGTAGGCACACTTAAATTCATATTCCACATCACGTATAGAACTACGTTAAATATTTGGCTTACTTTATTGCGCACGTGTGCATTTTGGCTGGCCGGCGGTCATTTCGCTCAGCATGACTGTGTTCTGACCAATGGAACAGTGAGCTACATTATCCGAGACACAGTAAAAGCTTCGGGATTAGATTAATGAAAGAACGGGCATGGCTAAATGCGGGTTTTAAATACGTTCCAAACTATGACGGACAAAAAGCTTGCTGTTTTGTTGCACCCTGAATGCTGAGCATTACTGTGAATAAAGTTATGGGCACCACACCAGTGCCGCTTCTAAATCATGGCAGGTCACCCTCCTACACCTTGGGGGGGGGGGGGGGGGGGCTGGATACTATCCCATTAGAAAATGATGTAGACCATGAATTTGAGTAGATCTCAGGTAAAGCAAGAAAGCAATGAAGCACAAAATAACTCAGTAACTGGTGTTGCCCACCCTTGGGACTGTGCAGTAGCAGTTGTATAGTTCTCACCAGTATGCAATAAACCCTTTCACCAAAATGGAAGTCCAGAACAAAGAAAAAATAGGACGTTATTAAAATGCCGCATAACCAAAGAAAGGAAACAACAAAAACAGTCAGTCTAATCTGCATATTATTTTATCATAAAATACAAAGACACTCATGTGCCTAGGCATGAACTCACTGCATGTCAATCAAAACAATCTTGACAGCGACCCCACGGGTGGGAGCAGATAGGGGGAAAGTGAATTGTTTTAACATTGCAGTCCCATTTTAAAATGCTTTCATTTAATAGGTTTCAACTCTTTGCCCTGATTCAATAGAAAGTCGATTCTAAGGATACATTGACCAGGATCCTCATATTGGCTAAATGTCATTTCCTTCAATCTATTCATCCATTAAAAGTTTTAAAAAACTTAATTAGCTAAATCTATACAAATAGGTTTATTTTTAATAAAATGTGTGCCTTAATGGCATGAAACCTAATAAAGGTTTAGAATACATTATAGGGGCTGTTGGGTTGCTCATCCAGTTAAGGCTCTGTTCTTGTTCTAGTGCATGGGTGAGCTCCTCAGTCCTGGATCAAACCACACCCATGTCAAGGTAGACTGTGTTCGCTAGCCCAACAGGGAAACACATCATTGCCTAGGGTTAGGTAGGGTTCAGTCAACAGGCATCTGTGATTCTAGCAACCCTGTTATTTTATTTTATTTTAATGCTTGCTGGAAAGTTCAGTTTATTGAGGACTGTTAACCTTTAGGTGTTGGTAGACATCATGTGGTCACTGCAACCAAATCTGTCACCTAACTAAGATATGACACATTTTATTTCCAACTCACACTCCAAACATTCAACTGAGTATTTGACTCATGGAGCATGGAGCATGGAGGATTGACTCTCTGCCACAGCAGTATTCCACTTGGGATAACTGCTGCTCCATGTAAGGGAAGCTAGGTATCTACTTCAAACAGATTTCTTCCAGGCATAAAGAAGGTTTGGTCACACTTCACATTAAGTGTATATTTCTAAAGCCTCCACGATTATACTGTTCATACTGCGCGAACCCTTTAATTACCACAGCATAACATTTTCATAAATCATTCGCTAGCATAAGTACCGATATATTGAACAGACTGAAATTGAAGGCATAATGTGTCAGACCACATTTAAAGGTAGATTTCTTTTTTCTTTATTTTATGTTGTGCTATCTTTCATAGAGCATTATATTTGGCAGGGAATGCATTTCTGTTCATGTCGATGAAGGGTTTGTGTGTGCTTAATGAAGGCTGGAAGACAGTTCAACATGGAGGTTGATGTATTGTATTGTAAGACTCATTGTGACTTAGCCACCCCGAAGGAAGAACCCCCACCCACCCCCCCCCACCCCCACCCACCACCCCCCCACCCCCCCAGGCCACATGCAGCTGTCCTGCACTTTCTTGAAAGGACCCCTGTCTCCCCCGTCTCCTGAAAGCCCCCGTGACGCTGCGGCTTTGCGGTCTCGGCTTACGCCGAACGAGGACAAGTGGCAGGCCGTGCCTCAGGAGGAGATTTGGGAATTTCCCCAGCGGCCCCCAACTGCCCGTCAACACGGTGCCGTGCCCTGCAAGTCCTGCCTTAGCCACACACGCGCAGCAGGCCGCCGTACGTCACTCGCGCCACGAAGCTGCAGGTGTCCTTCAGTGAACCCCAGGGACAGGTGGCTCAAGGGCCCAACGGTACATGTGTCCAGAGGTCCCACAACACCCAAAACAGCACTGCAAAAAAAATGTCTGTCTTAACAAGTGTTTTAGTCTTGTAATGAGACTTAAAACAAGCTAATATTTTCCACTTTTGAGGGGAAAAAATATGATTTTAAGTTATGTTTTACTTGACAAGTGAAATTATCTTATCCCATTGGCAAATCTTGAGATGAGTGAAAATATCTCACCCCACTGGCAGACAGTTTGTTTTATTTAGTACAAAAGTAACAGAAATAAGATTCTAAAGTCTAAATATGAGATAAAAATTCTTGTTAAGCTTAAATCTTAACAAGCATTTTAATATCATATTTAGACTTTAGATTCTTATTTCTGTTGTCAAGTAAAAAGTAACTTAAAACAAGCTAATATTTTCCACTTTTGAGGGGAAAAAATATGATTTTAAGTCTCATTAAGACTAAAACTAAAATGTCTGTTAAGACAGACATTTTTTGCAGTGAGGATATAGTCTATTGGCCAATCTCCACCAGTAGTGATAGCAAAAATGCTAACTCTAAAATGATAAGGTCAAATTTTGAAGTCATTCCAAACTAATAAAAGTGTCTACACCATTAGGGTAATTGTAAAAATGAGCTATGACAGTAGTTGTCTTTGAGATCACGATCACAACAGTTTTTAGGACACTTTTTTTTTTTTAATCGTCAACAATAAAACATTTCCAGCCAATCACTGATTTGCACTGTCTGTACTGGCTGGAAGCTCGTGTGTTTATTGACAGGCATGTACAATGAAACAAGGTTATTGGTGTAGACACTAGCAAGTGATTTAAAGTGTATTGCTATGGAGATGGGCCTTTACTCCCTGCATGGGGAGGGGGTCTGCTGTTCCAGTGGGTTTGAGTTGGCAGGTGATTGGCTGAGTCCCATGATCATGCCAGCACGAGGGTGTTTCCCAGGAGCTCAGGTTGGTGGAGGGCATACTAAGGTAAAAAATAAAAATCCGCCCATTCCCCAGAGCATTTGCTCACAGATGACTGAGTGCTTCACAAAGCAGGCCACCTGCCTGTATCTCAGTAGATCAGTTAGCGGCAAAGGTGATTTGATCTGACACTGGCCCCCACTTAAATTACAGGAGAAGGGGATAAATGTTGCACCCTATTCCTGTGATTAATTCTATGTGCACACATAAAATCTAACTTTTTTGGCTGTGCACCTACTGCAGCACTAAGTACGGAGGCTTGTGACTGTTGTGCATTATGCATAATCTAACACTCACGTGTCTTAAGTTTAAGTGTAGGAGTTTATCCCATAGTTCTAGTCTATTACAAATATTGAGACAAATCTGAAGATAAGTTTTTGACATAGCATTGAAATGAATGGGGGAGTGAAGTACCAGATACACATTTCCACTATCATTTATGTGCCATTAAGGATTAATCATAAACATAGAGTGTTTAGATAAGAAAGTTTCAATTATTAATAATCATGATATTGAACTAGTGAGTACAGCAGACTGTTGCTGCATTCCAAATGTTAGGTCTGATATGTTAATCTTCCAAACCAGTTCACAGAGTCCTTCAAATAACCTTTAAAGAAACATTAGAAGCTAATTTGCTTGCGTTGTTTTATTTAAGTTTGTATCACATATTCTGCCTCTGGACATGGACAAACCATTTTAGCCATTTTAAGCAATTCCCAAAATTTGACCTACCTCTGACCAGGAAATATAATGTGGTCCACATTGTCTGAGGTATCTGTTTTTTTGGATTGGACGTTGACAAATGTGGGGCATGTTGCCTTGTGAGCAGTGCTCTATAGGCCTAAATGTGGAATTACTGGGTAATCTGCTAGAGAACAGAGGATTATTTAAAATCTCCTAGGCCTGTCTATGATATCTCTTGTCTACATATATTTCAAATTCTTTAGCAGTGTCAGCAGGGCATGAATGATGCCTTCTGTCTAGGTGATGGGGTAGCCTATCTATTTGTGGTATTACACAATCTTATAAGAATAAACTAGTTAATGTACTTCTTTCATTAAAATGAAGCTCAGTATACAGTATATATACATGTATACTGGTTGTGTCACAAATCAATAGTCTCCACTTAGTGAAATAGATTGTAACAGTCAGCTGACGTGTTAATCAAAACCTTCAGTTCCCCAAGGAAGCACAAGACATTGAACTCAATCAGTGTCATAACAATTCTTTAAAATTAGATTTGTTTTTCTGGAAAAACGGTTACAGTTTTGGTACAAGTGTGATTACTTAAACAAGAATTACATTCTGCCAGCTTTTTTTAAGTCTCAAAAATGCAGTCTTTTAGCTAGCAAATTATTATTATTATTATATACTTATATGGCGCGTTAAGTAACTGAGCGGCTCAGCTTCGCTCAGAGCGAAGAACGCACTTAACGGGTCGCTCAGTTTCGCTCACTATGAGCTGCTCAGAGCGTAGCTGAGCACTTTTGGATGTGGATCAGAGAGGAGCAATACGGAAGTACATCGTTAGCCATGGACCAAAGTACATGGACGATTATACACATTGTAATATAAAATAACAATTTAATGGTAAAATCAACGTGTTAAATAAAGTAAAGTTGACTGTCACACAATCATTTTGGTGCTACTTTGAATAATTTCCATTGAAAAATGCAGCTTCAGTGTGTGTAGGCCTGTGTGTATGTGAGCCCGCTCTGCTGACGGAGCTTTTAGTACTCAGACGGTTGTTGACAGTTGCAGAACGTTAAGTGATTCAAAATCCGCTCAGTGCTCACACTGAGCATTCTCACCGTGAGCGCTCAGTTACTTAACGCGCCCATTATTAAAATATAATAATGCGGCAGTGTAGTATAATGGTTAAGGAACTGGACTTGTAACCGAAAGGTTGCCGGTTCAATTCCCAGGTAGGACACTGCCGTTGTACCCTTGAGCAAGGTACTTCACCTGAATTGCTTCAGTATATATCCAGCTGTATAAATGGATAAATGTAATAAGAAGTTGTGTAAGTCGCTCTGGATAAGAACGTCTGCTAAATGCCTGTAATGTAATGTATAACAGAATTTTATTCAAATTCTGTTTTCCAGTCAAAAATACCTATGCTGTGTTGCATTGCTATGAATGATAGACTGAATTAAAATATCAATTCTAATTTCCAAGCATCAACGTTACATTGCAAATGTGCTGTATGTTTTTTTAGAATCCATTGCCCTTTCTGCTGTCTGCTGTGGGTCATTTACCTTGGATTCTAAATTTATTTCATAACCTTGGCTTTTGTGCTCTGCTGAACATGTGCTTGTATACACAAATGGCACATTCTCCTTCTCCTCTATGGCACCGGACGATTCTGTCATCTCGTGGCCTCTGCAGTTTGCGGCTCGAGCAGAAAAGGCCATCAGAGACACTAATGAGGCTCCAAACTAATGACCCAATGCACTGTTGAGGAGAGATCTCTCAGTTCATGAGTGTGACTTTGAGCATTCCTTTATTACCAGTGAGCCTTCAAACGGTTTGGTGGGCCCTCATTAAAGCTGTTGAAATCGGTGCAACCCCATAGGTTTGATGTAACCAAAAATCATGACACGGTTAAACTGCCAGTGAACTAATCAGAGTCTTGTTGGTCTTGTTGGTTCATCTACCAGAGTCAAGATTCAAGACATTCAAACCTGGAAAGTCTTCTGTGGAGTGAACTCACAACAGAGCTGCAGGTTGTAACAGAGGAACGTGATTTTATTTTAGGGTTTTTTCTTCTTATTTTCTTTTAGTATATCTCGGGCTGAGCTGTAAATAGTTAATAATCGTTTTGTCTATGCCCATCTTGACTCATAAAAAGTAAAATAAATCTATAATAGGATGGGGTATTACAGAATTCTGTTTGACATTTGTTGCTATTTGAGGTTTCCCTTTAACATTACAGGCCTAAAACTCCGACTTACAACTGGTGTTACATCTCAAAGGTGTGCAAGAATGTATGATACGCATTCCCATAGATACGTATATGTTTTTCAGTTAAAATATTCTATTATTCATATAAATATGATGTATATATGAAGTATAATTTCATGGATCATGACCAAAAATTTATATTATTAATTGTATATTTTAATTGAAAAATTATCTAAGGCAACTTCCATAGTGTCTTCTTGCACACTTTGCATTTATACAAGTAGAAGTGCCTTGCCCAATACAGCTGTGAAACAACTGAACCTGCACCCTCCGGGTAATAAGCCTAGATGCTTAACCAGCCTACATTGCTGTCTCAAAGACCGCACATTGGCATTCACATCTGACTGTACACTATTTCATTGGCTGAAAACTTTATT
This sequence comes from Synaphobranchus kaupii, assembly GCA_029718625.1. Taxonomy (NCBI): domain Eukaryota; kingdom Metazoa; phylum Chordata; class Actinopteri; order Anguilliformes; family Synaphobranchidae; genus Synaphobranchus; species Synaphobranchus kaupii. The sequence goes on along the minus strand of CM056386.1, from coordinate 399,674 downwards.
CGACAACAGGTGAGCTAGGAGTTAAGTTTAGGAATGTCCAGCCAACTAATGTTGCCATTTTTAAGTAGATAGCCACATGTGAGCAATGCAGTGTTTGCAATCCATACCCTAACTGAGGCTGGTAAATTATGTTGCATTTCTTGGGCCAGCAGAACAGAACATTCACATTCATATGATGTCACGTGGCAATGTAATGGCGACATGTAGTCCAGCTGTCTCTCGTGTTCGTTAATTTGTTTGGGGTTTTTTGTGTCGGGCTTTTGTCTTTTGTTTTTTTTATGCGCTGTGTGTCTGTAGTGGGACGGGGAAGCGGGCTGGAGATTTTTCAGGGCACTCCTGCTGCTCGTTTTGATAATATTGATGAACTGTCTAGTCGGGATAATTTTGTTTGTGGTCATCACCATGGAGACGCATTCACAACATATGCTCGGGAATGTCAATTGGATCTGCAGCCACAAAGTTTACCATCGCTCTTCACTGGAGTTGAAGATGTCGGGACTCCGGACTGATCTAGGATTGCAGGCAATCTTCAAAAGGCCACCAGGGAAGGGAAGGAGAAGATAATGCGGGGAGGAGTGAGGCGGCAACTGGGAAGGCTGAGCTCCGTTTCGACAGTTGACAGAGACCGTGACACTGCGTGTAGCCTATGGAGGAAAGTCGTGGAGGCAGAGTTTGTGTGTTGGACACTGGACATCTCGGGACAGCGGGGGCTATTTTTAATCATGACATTTGGCTGTATTCCACTTTAATTCACTTAATTAGTTTGATAAATGCAATGATTCTATTGAATGTCTTTATTTGATATGTTTGTTTGTGTGTTGTGGGTCTGCCCCACTGTCTATGTCTTTTTTGTTGTTGCTGGTGGCTACAACTGAAGTTCCCTAACAGAAAAACAGAAGTTATTCTATTCTATTCTATTCTATTCATATTCATGTCACCACAGAACAATATGTTAAGTAAAATGGCTTTTATGAAATATGAATATATACAAAATGTATATATTGATTATATTCATAGCCAGGAGTTGTTGTCAGATTCCAACCACATAATTGGCATTGCATCAACCATCTACAGATGATGCTTCTGGAACAGGATCAGTCCATGGTGGAAAGGTAGATATTAATATTAGTCTTCATAAGGGAGCATCGCATTGACTTGGAAGCCAGTGCTTTGGAGGATAATCACGGAAATAAAGACACTGAATTATGTAGGTTAATATTGTTTGAGCCCCAGTGATTGGATTGCCACAGGAAGAGATGCAAGGATGAGATACGAGGACAGAGGAATCGAGGCAAAATGAAGGCTTTTGTTAGTCCTAAAGAACGGCTGTCATTATGGATTAAAGCACTTCATAATAAAGGGAAAGGAACAGTAAGATTAGATTTGTGTTCCAAAAAGACTTGTGTATCCTCACTGAAGCATCCTCCAGGAGCCATCTCCTTCCTTGCTCCTCGCTCCTCCGAGGATAATTTAGTGAGTCGGAATGTCCTTAAAGATGGTGTACCTCGATCGATTTCCAGGTCAGGTGAGAACCGAGGAGACGAGGACAGATAAAATAAGCGATTGGAATGAACCCAGGTCACATGGAAGGCGCTTATAAATGACTGCGTGACTGAAGACCACGGGGCCCGTTAATGGTGTGCAGTGCCTGCTCATTTTTTGCGTAGCTGCCCATAAACAAACTATTGTATAAACAGCCAGGTCTCATTCCTTCCCATCTCTACGGTCAGACATTGTCTACTTTCTAGATGGCTACATATACCTCTGAAGCAACATTACAGAAAAGGGCAGAGGTTTCAGTGTCAAAAGTGTAGCAAGTTGGTAGCCCGGCAACACCATTAAGGAAGAGTGTGTTCAGCATAACGCTTTCTGTATTTTTCCCACTTGCAGCATCTACTACATCGCTGTAGTCCCGTCATTAGTGTTGCAGAGGCGCTATACCGCAAGACGTTTCAGACGAGACTCCTTCAGCCTGTCAGCGGAGAGGAGTGGTGGAGAGAAATGGGTTGGCGCTCGTGAACACCGCTCCGTCCCACTCCAGACTTCATTGTTCAATCCCACCTGGCCCTTTCGAGCAGCCCTGCTCAGAAGCACCTCTCCCAAACGGCTGGCAGGGCGTGCGGGCAAATGTGCTTTTGCTGAAGACAGCGACTGCTCTCCCACAAATCAACCGGTAGTACCTGCGCCTGGACAGAATGCAGATCGCACAGAATAAATCAAACCTCAAGTGTCACCAAGCACTCCACTCTGAGGAACATGCAAACTTGATTACTCTCTTCAAAGCAGACCGATAAAATGTTCCCGACGATCTCCGCACTCTGACATGACTCGCTCGGGAAAGCTGGCGAGCAGAGATAAACAAAAAAAAAACTTTCATTTTCATTACTGCAAACAGCTGAAGAGGATTGTGGGCATATTAACATTTCAGAATTCTGGATTTGGCACGCCCCCCCCCCCCCCCCCCCAAGTGAGCGCAAGAACTGAATTCTTCAGCAGGAAGTTTGGGGAAGTGGCAGAAATCAACACATACCGGAGCAACTGATGACCGGACTGCATTGCATATACCACATGTAACAGTTTCTGTTGCTATTACAGAATGGTAATGAAGTGAATGCCCAAAGCCTGGGCGTTTAATACAATGCCATGGGCCATTTAAATATGAGCTTTTGTACTGAGGAGGAACAAACGGCAACATTCTGCTCATAAGGACCCAAAAGCTCCTTACAGCATTGCTTGAGTGCTCATATTCAATGAGGCAATACTTGGAAATTTAAGGATTTGGCAAATCAAGCCAAAATATTTTAGGAGATCTAAAAATAATTCTACAATTATTATAATTCTTCACTCACTGCTTCTCTCGCTCCCCGTTTCTCTCTACACTCCTCTCCTCCTTTCTCTCTCCACTCCTCTCCCCCTTTCTCTCTCCACTCCTCTCCCCCTTTCTCTCTACACTCCTCTCCTCCTTTCTCTCTACACTCCTCTCCCCCTTTCTCTCTCCACTCCTCTCCCCCTTTCTCTCTACACTCCTTTCCCCCTTTCTCTCTACACTCCTGCATGATATCAGTTTCATTTTAGTTTTGTACATTGTTTGTTATATTGGTATTATTATATGTATGTCAATGTCTTCAGAAGAAAAAGTGTGGGGGGGAAATGTGTGTGTTTTACGATATGATCTGTGGCATAAGGTACTAGTGTATGGAGTGGGCGATTGTGATATTTTTGATGGTTTGTCTCAGGTCAGGATGTCAGGTCTAGCGGGGCAACATGCTGTATGTACTTTATTATAACAACGATAAAATACATTACAGGATGCTGTTCAGCAGTTTGCACCGTCTCCAGCAAAGATCAACTCCAAATTCCTGGCCATAAAAGTGAAATATGACATTCATTTTGTTATAAATGTTCTTGTTCTGGGTAGAGATTGGTCCACTTTTCCCAGCCTGAGACAACAGCTTCACAGCTGAAAATTGCAATAGGTGCAGGGTGTGGAATGTGAAGATGTCCTAATTTTCCACCACAAGCACCTTGTTGCTGCAACACATGTACAGCATATTATACAGCACTTATAATAGCAAGTTATGCTCAGTCAGCACAGGTCAGTTATGCTGTTTCAGTTGCACTCTTACACTACAGTACCAAGACATTCTTATTTCCATGCCTTTCAATATCCCTCATGTGTGGTCAACCATTTTCCTAGGAATTCAATTCAATCTGTAGGGGAATCACTTTTCCAGTTTCTCTCACATTTGGGACAAAAGTTTTTTCCCTGTGGGAAAGCCCACTGTGAAGCTCGCTCTGGTAGACAGATTGTAAATGATGTTAAGGTGTCCGAGATAAAGACCTGATGGTTGACAAAGTGTGACATCTGGAATAAACCTGAATTGAATTCACTGTCCCATTTTTTCCAACATGACTGTAAAGAGTTACAGACACTATATAGTGGATATTACCAATTGATTGACATCAGAGAATGTGCCCATCTCACTTTGCACGCCATTATTAGATATTAGGAATGAAAACACTGAATCTGTTGAGCAATTAATTCCTCATGGCTATCATAAAGGATGCATTCTTAACAATATTGGTCTATGTAAATCAATGCATTTCTACACTGAAACATGCAATTTCATTGGATAAAGGGAAAACTGTAGGCTATGGATGCTGAGAGTGTGGCACTTGTATAGCAGTATTGATAGCTTAAACTTTTTTTTTTTTAAACAAACTTGAGTTCTTAATCTTCAGTCACACCTGACTAAAAACGGTCTTTTTAAGTATAGGTTTTGTAAAGGACATACAGTGAAGACCATTATTCATGGGACAGTGACACACGTGTTGTTATTTTGGTTCTGTACTCAAGTACTTTGTTTGAAACGATACAATGAGGTTGATGTGCAGACTGTCAGCTTTAATTTGAGGGTATTTTAATCCATATCGGATGAACCGTTTAGAAATTATAGAACCTTTTGTACACAGTCCCTCCCATTTTCGGGCATCAAAAAATATTGGACAGTTTAATATAATGTAGAATAAAGTAATCATTTTTAATATTTGGTCGCATATCTTTTGCATGCCATGACTTCCTGATGTCTGTGACCCAACAATATCAAAAGACTTTTGATATCTTATTTTCTGGTACTCTTACAAGCGATAATATAGCTTCTCTGCATTTGAATGGATCTCTATGGGAATTGGGGGGTGGGACTAGATTTAGCTGTAAATTACACTGGAACAGTATGGAACACATACAGTATGGTTGACTAAATGGCTGTAAGTCTTCAAGGGTCTGAGATATCAAATGAGCCTCAAACCATCACTCTGCTGCCAGATATGTAGTAGATATAGGTGGATCACTTTAACCTATTTTTCTGACTTATTTGACTTATTATGAAAATTTGTCAGGAGAACAACCCTTAAAGTGATCCATCTGGCAGCAGAGTGATGGTTTGAGGCTCGTTTGAGGCTCATTTGATACCTCAGACCCTTGATGACTTACAGCCATTTCGCCCACCATGTATTCCATACTGTTCCAGCATAATTTGTAGCACTGTATAAGCCATGAGATGACATACAGTAGTTCTCAGAACAAAACCAGGACTCATAATTAAAATGGTGCATAAAAATGGCTGTAAGTATACATACATATATTGACAGGTACACATACATGCACATACACAAGTACACCTTTCCGAACATGCAAAGCCGACATTACATAAGCTGGCAAATTTATAATGCCAGTGTCGTACCACACTTTAGGGCTATTAAAGAGAGCATAGACCTACAATATAGTGAGTTAAGGAAGTAAATCTATTTACATGATTTTGAGAGGGGAATGAGACACCCACACTGGTATTCATCAAACCCATTCCCTAACCACAAATCATATTGTAGTGATGATATGGTTTTTTAACTGGATAAAACATTAAAAGCAATGTTTTGCACATTTCTGTTGAGCAAGAAGACTTGGCAAGGATGAGCTTGCTTGACTGAATATTGTGCATATTCAGCAACATCCTAGCACAGCCCCAAATCACCTCGATGAGGCAATCCTAAATTATATAACTATGCATTGACAGGATTCCCAACAAAAAAGGCTCAAAGTAATGTGGGAAATGCATTCATCTTTTTACTGTGGTACACTGTAATACAGTCTGTTCCCTACATTAGTGCTGTAGAATTCAGAGGGCATATGCAATGTTACCATTTAAGAACATTGGCAATGACACCATGTAACATGTTGTGAAAGATTAATCATTTGTTATGAATGTCCTGCACCTACACATGAGAGGATTAGTATTGCAGATTAATAACTGTGATGAAGACTAAGTTATTAAGGGTCTGTTGTTAAAAAGTTGATTTCATATGAAAAATAACCTGTTCCATAATCACCTGCAATTGAAGGCACATTGCATTGTTGGCCTTTGTATGACATTTGTCAAAATAAAATACAAGGTTAAATCAAAATAGTCTTAAATATAATTTGAATATATTTATTTTAATTGTTGATCATATGGTTCAAGTTGGGAAAATAATCTAAGATTCTATATAGATAATACAAAAACACCTGATACCTTGATATATTTAAGAAAAAACATTGGTCTCTGAAATGATTGTTTTATACCTGCTAATGTTTGGTAGTAGCTTTAGGAAATGCACACAATTCTGTGATCAACAAATTTCTAAGGAAGCACTCTTGGAACTTTTTTATAAAATTGCCATTTATGTGTACTATCCAAGTGAAAGTCTTAGCTTCAATTTTAGCTGCAGCCAGTTTGCACAAATAACATAACTCCAAAGTGACATTTTAGAAAAATAATTACATCTAATGCATCATGTTGCAGTTTCCAAAATACATGCACGAAATTTACTATCCCAGTGCGCCCAACACGTTGATTTGAGTTAGTGCCTATGCTGCCTAATCATAGAAATTTTTTTAAAGTTGATCAACATGCCTGACATGGTTGAACAAGGGTGTTCATCCCTGATTCTTAATGACGCCCTCCCCATTAAAGTACTATCCAATTATTTAATGTTTTTTGTACTGTCTGTGTGTTCATTGCATTCAAAAATCAGTAAATAATTGCTCAAAAGATTATTATACTCATAGCAATGCCTTGAGGTCTCTTTAGAGAACTTGACTAACTTTAAGTGAAGGGAGTGCTGTTACTGACTGACCTCTGCAGGGTAATGAGATCACCATGTAGAAAGGGTCGGTTTTTCAAAATGGTGTTTGGGAGCTGTACTCCCAGGGCTGGTTCTAGGCATAGGCGATATTAGGCGGTCGCTTAGGGTGCTGTCCGCATAGGGGGACGCCAAGCGAAGGGGAAAAATCGGGGAAAAATGGGAACATGGAAAAGTGCATTGTGTTCATGATAGTCAGTGAAATCCCCCCGTGAGCAATAACAATAATGCCCTCATTCACATACCTTGACAAAACAGAAATCTTTGAATCTAAACATAACACTTTAATTTTATAACAGTAAAACACTCTCGGATTGATGCTGAATTTATGTTTTTCTGTACTGAGCAGTTAGTGATTACTCTTTTTAACAGCAGGCCCCTGGATGTGAGCGCGAGAATATTAGCTCACATATGTGCGTGATACAGACTCTGTGCTTTTACATTGGATGCTATGAGTGCAAATTAACGTATTGTTCAATGAGCCATCAAAGTGTGTCGCGGAGATCTTGCTTTCAGTAGTAGCAAGCATTTTTATATCATTTTAAAAAGCCAAATTGACTCATAAAATCATTTGTTTTACTTTGGACAGATTCGTGTTTTATTCAGATTTCACACATTTAATTGTGCAATCCATATTAATATACCATGGGGTACAGATCATATCCAATGTTTCTTTACGCCGAATCTAAAGGGAAATATTTTACTGATGACACTGGGGAAATACCTCGTAAAACACGGTCACTGAACTCCTGTGTCCTTGAAAAAACTGAACTCACGAAGCGGGAATCCCCTGTCAATCAAATTCAGCACCACAGAACGTGGAGAGCTCCCGCGGACATCACGACACAGACGGAGTAGGATACGGACCCGGTGACATTCCCCTACTCTCGTTGAATCCCCGTTCTTTCACTGTGCCTTCACGTGCTTTTGTTCAATGTGCATTTAAGCCACATTTTTGTTCCGTGGAAAAGACCAGAAAGAAAATCTTTTTTTTAATAGGCCTAATATTAAATAAATAAGTATGTGTATAAGTTCATGCGTCGCTGTTCACGTCGCTTTTTTTGGATTGCATTCAGGCATTATGGAGGATGCATAAGCACCGGTCAAGTTTATCACATTTCGCTTTGGCAAGGCAATACGTCATATACACACAGACATTAGTCATTTACATACAATAGCCTATATACAAGAAATAGCCTAGAACACAAAATAAAAACTAGTCTAATCTGCACCTACACTGTAGCCCCAATTTAATGCACAAACCCTAGGCTATGCCTGTCTGTAATCAATTCTATAGGCAGTAGGCCAACTCAGCAACCTGGACCATGCTTGCTCAGACATGTCCCAATATGGGCCAATATAACCAACTGAATTGTATGGTGCCCCTCTTGAACATAATTCCAATGGGCTACAACTCTACATGAATTAAAAGTTTACGTCAAGGTTAATGAATATCTAGAAGAGTATGCATATTTAGGGCTGACATGATCAACATTATCAACGACACAAGTAGTGAAATTAAATGGAAACTATAGAGTTTAGAAAACTTTTCATAAAGTCTCCACAGCTTAAGGAATTGATATAGTTTCGGGGTGGATGTAGCCTAGCCTAGCATAGCCTACTATTTGGAGATGGTTGCTTTAAAAAGTGCAAATTCGTCTCATAAACCAAATGTTTTACAAGACTCACGTGCAACCAGGGTACAATTTAAAGTTATAGCTTCCAAACGCAACAAACCAGCACTTACCACAACCTTGACAGAGTACTTTGCTGACATCTTTTCTGACACTGCGTCTTGTTTCGACAGGTGGGTAAACGGCATTGAACACAGAGGTGTCATTTGTAGGCTCCAAAAAGAACACATACTTCCTGTCTGTCTTCAGTGCGGAACAGTTTTCTTCCAGGTTCCAAACTAGGGAAACGACAGTATCCTTTTCAAGACCCCCTGCTTTAACTTCCCACACTTGGTGCACCTTCACTCTGACCTGGTAGGTTTCCGAGCCCGAGGTCCTGTTCGGCAATGACTCCCCGGAGGATTTGGCTGGTTCATCCATTTTCTGTGCCTCGCTGTCGTTCAGTTTCGCACGGGCTCGTTCCTGGAGGAGAATTTCTCTCTCTTCTTGGTTCATATCGTTCGCTTGTCCTTCCTGCTGCAGTTTCCCTTCAACCACAACACCCGACCGGTGCACCAACTCCTGCACTGAGGCAACGGGAGAAGGAGTGTGGTAACAAGTGAGGTTACTGGCGGGAGCCCCGTGCAGAGAGATGGAAACGGTGACAAAAATCCCACAAAAAACAGGAATGGTGAAGGAACTCTGCGGGGTGGTAAGGTGGCTCCGCATCCTGCATGAAGTGAGTGTAGATGAAGGTGCGGGATGTAAGCAGGTAGAAAATTGAAGAAAAAAAAATCTGATATTCCGAAGCGCTGAAGCCGAAGATGGTCAAAACAAGTGCGAGACCTCCGAAGCCGCAGTTGCTGCCAGTGTGGAGCGGGGGGCGGAGTTGCTGAATGGGAAAGACTTTCAAAGCCATGTGTGTGAAAGGATTTCCCCCGTCTACAAGATTTATTGTGTTCCTGGGGCTGAATGATACAAGGATACTATCTATGCAGCGCGCCCGTGTAGTGCTGCGTGCCTATATTTGATCAAAACTTTTAAATGGTAGCCTAATGCATTACTTGCTTACCATAAATTAGATTAAAACGAACATATGCGCAGGTGCAACTGTTAAAGAAGCATTTATGTTAACACAAACGGGTCACTAATTGCGCTTAGGTTGTAGGCTAGATGATAGATTATAGTATCAAAATTTCAAAATCAGACCCTGACTGAACGCTGAAGAATGTTGTGATTGTCATTTGCGTACGAAATCAAAATATCGGCATCACTGTAAATCTAGGCAAATCAAATTCAGGTCGATCCAAGCACACCATCCAAGCTGAAGCTTATATTGATTTTCCGTTTCATTCTTCTTTTTTGCTTCTTTTATTTGTTTATTTTTTGAGGAATTTCCTGCGTGCGATGACAAAATAATTATGATTTTTAACTGCTGCTGGTGGTTGAGATGGTTCGATTGTGGCTGTTGTAGCGTAGTGTGCTGCTACATTGATAGATTGAATTCATTGCAGTAAGCATTCCTGGGCCTAGTAGTCTATATTTTGCTATGAGAAACTGAATGTCGATGCCCTAAAGTTATATAACAAATATGTATCAGTTAATGGCTTTTTTTTCATCTGTGCCATTGTTGATCGTTTCATGATCAAGTCAATAGGGACAACATAGGGAAGATGCACACAGATTTAGGCTACATAAGAATGATTAATCATTGTGGTTTGTGATCGTTAAGATATCTTGAGATATTAGATTAAGGTGTCTTATTTAAGGTGTTTGGATAACACTTTTGTTGGAGATTGAGGGGTAGTGATTATAATGAAAGCAGAAATAGATCATGATCAAGGCTTGTGGCAAGTCAGAACCTGTAGAGAATCCATTTTAAATGATTTTCCTGGTGTGCTGCCATGGTTCTTGGGTATTTAGGCCAGGTGTTAAACCTGTCAGGCCATTCCCAAGCAATCCTGAAAATGTGTGAATGCTGATAGACCCTATGCCAACAGATGTCAAGAATGTATTTTTATGGCTGGCTACCATAGGAGTCAACAGATGTGATGCCACATTATGTGCATGTCCTCTAGTCTTAAAGAGAAATCTATTTCCATGTGTTATGAGAAAATTGAAATTCACGATGAGTGAAAAAAATGTTCTGGCAGTGATATGAATGGAAAGGTCTCCGCGTCATGCGCGTGGAAACCTCACCCCTGATAAATGAACAATTAAAGGGTGGAAATGCTTCGTTCACCATGCACAGTGAGTCATTGAAGTAGCACTCCACTGCTTCCGCTAACTACACTGTTTATTAACATTCTTTTCTGAGCTATTTTGTTTGTTGCATGACCCCTGATAAAGACACTGTGGAGAATGTATGACTCAGGAAATAAATGGTTGTTTTTGGCTTTGGAAAGCATGTCCTTTATAAAACTATTCACCGTTTAAGGATATCTAAAATTACCGTAGCTCACAGTATGCCTGGGTGAATTTGTACAGTGACCTGCATGCTGAAGAGGCTTGTGTCTTGGGCATTGTACTACAATGTAAAATTAGCCTCCTTTCCCTGAAGACCGTGTTTAACTTAGATAAGGACTTTCTATTTTTAGCAAGGTCAGAGAAATCTGCCGAATGCCAAAGTCAACCTTTCCATGACTATCACCATGCCCCCTTCACCAACTATATCTTTCACCCCCACCCCCTTATTTCTTCTTTCCAAAAAAAACGGGAACTTTAAAAAAAAAAAGCGGCAATGAGGAGTGAGGACACAGGCCTGAATAGCCATGCTTAATGCAGTGGACATGTATTTATCCCCATCAAAAGACTATAATCAGCGAGGGTGAGTGCCAGCAGCATCACGGTGGAGCTCAGGGGCTATACATAGTAATGACGCTGATACTGAAGGTGGTGTCACGGCCAGAGGAGAGTAACAAGATGCGTATGTTTAACAGGACGTCCGCTCTGGCGTAGGACAGATTGTCAGATCTCCGACATGCACACAGGAAATTGGGGACACTGCTGATTTGCTACATGATACTGCTGTCATTGGGAATGAGTCCAGCAGCCTCAGCTTCGGCGCTCGTGATGGGACTGATGATGAATGTAAGACATTTTTTACAGGCTTCAAAAGCAATTAAAATCTGCAGCAGATAATGAATAATAATATGCATGGTTAATAACCCATTAGTGTTTGTTCATTGAGAGGGTAAATAGCAATGGAGTTTTGTAATTGCCTGGTTATGTGGAAATGTCATGTGAACAGTGACATAATATCATGTGTGTGTGTGCGTTCTGCGTGCATGCTTGTGTGCGTGCGCATGCGTTAGATTAGGGAGTTTGGGGTTAATGATCTTTAATCTCTGACAAATGGTACCAACAAAAATCTCTACTTCTGCAAGCTTCCAACCTGTCCCTGGTCGGTCTCGGTTCAAACTGCCTAAGCCTGGATCAGTCTCATTTGATCCATGTCCAAATAAATCTTTCATAAACAGTCATTTGGTTGGTCGGGTGCCGGTATTGATATTGCCAGTGTTAGAGGAAAGGGCCACACATTTTTTCCTCAGGACAGACACTCCATTCACCTTCAGATCTGGCGACAGCAGTGATTAATCGGAAAGAATGGAAAGTTCTTGGTCCTGCCTCAAAGCACATGTTACCCATCATGCTCTGGGCTATATCTCACAGCCCTGCTGAAGTTCCCTGCTAGATGCAGTGGAAGGAAGGGGTTCAGTGTGGTGTGATGTCTGCCAGCCTCCACAACAAATCAAAGTAAAAGGAAATTGGGGATCTGTGCAATGTACATCTAAAGAGGGTCTGAAGGGATGAATTTATTCTTCTTCTGAAGAGATGGTCAAAACAAAAAACATAAAAATTGCATGCACTCTTAAACTGACCTGTTGTACGCATATAGTCTCCTTAGGGTTAAAACAGATTCAATGGTGTTAAGTATTCACAAAAACTCAGGACGAGGGCCAGAATCATAACCAATTCTCCTCTACCCACAGGAACTAACACCACCATTGTTGAACATAATAGCCTATATGCGACGTCTTCAACTTAACCAGTTGAAGTCACATATACTCAATAATAGCCCATTACTTGCAACCACTGTCCAACGATTTATTTTTTGAGTGCGTCTATCACACGCTGGAAGGATGTGGCCAGGAAGGAGAGAGATTTTAACCTGGAGCACTGTTAGATCTACACTGCGGGGAGTTACGTTGCGCTTCCTAATAAGCTGTACTGACACAAGTAGGTTACAAATTCGTAGCCTATAGGCTAGGCTAGGCAAAGGAAAATAAGACTGATATTATTTTCAAAGAACATGCACTCATTCTAATATCCATTTTTGCGAAAGATGGCGCTAGACATAAACCACCTTTTCTTCCGAACAAAGTTGCGCTGAAAAAAATGATTAAGTGAAAACTTTCAATACGCATATCTTGCAGACACGCCTCATTTTCATCAAATCTCAACCCTGTGCACATACAGTATATACTGGAGAGATGCTTAAAACAGCGGATAAGTCAAATGTCTGAATCACAAATAGCTTAAGCTACACGGAACTTTGGGAGTAAGTCCCATTTGCGCGTGCTTACCTCAACTCTGAATCTGGCCCATAAATCTCTTTATTTTGATTCAAGTGTGGTCCTTCCTCATGAACTGACAGTGAAACAGTAGGTAGATTGCCAGACCTGCAAATATAATGTTAGTTGGGGTGGTGATCTAAATGCAGAGTTTAGACCAATAAATAGAAGAAATCTTTTCTTGAAGTCTTTGGTCTCGGGAGTTTATTCACATGATACTCTTACACCTGTCAAAATTAGTGACTAAATGGGTGTTACTGGGTGGCTCAAACTGTAAAGACATTGTTCTATCTAGTGCATGGCCCCTGCTTGCAGCTACTGCTAATTATTGGCATCCCTGGTAAAGATTAATTAAAAGGGTTATAAAAAATTCACCATCTCACACTGAAAAAATGAGAAAAATCCAACCTTTAATTGAGGGATTTTTTTTTCTCAGAATAAATTTACTTCAATTAAAGGTTGGATTTTTCTCATTTTTTCAGTGTGAGATTACACGATTAAGCTCATTCACCAAACGGTGAATTTTTTATAACCCTTTTTACTCATCTTTACCAGGGGTGCCAATAATTGTGGAGGGCACGGTATATATACCATTTAGTTTAAATCTTGAAATGGACACTACTGTGGTTTATCTCACACAGATTGATCTGGAAGCACTGCTACCTTCAAGAAGTAGGCAAACAATCAAAAAAGAAACTATAATGTAAAGGATACATTTTCACATCATATGTACAGGACAAGTTTCTTTATCATATTTCTATGCAACAACAATACATAGAAAACAAAAAATGATGTTAAAAGGATACATTTTACACTAGGAATCTGGGCGTATAGCAACTAATCAATCCAGACTGCTGTGTGCTCAGACACTGGATTTAGTATAGTGTGGGTATAGGTCTTCACCCACTGCACCTCACCGCAAGAGCTACACTTTGTTTAATGAGCGAGGAGCCCAGCTAATGGTGCTAATCTTGCCCTTGTTAAAGCTCCAGACGGTAATGATACTTTTTGCATCACATGGTAACATGCTCACTGATAGCTCTGGACTGTACTACATTAGGACGACACAGAACCTCTTCTGTATCTATCCAAAGACATTTAAATCTCTTTAGACAGCGGTATGTGCTAAAGTAATTATACTGAGAGTCAATCTGTCTTTGCCAACCAAGTGCGGTTTAAGCATCTCATTTCTTTTTCATTGGATTATTGTCCAGTTCTTCGTGGAAAGTTGAGGTACTGATTTTCTACACTGGAATACGGTTTAGTGATTATAATGTTTCATGTTTTTACGGAGCAAGTAGCAGTTGAAATGAAATCTGTATACTGATTGCTTCACGTCACAGTTCCTTGACCAGAATCTCAAAGTCAGAGTTTGGCCAAATTAGCATCGCTATTGACCAGATCACTAACAACAGCCTGGCTTATCTCCCCTGTGACAGATTGTCAATGCAGGACGCTCCATGATTGCTGCCACTTTTACTTAAATGCATAATTGAATTAAATCTCACACACAAACAAAAAACACGTAGAAAATTTAATCAAGATCTGGTGGAATTCAATAATGTCACCTTTCCTACAGTGTATTTATGTGAGAATCATAATCTATTCCTTCTTGCTTTATATTGTTGAAATTATACTAATTTCAGTCACTAGTCTATATAAAAAATCTTCACCCATAAAGTGTCACGACACCTGCATACCTAGTTGATCTCTAGTCTACCAGCTCCTCTATCTGTTAGCCCTCTGTAATAAAGAAATAAGGCAGTTGTTTAGCTGACACCTTCATCCAGGGCTTGAACCACCAACCTTCCAGGACCCAGTCAGGCACCTTAACCACCAGGCCAAACAGATTGCTGTGTTGGGTTTAAGTGTTTCTGTGTACCTGCAGTTTTTCTCAGATCCTGCCTGCAATCCACACACGCAGCTGATTCGCATTTTTCAATCAAGTGCCTACTGCCTACTAGTCTGCCCAGCTTTTTCTAGTTTTTTCAGTAGCTCCCATAGCATAAGTACCTGCCAGTTTTTCTGCTCTGTGCCAGTTCGTCTAGCCTTTTCTAGTCATTCCAGCATCACCTGTTTTTTGTGCTATATTTTAGGTTTACCTGTTACCACATGTGCTCTGTTTATTGAATTTTACCTCTGCTTTCTGTATTTTTGTACCTCTGCCTTCTTGGATTGACTCCCCTTGTATGAACTGCTGCCTGTACCTGACCTCTGTATTTCTGCCAAGCCCTCCAAGTAAACTGCTTGAATATTCCATCTGCCTCAGTCTGAGTGTCTGCTATTGAGTCCACCCTGAGCACTCGCATAAAGAGCTTCATATTCCCATGTGATATATGTATTGCATACAGGTCCTTTTTGAAATGCATAAGGCTTCATATACCACTCTTTTTTTTAAAGGCTTTTTCATATTTTGAAAAGCATAAGGCTTCATATAACACTCTTTTTTTTAGGGCTTTTTCAGCTTTATTGGACAGCACAGTGTAGAGAGAGACGGGAAGAATGAGAGAGGGAGAGACAAAGGCTGCACAGCCAAATTCGAACTCCGACATCGCGGCTCGCAAGGGGCATGTGTATAGTGCTCTACAGGCTGCGTCGCCGAGACACCCCATTCATATAACATTCTATAAGCATAACCAAACAAAATAAGTTCAATAAGATGTAGGTGTCTCAACAGCAAAGTCTTGGCAGACATGCCGTTAACATTAGTTTTATTCCTACCGTGCACACCTAGGGCCACTTGTATAAACAGTGCTGAGCAGAAAAATGCCCTCAGAAAGCCGTGTAAGCGAGTTTCCACACAGAAATTCAAATGTATAATATAACACTGAGAATCTGCGTACCTCTGCACACGATGGACACCATACGTGCGCAATGTTTGGAGTCCGTGTGATATGGCGACACCGTGACAGAAAGGCAGAGGTAGAAAATGCAAAACTTTTTTAAAGCAGATTTCTGATTTTCACCCCAAGCATTCTTTTACGCATTATTTTACTCTGAGTTTTATACATGTGGCCCCTGGACTTTCCTCACAGAGACTCTATGGAAACTAAGCATGACAATCGCAATATTTTCTCTCCCTAAACTATACTGTAGCACCGTCTAGTCACAGACACACCCCACATGCACAAAGCCACCCTAGTCTCCCTGGAGACTGTGGTCTGTCCACCAACCAACACAGAAAATATTGCAGGAGGAAGTTGTGGAATCACAGATAGAGTTTCAGTAGCAGTGCACAGAAACACACCTCTTCTGACCTGCACACAGACAAGAGGTATGATTTTTTGACTTACTTATTTATTCATCTTAAAAAATCTTGAAGACTGTCGACTTGATGAAAGAAATGTAATGTAGATGACTATAACATACTGTATATAGTAGGGCTCCTAGGATTCAGTTTTTTAAAAAAAATGCAAATTCCGCATTTTCAGTTTTTTTCCCCCAGTTTTCCACATTTTCAACCCTGTTCATTCACAAACTACCTTAAAATATATGTATATAATAATGCAAACTTTCCACGAAAATGGTATCCTAGGAGCCCTAATATAGGTAATGACAGTAAAGTATTTTAAATACAATGGAATGAGCAACAGTAAATACCCATTTCATATCATTCATACTTTATCTAGATGACATGCATTAATATTCAGCCAGACTTTTTGGAGGAAAGCATGTTCTTTCAGCATGATCAATTGAAGCCAATTATCTTTTTCACATTTTTCCATACATTTATTGTAACATTGCAGTGCATTCATTGGATGAAAGTAGCAGTTTTTGCAGTATATTTGTATATCAGTAATGCTTACATTACTGAAGCCAAACTGCCACTGCTTTAAATGTTTGTAATTAAAAAGGAAAGACAGAACCACATTATCTGTGTAGTGCACAAACACATTACGTACAGTATCACAGTACCACAGGTGGCAATGTTGTATAATGATTAGGGTTTGTAATCAAAAAGTAGAAGTTTTGGTTTCTAGGTAAGGCAGTGCCGTTGTACTGTTGAGGAATGTACTTAACCTGAATTGCTGCAGTATATATCCAGCTGTATTTATAGACGCTATGTTAAAAAAAGAAGGGGGAAAGAAATACGTTTGCACGTTTCTCTGGTTAAGAGTGTCTGCTAAATGCCAGTAACGTAGTAGTGCCGCTATATAATTTGTTTGGCAGAAACTATTATCCAGAATGACTTTCATAGTTTATGGTTTGCATGTTATCCATTTATACTGCTAACAACAGCAGTGCCTTTAGGCTATACTGTATGCTCAGTTCTCTAACTGCCATGCTATAAGACTGCTTAAGCATCATGATTTATTCAGGGTTTGCTCTATTGCCCTGAAAAGAATCAGAGCCACATTAATCCACAGCTACGCCAAAGTATGTCTGGTAATTGTTTGAAATATCGCCAAACACATTAAGGAATTAAAAATACAGAATGTATATATTTTTTTATTTCAATGTAGAACTCAACCATCAGACTCTTAAAGAAACATTTGATTGTCTGTGCAATGACCTCAGTGTTTCATGATCGCTGCCTAACAAACAGCTCGACATAGGAATCACAGCCATTTTGATGAACAGTGTTGTGCATTCAATTAAGCATTCAAATCATTTTATTAGATAAAAATAGTAGATTTAAGCAAATCACCCACAAAAGTAGTGAAGCAACTGTGCAGCATCGTGAGCAGAATTTAAATAGCTGCACGTAAGCGTGAGATGTCGTTATGTGATGCCCTATAAATGAGTTCTTACAATACAGCACAGTACAGTGTGTAGCTGTACTGTCCCGTTAGATCACATTCCTGTCTTCATTTGTTTCTCTCTTTCAGAGCAGTGCATCCAGACCATGGGCGTTACAGCTAGCTCGTTCTCCAAGAGCGGGGATCACAGAGTCTCCGAATTTACTGATCCGTCTCAAACCAACTGGATAACCGCCCACTCAGAAGCCTGCATCAGTAAGATGTCCTGACATGGTTACACAACATGGTTATATTGCTCTGTACAATTGCCCCCCCAAACAAAGCTGAGAGACCAATTAAAGCCCCTTGCTTTATCGGAAATATCCTCCAGCCATGCTTTGTCTGAGGAGCAATGATGTCTCAAAGAATTGGGGAAAGGTTCTGAAGGAGAGAAACACCTTCCGTTTGATTCTCTTGGTTACCTGCAGGGAAAGGGCGGAACCTTGTGGGAAACTGACTTCAAAGCACTTTCATACATCTTTAAGCCACCAAGGAAAAAGGGCTGTGTTTGCATGTGTAGGGCCCCGAATTGTAAGGCTAGATGGCGGCATCCCATTCGTAATTTGGCCCCAAACACAAAATTCAGCAGCATCTCTGCACTGCAAGGTTTGGATAAACTGTAAAAAATACTGAATACAGCAATAACTGATCAAATTCAGTTCACTGATCCTATCATGCAGAAAACCATAATGATCAGTGGACCATAATGTACATGGACTGTGATTAACC
Source organism: Synaphobranchus kaupii (assembly GCA_029718625.1). Lineage (NCBI taxonomy): Eukaryota > Metazoa > Chordata > Actinopteri > Anguilliformes > Synaphobranchidae > Synaphobranchus > Synaphobranchus kaupii. The sequence goes on along the minus strand of CM056386.1, from coordinate 381,341 downwards.
CGATTAAGATCATCCGTCCCACAATGCCACTGGCCATCTATCTATTTGTATTTTTCCCTTTGCTCCACACAACCCCCATATTTCACCTTCATGCCTGCATGTCAGGGGTCTCAGACTCTGGTCCAGACTTAAATGTGGAGACAGACAGGAAGGCCCCAAAAACTAGAGCATACTGCAGTCCTCCAGGATTGTAGTTTGAGATCCATGCTTTAGGTAGTTAGAAGTTACAACTCCTGTAACTTCACCCCATATATTTCCATTTGACCGTATGCAATCTAAGAATATATGTTTATTTGTGCATTGTACTTGCAATTATTTTGTGTTTCACTACACATTGCACCACGAAGAGGAAACGGTGACGTTGTCCTTTGAGTGTCACAGTCTGGCTGTGGATGGAAAACTGTAGACCTGCGGACTAACGGCATACTTCACCGCGTTCTCCCGGCAGTGACTGTTCCAGAGGTGCTGGGGTGCTGGCGGCGGTACGTGGCGCTAGGTGCAGATAAAAATGGAAACGTCCAACAGCAAAGCCTGATCACCGGCGATCCCTTCGGCGTGCAGGTATGGGGTGGGCCGAGGACAGACCCCGAAACGACTGCCTTACAACTTCAGCAGAACACTGGGCTCTTGTTAAAAGGGTTGCAAGTTGGAATCCTATGTGGAACATAGGTTGCATCTAATGGTAGAAAAGAGCAACGGGGGTTTAAGTGGCTCACGTCAGCGCATGTAAGGTCAGCACTATACTCCATACATCACTAGTTAAAGTGTGGGGTACGCTATTAACCCACTTTAACGAGGGGGTCAGCAGCAGCACAAACCGTCAGCACCCCCTAGCCTCTCCCTGTGACCTACAGGTTACCAGTAGTTGTCCGTGAGAGATGTACCCTCCGGAAAGTGCTGTTTTTTTCTTAAGTATGCTGTGTGGCTTTGTCTCAAAGACATTCACTGGTTCACTGGTGAGTGTATCAGGAGCACACTCAATACAGCTGCAGAGCCCACTGCATGGGTGTCTGGTATAGTGGAAATGTGAGGAAATAGTCCGACTGGTGATTCCAAATGGGAGAAGCAGAGTAGCAGCATTAAAATGCTACTAGGAAGTACATGTAAATGATGTCGGTCCTGTTAACAGGCCTACTGAACATGAACGTGTCCACGGATCGACAAACTGTTAAACAGCCACACAACTCAATGTTCACAGCAGCTGCACTTCAGCCAGCTGAAGCAACATTGGCAGAAAACTGGCATTCTATTGGATGTGGTCTCTTGTATTCAAAGGATCATTGTGCTTTTCATTATTTGATCCAACACATATGTCCTTGCTCTGTGTATGCGTGTGTGTGTGCGTGTGCGTGTGTGTAAATGCAGTTGGTGCAGCAGTTGCCGGTCTCCGGGGATGATCTGGTGTCTTTCCAGACCTACTGCAGTGCTGTCAACTGGCTGGCCAAGTCCACAGTGAATGATAAACTCAGAGGTAAAATGCTTCATAAACCACTCACGACACAAGCCATTCATAACATCCCATAACTGCCTGTGAGGAATCACAGAGGATGGTAATGGACTAAGTGACGTGAAACAGAATTATACATTACGCCCAGCTACGACCATCTTTCCCTTTATGCAGAAATATGAGAAATTCATACTCATAGAAATGGATGCCTCATAGCGAAGAGTGGAATGTGTTCTTTAAATCTTTTAAACACTGGAAAACACAAGCAATATAATAAGTAACCATCTATCTTTTGTCTGTCTAGCTATCTTACATTTCAACATTGTGTAATTGTACAGTATGGGCATGTTGGTGTACGCCATAACAATTTTTCGTTTGTCTCAACATTGAGTGTGGCATGATTTTAAAAAATTGGGGGGTTTTGCCTTAAAAAAAAGTCCAGTCCACTCCTGAACAAGCCCTTTTGAAAAGAAAAAGAAATGTATCTGGTCCAATTCTGAGCACACCCTTATTTAAAAGACAGTGGAAGCCTACCCCAGGCCACCATGTTTTTGTCCATTTCTCCTTGAGAGCGTGAAGACCCTCGGCCGTATGGATTAACTTGTTCGGCATTACCAGGAATCAGCTTAGGACGCCGACCTGCCAGACATGCAGTGAGATGCGTTTGACTCATTTACAGCTGAGAGGATCATCTAGCACCTCGTGATCCATGCTGGGTCGCTGAGAAGCCGGTCGGCTCCGTGCTCACACCCGTGGCTGTGTGCTTCATTACAGGCCTATACCAAACGCTGTCCCGCAACCCCCTGGACCAGGAGGCGCTGCGGGGCGTGCTGTCTGCCCTGTACCCCCAGGACCCCCCGGAGGACGTCGGACACCTGGCCGGCTTCATCATGAGGGAGATCGACGTGAAGAAACAAGGTATGGAGACACTTAGCCACAACCTGGTAACAATCGATGGAACAGCCGTTGCTGCGACAAACTGCCGGAAAGGGGGGGGGGGGGAGAAAAGGAGTCTAACCAGAACGGCCATCCACATGTGACGAGACCGGGAGACATGATGTTTCAAAGTTGCATATTGAGCACAAAACAACTTGAGGTAAATTTACAGAACCAACAATTTGAGGTAAATTGGACAATTGACAGAACCAACCAACTCAAGGCGAACAAGGCAAAAGGTGTTTTGATCTGTCAATATTTTTTTTGCGCATTTAAGTTAAAAATATTGTTTGCTTCCCAGTCTGGCCCATGTCTTAGTTAGCTCTTGACTTTCCTTTTGCCGTTTCGTAAAACTACGGAAATATTTTCGATCCACAGCCAATGTACAATTTGCCCCGCTGTCTACAATCATCCAGTTGCGCTTGTTTTTGCAAATTCACAATCACCATGTTGAATGACAGCATTCGATCGCTGTTAGCCAAATAACTGGTTCTCAGTTCCAAGAAACACACTGACGGATGTGTGGACTGAACAGTCTGACTGTCTTTCCACCCTGTGGTTGGTATGATGCAATCTCAAAAAAATATTTAAAAAATGAAATACCTACTAATAGTTGCAAAATGCTAGAGTAGTACTCAAAGTATATATAAATACAGCACTGTATAGCATGCAAATATGCTGCAGATGCAATTAATTAATGAATCCATGCTCTGACCAGTATAATGCTACCCTCCTACCAGGCTTATAGGAAATCATTATCAAGAGGGGACTTCTAACAATAATGACAAAAGTCAACATTTCTCTGTGGCAGGATCCAAAAGAACCTATGGGCTTCTACTTTTACAAAAAAATTTATTTTGGTTAAAAAAAAATAACGATCATGAGCTGACAGACAGGAACATGCCCTGCAGGGGAGAGGGAAGCCGCACACCTCAGGCAATAAACGAGGAAGGACAGCAGGCTTCCATAACATATCTATGTGATTACGGGTCCCCCGGGGGGCTGATCGTAGCTTAGAGATGGCGAGGGGGTGGGGGCGCCTAGGAGGTAAAGGACCTTAAAATCAATTTCACAGGTCGCCTGCTGCTCTCGCTCACGTGCAGCAGACGCATTTTAACGAAGCCGGCGGCTGCACCTGTCCAGCCTCCAGGCCAGGTGAAAAACCTCCCCTGCGGAACGTGAAGGGAGGAGCCTCACCGATACTGACAACCAGGGATTTTTGGAGATCGAGGATTTATTCAGATTTCGTTGGGGCAGCCCCCAGAGCTGCCGGAAGGAGCTCCCGAGCCGTAGTTTAACGCCCGTTTCCCGAGCCGTGCGACACAACATACCCTTTGATTGAGCCATAAAACAGTCCCCTGCCTCGATAAAACACAACGCTTTTTTTTTTATTGGCTGCGCTTTACTCTTTAGGGTTTATTGACGAGGCCCAGTTTATCTGGTGGATGCACAGGCTGCCCACGGAGACCCTGAAATCACTGCTGCGCTTCTCTGCACTGCCTGATGGGAAGGAGGAGCGGACGCCGCCCAGGGGAGACGTAGGTTACTTCTGAGGAAAAGCTGCTGACTGAGCTGCTTAGATACAAATTGAAGGGGAAGTCCACAGTGACCTAACACGGTTTCCTCTACCCATAACGCTCAGAGGCAGTCTTCTTCTGCAGTCTTTACCCTCGGACTTGGCTTTTCTTTTTGCGATTGCAAGAAAGCAGTTGTTTTTTGTTTTCTTTTAATTAGATCTACACTGCCATGTATACTGATGGCCGATTTGCTGTACCTAGCAAATGAAGCGCACATCCACAGTAGCACGCCCATACAAAAGTGGATGATTTTACAGGCACACGGTATGATGTAGTGTTGTTATAACATTGTCAATGGTTTGTCAATAAAATAATAATACTGTCTAGTAACAATTTTACAAATATATTATGATATAAAGACAGTATTATGAACCAATTCATGATGTGCATTTTCCTGAAGGTTAACAATGCTATTAATTGCGATGCCTCTGGGCCAGATCTCCTTTGCAAGAGTCAGTGGGACATTCCTGGCACAATAAAGGTTAAACAAATAACAAATACATTTTTCATTAAAGCTTCCTGGGGTGGTTGCCACGGAAGACGCAATAGATGCTCAGCTTCATTTGATCGCCATGGAGATGGACAAGCGTAAGAGAGACTGGAGGCTCCTGGCCAATTGCCTTGGTTTCCTGGAGAGGGAATGCAGAACCTTTGAGAGAGAATACAAAGGGCCGGAGAAACAGGTAGGAATGCACATCACACACCACGCTCTTATGATGTCACAGATGAGTGCAGTAACCCAAGAGGAAAACGGGACACACGGAGTGAGTGGAGCACCATTACGTTTACATACTGTAAAGGCAAGTAGAGTTAAATGCTGTGTAGATTTGAATGGCCTTGTCTTTGTGATTGGATGGCGATGTGGCAGTTCAGCCAATAGTTCTTCAAGAAAGAAGAGATCGATCATGTTGTATCTACCTTAAGCGGTAACAGTCCACCATACGTCTGTCCACAAGTATTGGGAGTATGAGAATTTTGTACAACTATAAATGGGTGGAGCCACTGCACATAATCAGTGACTTGCTGAATTTGCTGAAATTTTGATTGGTTGAATAAGTCAGTGATTGACAGCTCAGTGCAGCTCCACCCATAATGGCGTTCCTGAAAGCTGACTCTCCCATCATTCCCAGGTCCTGGCGTTCCTCCGACAGTGGCGACATGGAGCAGAGAAAGGAAACGCAGCCGAGGAGCTCCAGGCTGCACTGAGAGACAGCGGAAACACGGACATCAAAAATGTGGTCTTCAGGCTCACCTTCTGATACAGCGGTGCTCTCCAACCCTGTTCCTGGAGAGCTACCATCCTGTAGGTGTTCACGCCAACCCTAACAAAGCACACCTCATTCAACAGCTAGAGATCTACCATCCTGTAGGTGTTCACGCCAACCCTAACAAAGCACACCTCATTCAACAGCTAGAGATCTACCATCCTGTAGGTGTTCACACCAACCCTAACAAAGCACACCTCATTCAACAGCTAGAGATCTACCATCCTGTAGGTGTTCACGCCAACCCTAACAAAGCACACCTCATTCAACAGCTAGAGATCTACCATCCTGTAGGTGTTCACACCAACCCTAACAAAGCACCCCTCATTCAAGAGCTAGAGATCTACCATCCTGTAGGTCTTCACGCCAACCCTAACAAAGCACACCTCATTCAACAGCTAGAGATCTACCATCCTGTAGGTCTTCACGTCAACCCTAACAAAGCACCTCTCATTCAACAGCTAGAGATCTACCATCCTGTAGGTCTTCAAGCCAACCCTAACAAAGCACACCTCATTCAACAGCTAGAGATCTACCATCCTGTAGGTCTTCACGTCAACCCTAACAAAGCACCTCTCATTCAACAGCTAGAGATCTACCATCCTGTAGGTCTCACACGCCAACCCTAACAAAGTGTGTCTCATTCAACAGCTAGAGATCTACCATCCTGTAGGTCTTCACGCCAACCCTAACAAAGTATGTCTCATTCAACAGCCAGAGATCCACCATCCTGTAGGTCTTCATTCCAACCCTAACAAAGCACACCTCATTCAACAGCTAGAGATCTTGCTGAGCTGCTAATTAGCAGAATCAGGTGTGCCAAATTAGGGTTGAAATGAAAACCTACAGGACGGTAGCTCTTCAGGAACAGGGTTGGAGACCATTGTGATAGCGTCTTTCTGACCACGTGCTGCCAATTTCTCCAAACACAATTTCTCCATTTGAAAACAAAAACTCGACACATTAAATAAGACACTGTAATTTTACAAGGGTGCCCCCTCTGGCCTGGGCTAGCTTCTCAGGAAGTGTTGTCCTCCAACCCAGTGATGCTGTCAGCTGGCTTACTGAGAGAGAGCAGTGTGGAAAGCCAAATCTGGCAACCCTGAATGTGGAACCCCTCCCCTTCCCCAGAAATCTTCTACAGAACATGAGGTGGTGGCCTTGTAATCCAGCCAGACCCTGGCCATGTCATGTGAAGGTCAACCGTTACACTTGATCAATCCCAGAGCACTCCCGCCATGTGCCAGAAAAAGATCCAGCAGTTTCGTCATGCGTGAAGACACGGGCCGACCAACAGCGCGTCACGCGTGTCTCAACACAGTAATTTTTAAAATTATTTATGCACCCCCCCCCACCCCCACATCCCCCATGCACCATCCAGCTGTGCATTATTTCCATGGCTCACGAATGGAAGCCCCAAAATATACTGTATAAAATGCATGAAAAGCGCTTTACAAATGAAGTTTTATTATGCATTATGTTCAATCCTCTTAAAAAAAAAAAAAACTGATTTGCTCTAGCAATCACTATGGTTACTGTAAAAGGTGTACTAGCGTGCGATTTCTTCACTTCCAGGAGCTCAATTCCCACCCGGATAAGACACTATCTGTGACAAATAATCTAAAGATTCAGACTTAATCTTTTAGGAAATGAGTGTCTGTGGAGAGGGATTATGTACGTTGGGATTAAATCTACACAACGCGGGGAAAAAGCCATAATTTCCTGATCCGTTTAATTAAAATGTCATTCCCTGCAATATTGGAGTTTACGTGGTTTAAAGGGCAGCAGCTCAGACACTAATATGAAGATCTCCCCATTGATAGGGCCCCGTCATACACGGAATAAAAAATGCAGTTTAACCCTTTAAGGTGTAAAATCACAAATACGTGATTAGAACGTTCTTAACTGAACGTTCTAATGCTGATGTAACAATCACTATTGGCTTGAGGTATGTAACTGCACATATGGCTGAATTAACGATATGCCTCAAATTGAATTGAGGAGATGCTGGAACTAGCTCCATTCGCAAAAAATAGTATACTATTACCGTTAATTGTCAATTTTACAGGGAGTGCAAGGGTTCATCAGTAGCTCAGCTACCAGGAGATTATAGAAGTTTGTTAAAACCTGGCGGGATAAACGCATTTAAGGCGGACAGGTAGCCTATGTGGTCCTTGACCGATGGACCCCTTTATTATGATGCATTATTTGATATACAAAATTATATTTCACATTGTAATCTTTAATATTTTTATGCATGTTTGTGCGCACCCGTTTGTAACTGACAGGAGGGTGTACACGCGTTGTGCACACGCCGTAGACGCATTACTATCTTAATATTGCTCCATTAAAATAACATTGAAACAACTGCGACATGACTTAAGACCAGAGGTGCGTTCAAATTCAGCGAACAAGGCTAACATTTGCAAACTATTTAAAACTTTTTTCCGTTAGCTTTGTGTTCGCCACAAACATTTGCAAACATAAGCGAACGGTCTGAAAAGGTAGTTTGCGGCGAACAAAAATGGACGCTGGACTGAGGGAAATGTGTTCCCAGATGGAGATTTCATTTGAAGATACCGGTAATGCAAACAATTTGGAACGTTCTTAAAAAGCCGTTCAAATTTAACCGTTCAAAGAAAACATGTTTGCCACGCACGTTCGGCTCTGTTCGCTAAATTTGAACGCACCTCAGGTTTGTGGTGGTTTTAGCGCAAACGCTTTCTGCTGCCTCAAAATAGCAATACACCAAAAATGAGCCTGACCGCACCTTATCTTAAGAACATCCCGCCCAGTTCATGGCAAGTCTACTTTAAACAACGGGAGCGCTGGACGGTAAAAATGACAACTGTGTCGGTCTGAAACTAGCAAAGACACTAACGTTTGGGTTACCGCCGCTTAGCGCCGAGTGTAAGACTTCAAAGGCTTAAACTCTGGTTCAATCTACAAAGTGCCTGCAGAAACCCGAGACTACAGCAATTGGTCTTCATTCATTTCAATCAAATTAAGCCGTTGAGTTAAACAATAACAAATTGCTTCTAACATTTGCTTTGGTGCGCATGAGCATCAATTATTGACCATAAATTGTTATTTGTCATTATTAAGAAAAACCATATTGGTTGCTTGTACTGCATTTGTAGCCTTATGTGCCTACAAAAATACATTAAAATTTAATAAAATTTTAAAAAGGCATTACAGAAACAATTGCATGAATAAAGAATTTATTTTTATTTAATTACATAAGACAAGGAATCAGAAATTTCCTTAGAGATATACAAAATAATTACATTATGTATTTAAAAAGAGCAGCATTATTAGTACTAGGATGGTTATTTTAAATCACATTAATCTTATGACAAAACAAGTGGGAGTCAAAAGCTTTATGAAAACAACCAAAATCTGGCATTAAGGCATTCTGCCACGTGCAACATAACAATCAATAGACTGTAAAAAAAAAGAAAAAAAAGTTAGTTTTCTCAAAAGTCTCATTTTCATCTGTAAGATTTGCAGAAGCGTGATTTCTCAGGGGGTCAACAGAAAAGGCCTTTCTTCTTCTTGGATTTTTTGGAGCCTGCGGAGGTGGAGGTGGAGGTGGAGCCTGAGCCACTTGGTAGCTCCGCCCATTCTGGTAATTTCCTCTTCACTGATTGGTTCACAGTCTACAAGGAGACAAACAATAAATCAGTCAGTTTCTTGCCATTTCAATTTGTGTTCTCGCCTGCTCCCAAACCATCTTAGACAGACCTTCCACATAAATTATGTAATTTAAGCTCAAGATACTTTTATGATTTAATTAACATACAGTGCACAGGGAGGGTGGTTGGCATAAAAACTGCTGTTTTATGCTGTTTTATAAAATTGAAGGTAATAAAAAAAGACTGCACACCGAACAAATCATATTTTGTCATCATCACAAATTTGTATAGTTTGTAAGTCACAGTAGTAAGACTACGTATAAATTCCTCTGCAACTAAAAAAGGATTCTAAGCCCTGACCAGGATTATAGGAAGGGGCTCTCCATGAGATAAGCAGTCTGACCTTCCTGACCTATTGACAGTGTACTGCGATGTAAACAGAGAGTGGCAGCATTATTACTGAAAAGCTTAGAGCTTATCAATGACATCAACACTGGAGTGCTCTACAGCAGACATGCAACCTTCTGTCAAATGACCCCTTCTCTTCCCAAGGATGTCTGGGACATCCAACCAATGCAACACTATACGCCAACTGTCCGCATAAGCTATTTGAGAAAACTTAATTATATATTTTTTTAAAAACCTTTAGCTAAAACCGTAGCGATGGCCTATTAAACATTCTTTATAGGAGATGTTGCAATTGATGTGATCCGCTGTGTTACTTACCAGCTTTAATGCTGGAATGTCACTAAAACCGAGTTGATCAAGCAGACTTGTGTAATCCCTTTATACACTGTGAATGCTGTTTAGAGCCTTCTGACAACATCCCGTTTTGGATTTAAACCCGCAACCCCGTGGGCTAACGTGCCTAACACTAGGTGAGATCCCCTTGGAGGAGGACCATGAATCAGAGAATATCCTCAGATACCCCAGCCAGCTGTACTGCAGCTCTCCCGAGCGGCTGCAGGCTAAACCCATGCGTCTCGCCTCCAGGTCACAATGTCCAGACCCCGTCTGAGCCCGTCGCACAAATAGACAGACTTCAGCATCGATACAGGAAACCTGGGCCGTCCCCATCCGATTACCATCCATCACAATTCCACGTAAGCCATTTATCTGCTCCTCCAAATTTCATTTCCTCAGGACGAGCGATTTTTTCCCTTTCCCTCTCTCCCTCCCTCGTTCCCTCTCTCTCCCGCAATCTATTTGGTGCTAAATCTTTTGTGACCTCGCCAGTTACACCCAAGGGAGCGGAAAGGGATCTCTATTTTTATCTGTTTAGCAGGGGCACTAATGCAAACACATTGATCGACGAGGCTTTCTGTGAATAGGAAGCCGGAGCACTAAAAACACATAAACCATCAGATGACAGATCTAATGTAGACGACAGCCCTGATACTTTGTTAAACAATAAGCAAATATCACAGCATGATCACAGGATTCATTAAATCACAAGGATGACTGAATACAAACGACAGAAATATTATTAAAATGCCACATTAAGTTCAGAATAAACAGAAGAAATACTTGTGAGAGCAATTTTGTAGCAAAGCTGTTTAAATTAAGTTATGCCTTGGGTCATTGAAACTGAAAAATCCTGTGAGAATTTGTGGTAGACATGCAAATGTATTCCCAGAGAGCGCACTGTAAGATCAGATAGATCTGCTCGATGAAAGCACAGTGAGCCTGCAGTAAGCATCGCCGGCGCTTGCCTGCCCTGATCATTTTACATCATTATCAATTCATGGGCAAAAGACAAGCAGCCAACAGGAAGCATGGGGTCAACGGTAGAGGTCAACCTTAATTATGCGTCAACATACTGTAGCTGTATGTATATACTGTCCCTCCCTCTCCCTTATTTTATAGCCATCGCATTTTGCAACTTTCTAAAAAAAAATACCTTGTTGTAGCTACCTTGTTGTCTGCTTTGCGTTAAGAAGGGATACAAATTTGTTCACAAAAAAAAGAAAAGAAGGGATGCGATACCTTTTTGAAGCCACGGTCTCGGACAATAGACGGAAACCTGCGTCAATCTCGTGAAATGGCGCCTCGTGAGGGAGGGAAGAGAAGGGGCTGGCCGGGGCTCTGCGGTTAATCGTTAAAGTGTCACAAAGAGCCGTGTTTCTTTGTGGCGCTCTTTGTGTGTCGTGACCTTTGACTCCTCCTAATCCTTTCGGGGGATCGATCCCGGGGGCTGCTGCTGCCCTCTCTAACGAGATGAGTGCTCCGGCTTAGTCAGGGTCACTGACATCCATCTGACCCCTCGCTCCGTCTGCCACGCATGACCCCCGACCCCCCAGCCGAGGAAGCCGGGCCCCTACGAAGCTCCTAAACCTATACCTGTTAAGCATCCGCTGTTCAGTACCACAACAGCCCATAAGGAGTAATGACGTCATTCAAATTGAAGGGCACCATGGCTGTGCCCGAATCAGAGCCCTATCTACTGCGTCCTGTGTACTACCAAACTGTTTACTGTACACTGTTTAGTACGCGACATGCAGAACGTGAAAAATATCCTCATTACCATTTTCAAACCGTACTGAGGAAGTGTCGTAAGACGTCCCACAGCCTTGCACGGCCATGCTCATGCGGTGTTGTTTTTGAAGGAAAACGGCAGCAAAGCTGCACCTCATTTTCAAGCGAAGCTGCACCTCATATTTATGAGACCAAAATCTTTGTTTACTTCCTGAAAAGTATGCTCCCAAATATACTCAGTGAAACCCCGGAAATAAGTATATCATCCAGGGATTTTAAGCACACAACATTTGGAGAAAATTCTGTCTACTTCTCATCCAGTGTACTCAACAAGCATACTGACAAACAGCCATTTGTCCCATTTGCTTCATTTCTTTGTTTAAGAAGTAAAATATACGTTTGAATTTTAGCAATGAATATACATAAACCAAAAAGCCTTATTGGCTGTGAAAAACAAATTACAAAGCGATGCTAAATGAAGATATTTTGGCCGCCAACATTTTTCCTGGGTTTAGAAATGGCGTGTGCTGATTCCAACAGGCATGCTAGAGTGCTTGAGAGATTTTCAGCTACACAAGATACTTTATTAACTCAAGATACCTTTCCACCTCAACATGGTAGCATATGACACAGTTCAGTTTTGCTTACGAATATAAATTTACATATGCGTCTAATGTTTGTTAAAATCAACAACCTACAGTGTCCCTAAGTACAACACAGGTCATTCATTTAACAATAAGTCTGGGTAGTGCTATTTACTCGTTAAAAAAATCTATATCAGGCAATTTATAATTTACAGTAGCCAGCGGCATTTCATTTATTTTTCTTTCTTGTGGAAACACTCTGGAAGCATTTCTCCTGAGAGGAGCACAAGGACACAATTCGGCCTAGTTTTTAATGCTGAGCCTGCAGCCTGATGCGGGGCTGCTGTGCACCCTGTAAGCCCAGCTTGGAGTATCCGTCAGAAGGTGCAATTAAGTCAATATGCCTCAATGAACCAGGTCCAATCAAACTAGCATGTCTTGGGTTAGCATTAGCACATATAGTATGTAGCATATGTGGCAATTCCAGGAAACTGAGACCAATATCTTCTGACAAAATCCCAATGTCTGGAAAGGACCAGAGAGGTGTGGCAAACCTCAAACTGACATTTACTCATTATTAAACTGTATAAAAGTTAAAGAGCTAGTTTCTTATTGTACTTATACCTACACTTGTGCTAAAAAGATTAGCCTACACTATACACCAGTGAGGCCCATACTTGATCTCACCAGTGAGATCCATACTCCTGGGGGTTCTTAACAACACAAATGCACCATCAGCTGATTGACTGAAATTTACACTCGCGCTAGCACTTAATCAATGGATCTAATTGAGTCAATCAGACCTGAGTTGGAACAGAGCCCATAGACCCAGGAAAGGCAAAGATACACAATCCAAAACTAAAGACAATGAATGTATAACGTGCTGAAATAAATACACTAATGTTGAAGAGGCAGCAGTGACATCAATCAGGATGTTTTTGTTCTCGTGCTCTCTGATTGGGTGAGCTATAAAAATGTAACCGTCTCACAATTGTGACTGACATCTCAAAACTACCAAAGCAGTGTGCCACAATGTTCTAAACCTTACCTTTATTACTTTAATGGCCATTAAATCAGTTGGCACTGGTTTATTGTGAATGAAACTTATTTATTTAAGCTTAAATTCCTCTTTTCTACCTTACATACAGTGAACACAGAATGAAGTAAATGAGCGCTCTTAAGTACGGGCCCCACATTCATTCCAGGCTGACCAACAATTAGTCTTTAAGGGATTTATAAGAGGCCGGGGGCTGTCGTTAAAAAGGCAATTCATTCTGTCATCAATGTTCCTTTAAAAGTGTCCTGTATTGTTTTCTAAATTCATTGTCTGACCACTCTTGCCTCAGCGTTTTTACTAATGTCAGAGAAACTACGAATCCCCTGCCCACAGGCTCCGGAAACACAAATCAGCAGTGGGATAAAAGTGCTGAAGGACGCTGGTGATAGCTCTGTGAGGAGGGCTCTTAATTGCCCGTCAGGCACATTTGCAGGCTTCCCAAGCTCTTGAAAAGGCTTAGTTAGTACTTTTTTTACGTTCCTTTTTTGAATTTTAAGAGACTTGTCTATTCTCGTATTCTGGGGGTTTATTGAGAGCTATCCCCCAGCCAGCAAGACTCTGAGGCCGGTTATTAATTTGGTTGAGATTTTGATCGGTGGCGAAAATTTTTTTAAATTAACCACGGTCAACCTTGAAATTAACTGCATGTTTCGTGGAATTTTGTTCGCACTGGCCTTAATGCGTTCTTGGTTCTCCTGTTTTTATATGGAATTCATACGGATTTATGGGTATTAGTCAAATCAGAACATCTCACATTCTTTTATTTGTTATTAAGTCCTAGAATGCCTGTGGAGGTAGGTAGGTCCTCCGCCAGTTAAACAACACTGCCTCGGTTAGAGTTTTCAATAAATACCTGCGGAGGTGAATCGCTGAAGAGATTTTGGGTGTCTTTATCAAACTCTTCCTTGTTCCATGAGGCCAGCTCGATGGGACAGGGTTTTGCGGCAGTAACCACCTCTGAACTGCAGGGGGCAGCACTGGCTTTGATGCCAACATCCTGACAGAGAGAGAGTGGTGTATTTGTAAAATAGCAAATTAAATCACATTCCTTGCTGTAGGCAAGTCTCAAAAGGAACATGGGGGGGGTGTCCTCCAGTTAACGTATTTTCAGCTATGAGAATCAGGGCTTTATCGCAAAGCCCTGCTCCGTAACCACGCAGCCAGCGTAATGCTTTTCAGTTTAATACCTGTGGAGTGGAATCGCAGAGCCGACTGCGTGCGTCTGTAACCGGTGCCTTGTTCCTTGAGACCGGTTCTATGCCCCGAGAGCAGGATGTGGGTTTTGTGGCAGTAACAGCATCTGAACTGCAGGGGGCACTGCTGGCCTGGATGCCAAACCCCTGAGATAAAAGGAAAAGCGAAAGCAATGAATGAAAGATTTATACTGAAATACATTAGCCCAAGAAACAAAACTAAAACCTGCTTTAACTGAAAAAATATTCACTTGGTCAATAGTTCTTTCCCCCCACTCGTCTATATTACAAACATGAAGTAAAATAATTAAACCTCTTTTAATGTGGAGAATTTGCCAGGGACGCAGTACATCTTAACTTTCGCCAGGATGGAAAGGACCCCACAAAGCCGCAAATTGACAGGCCCCACGAGACGGGAGCTCGTCTAAGAGGGGAGGTAATCGCTGTGGATTGTGGGATTGAGGATTACCTTCGGCATGGGAATGGAAGAGAAAAGCTTATCCTCCATCATTTCGATCCCGTCCGAGTCCGGACTCGTCTGCTTCTTTAAGGAAACGGCAGGTCGCGCGCCCCTCCTCGCCGGCTTGTCCTGAAAGGAAACCCCAAATTTGTGTTAATCCTCAGCGTGGCGCAACGCGGGGGCAAGCTGGGGCTGGTGACACACAGGAACAGCCCAGGTCAGCACCCATATTTGGCACCTGACCCTAAGTGTGTTACATACAGGGTTACACAGGGCGTCAAATGCACAAATCCAGCCACACATTAAACTGAGAGGGAGATCTCCAGACAAGGGGCGGGGGGGCTTTACACAGCAGGAAAGCAATCAGATAAGACTGGGGGGGGGTCAACACAAACAATGCACTTTAGATACAGGGCAGCACATCTGGGGACTGTGTCTTGCTGCACAGTCTTGAGGAAAATAGGTCTACAGTAATCTGTAACAGACCAGATGTCTGCTGTAAAGCCTGTTCACAGTAAATATAGGTTCTCTGAGGTGACGATTTAAACCACTCTAGACCAGTCATATTCCTCATAAGTGCTCATTTCACAAAAGCCTATAATGTAACCTGGAAAATAAGTATTAAAAACAACGTACTTCTTTAAAAACAAACAAAAATTATCATAAAAACAGGCGACACTTTATTTATAAACAAGACGTTTGTGGGTTTGGTGGCCACTGGGCAAAAAAATTTAAACAAAACTTAAGGCAAGTCACAACGAAGTGGAGAAAATCACAACTGCATATAAATAACATGGCTCTACTGCATACTGCAGTGTACAAATGAATAGCAACGCTACACCAAGCACTAGCCTCAGTGAGCAATACCTTTCCGGATGGCTGATACCGACAACTTATAATGCCTTACAAGCAAACACAATTAAGGCACAATTAAGCACAAAAGACCCACTATGCCACACAAGTGTTAAGAGCAGGGTCAAAGCTGTAGCGATCCAATAGAAGACGGGTAAATGATTGATAAGACGTCAATGATTAATGAGGCCTTGCAGGCCAGCGCCGTCAGGCCTGATAAACTACCAGACATTCGGCTGGGACGGTGGTGCATTTCACACACTGAAAGGGCTACAGTTGTACTTGGAAGATAGAACTCATCAGCGAGCATTTTTATGGAAAACCAATTAAAAAAAAAAAAAATCAGTGCAGTCGTTTTAACCAAATGGAGTGATGCTGCCCTCTGTCGGTGACTCACTGACATTGACTTTGGTGTGTGAAATGCATTTTTACTTTTGATTTATGTTGTATTTATTACAATAATGTCTTTAGATCTTGTAGTTATCGATTAAAAATGCCTGGAATAGTTTATTTCAGCTCCCTCTGCACAGTATTAGATGTGCAAATAACTTGCCCATGACTGCAATGGAGACAGACTGTTGCAGCTTTGCTTTACGTTAGCTTTTGATACACACATCCACTGAAATCCAATTCATCCAGGTTACACTGTTAAAAAAAAATGTTAGAAAAAAACGTAGATATTTATTTTGCAATCTATCCATCCATTATCTAACCCACTTATTCCTGGTCAGGGTCGCGGGGGTGCTGGAGCCTATCCCAGCATGCATTGGGCGAGAGGCAGGAATACACCCTGGACAGGCTGCCAATCCATCACGGGGAACACACACTCATACCTATGGGCAATTTAGAGTCTCCAATTAGCCTAACCTGCATGTCTTTGGACTGTGGGAGGAATCCGAAGGAAACTCACGCGGACACAGGGAGAACATGCAAACTCCACACAGAAAGGCTCTCGGCCGGGAAACTCAGTACCTTCTTGCGGTGAGGCAACAATGCTAACCACTGCACCACCGTGCCGCCTTATTTTGCAATCCAAAGTTAAAACGTTCAGAGCAAAAAAAAAGTGCATCAAAGTGCATCATTTCCTATATTAAAAAGGCTAAATAAACAGATCACATAAGGATACATCAGCATTCCAACATTCCATAGATGTGGTTCAAAAAATGTTTGCCATCCTGGCTCTACCAAACAGATGTTCCTGAGCCTCACTCAGGAGGCCTCACTTCCTAACTTAAAGTAACAGGCCTCACCTGACACAACTCAATGGAATTTGGCCCTCCCACTCTCATGTAATTCCCCAAATTAAAGCCAGGTGGGGTACAAGCATAGGGTAGAAGGCTAAAATTGACTGGACCATAAACATATCTAAAAATTGGCCAACAAAAAAGAACTCATGGAACGGCTCCAACACAGACTGCAGCAAACGTTCAAACAAAAGCCATTGACGTCAATCGATAAAGACGCATGTTCATATCACATTTACAATTGCATCGGAATAATAAAGTAAACGGGCGAGGGGTGGAGCACGTTACTTGACAGGAAGTTGAAAATAGAAACGGAGAGGCAGTTCCGTGACCCAGGGAGATGAGACTGACCTCCGGCTCGATCCAGGCCAGCTCTGCCTGCTCGCTCGCTGCAGCAGGCTGAGAATGCTGAAAGCTGGACGGGGCGTTGGGGCTCGTTTTGGGCACTCCCTCCCTCTCCAACCCAATCACGGTCAGCCGGATGAGGAAGGTGCTGATATGTTCTGGGACCAGGGCACGGATGGCCTTTATACTGCTAGGATCTGGGGGGGGGGGGGGGGGGGGGGGGGGGTAGCAGTTTATGGTTTAGTTCAATGAGACAAATGAGTTGCGTGTTTTGTTGAAAAACTGACAAGGAAAAATGAGTGAATGATGAAAGGTAACCGCAGGATTTCGACTGACGACAT
The DNA here is from genome assembly GCA_029718625.1 of Synaphobranchus kaupii. Taxonomy (NCBI): domain Eukaryota; kingdom Metazoa; phylum Chordata; class Actinopteri; order Anguilliformes; family Synaphobranchidae; genus Synaphobranchus; species Synaphobranchus kaupii. Next base: position 363,930 of record CM056386.1, on the reverse strand, counting down.
TGAGTGTAGCTGGCTTGTCCTTCGCTACACATCTTTCTTTCGTTGGCGTTGCGCTAGGCCGACGGTGTGCTTCCGTCTTAGTGCAGCTACTTCTGACGGCAGCACTTGACGCATCTGTGGCGTCGGGTTCGGCCGAGTGCCCCGCCCCGTCGTAATGCGATGTTCCGGTCGCATTACGGCGCTGCGAGCACAAGTTTAAAGCTCAGTTTCTTTTGAGCAAAGTTTTGTGCTGATGCCCTCGCATTTCCGCAGGGGAAACGGACGCATTCATGCACCGACCGTGGCTCTGGCTCAAGCTGGGAACCAGAGGACAGGATTGCAGGGGACAGAATGTACAATACGCTGCTTTGCATTCTCAGCACTACCTCAGCCTGAATCATTACACGACAAACGCGCGCGCACTCAGAACACCACAAGATAAAACAAAGGTGAACTTTATCTTATGAACGCCTTCATAAGAGGTCAGCATTACAGACGGGAGAGTCTCCACACTTCAGAAGATACGCTTCGTAAAAAAGGAACAAAGCTTTGACGACAAAATAAAAAAAATAAAAAGAATGTCTCACCACAGAAGGTATGCAGCCAGGGCCAATCCACATCGGAAAGTGGAAACACCCTTACCTGTCCCTACCTGTCCCTGCTAACTGAGCGTCAACACTGCGCCATGCTCAATCAAAGTTTGCGGCTGCATGTGTTGGGACTAAAGATATTTTAAATAAAACCGAATTACAATACACTTCAGAGTCAGAACCGTCGCCCCAATGTTCACATTTTAAACCTTTGATAAAAATTGATAAGCATCATAAACCCCCCAACTGAGAATAAAGTACAAAATTCGGTACAATTATGAACAACTGCATAAATGTGTTATTAAAGTCAAAATAAGTGGCAGCATAAAATTCAACATTCCATCAAGTACATTTCCGTTCTTTGTATAAATGCATTGTTTCTTTTTTTACCAGTCCAATTACCTTTATTTATATAGACAGCCTTGTGTGACAAGTTCCTTTTTTTCTTTTTATAATTCAGAAGCGCACAATTATACAAAAAAAAAGTTATACATTTTCAAGGTGTAAAATGAAGTGAAATGTGACATCACGGATTGAGTCTGAACAGCACAAGTAGCTGCCATCTCACCCAACAGCAATGTCCTTACTGTTCCCTTCCACGACAACTCACCCAGCCACTGAACACAGGCAGAACAAGTGCTTTTAAGAAGGGGAAATGCATTCTTTCTTAGTTCATTTTAATTACCCACAGATATGAGTATTTTTAATTACTTTAATAACTTTACTTTTTCATTTTATTTATTAATATGCCTAAATGGAGAATTATCGCTTAATACTGACATACAAAGGCAGTTAAAACAGCCCAATTAGGGAGGAGGGAGGACGACTGAACATCGAGCTATAGCGGTAGGAGAAATCCCCACATGAAACGGGTCAGTTATGTCCTAATCAGCACACTGGTGTTCACTCAACACACGAGATGGCCTGCTGCTAGAGCACCATTACAATAAGAGTAACAAATTAATCTCATCAGTGTAATCACAGGCAATAATTTGGCCAAGGTTGACTTGTTCAGAAAATGAAGTGCATTTGCTGACTGGCCCTTTTAGAAATGATATAGCTTGCCTCAGCGCTGTTCTGTCCCAAGATAACCCCTAGCGTGGAACGAGAATCTATGCGCATGAGACTGATAAAAGGCTTCTAGAGGGACTCTCCATCAATTTCATCTCATAAATTCATTCAAACAGGCGTCGCTGTTTTTTTACATTTTTGTCATCCCCGTTTAAAAAAAAAGTGTTCTCCAAATTGGAATCTGTAAGACTGGCATTGGTCGCTCGTGACAAGATCCTGTGCCCAGCGGGGAGAGCAGACTGCCACGGGCGCTCTCTCTCTGAAGGGGGTGCAGTCAGGCCCCTCTTCTCTCCTCTTTGCGGCCGCACATTGCGCTGAAGGACTTCACTTCTTATTCAGCTGCACCGGCGCACTGCAGGTATCTGGCTGATCGGAGCAGTTGCCGTTTAATCAGGAGGCAGGGACTACCCTGCTGATTGAACCTCTCTTTCCCTGTCCATTGAAACCCTAACACCAGCGTTTCCCCTTCAATACATTAAAGCTGGAGTACGCAACTTTAAAAAAAAACAACTTATATATCGGGGAACGGTCATGCTTAGTTGGGAGAAATCCAGCACCATACACTGTGATTATACCCTCAAATTCTACATTCTAAAACCAGCGATTCAGCCCAAATTTTGTTTTCAAAACAGAGTGGCTTATGACCATAAACCGTAGAACCAATCGAAGAGGCCGGTTCACATGGCGAACCAATCAACAGTGAGATTGACCTTGTCAGTTCACCAGCTAGAAATTTCACAGCGACCCGTTACACCGGCGCCATTTCACACAAAAGAAAGGGATTGTATAAAGCTTGCTTGAAAACTGGAGTAAACAAAGGTGCTCATTTTAGAAGGTATTCGGGAGCGAATTGGTTTACAAACAGACGTGGAGCTCCCATATTCTACTGGACAGGTAGGTCAAAATTTTCAACACAAATTTACCTGGACCTTATGCTTGCCAGCCAACTGTAATTACCTATAATGAATAGTAGCTAGGTTGCTATTATTGATAACGTTACTATATTCGGCGGCTAATTCTTGGAAGGGATCCCAGGAACCGGGATTAATCACTACCCTGAAGCCAACGTGAACGATACAGGTGCAGCCAAGTTGTCAAAACACCGGGATTGTGTGTGGAACATAAGCTAAAACACATGTACCAGAGCTGACGGGATGTCCTTTAATGGTGCTGGTGATGGTGTTGCGGATGGAGGGGGTCAGACCAGCTCTCTCTGTGTCCAGTGGGAGATTGACCCGCACGGCCTGAAGCAGGTGGGACTCAACCACAGCAAGAGGCAGGCTGCGGCTGTCAGACACCAGTCTCTGAAAACACACGCACGCGCACACATGCACAAACACTCCCCATTTCATAGGAACATTTCGGAAACGTTAAATTTCGGTTTTTAACTGTTCTGAATAATGTATTCTTGAATAAAAAGTGTAATTGGAGTATCATAACTGCATTATTCCTTGACAATTTATGCAAATAACAAGAACTTGGTGGTGTCCTCAGACTTTTGGTCCCCACTGTACGCAATGGGTTTTGGATAAACTTCATTTCTACACTGTCTGAACAGTGGGCCAATTTTCTCCAGCGCTTAGCAGGCTGGACAGTTCTAAAAATACATGCGCATCACCCACAAGCTCCTATTTCCGACAGGCTCTGAGAGCCCTCAAAACCACTCACAACATCAGAAGGTTCAACAGAAATGGTAGCATCGCTTCAATGTAAAAAAAATAAAATAAAACACTTGCGCCCACACACAAGTGTGTGTACCTTAAAGCATGTGAACAACTGGGTGAAAACACATGCTTAGTAATCCAAAATACACACGCACATCTAATTTCCAGGTGCAAAAAAAAAAAAAGAAAAAAAAAAAAGAAGATAATCAGTATAGTTTAAAATAACTCACACACTGTGGCAACTCCCAGTTATTATATAAGTATATTTATTCCATAAATCAAAGTACAACATTTCAAGCCCTCACACACTCTTTGTCAGGTATACAAAAGGAGTACAAAAAGAAATTAAGCAGGTTCAGGTGTGCTCCATTATTAGTTATCTATGCTCCACCCATCGGTGTAGCCACGCAAATCACTTAATTGGATTCCAGCATCAGTTTAACAAATAAGAAACACACAATCTGCTTGATTTCCTTTTGTATTCCTTTTGTATACCTGACGAAGAGCCTGTGAGGGCTCGAAACTTTGTACCTTGATTTATGGAATAAATATACATATAATAACTGGGAGCCACCACAGTGTGCAAGTTAATGCACTCTTACCAGGCTTTTACCCTCCTCCTGGAAGAGTCGGTAGGTGATGGCAGCGCTGCCCAATGAGGGAGCGAATATGGCCTCCGTCAGTCCCGGCCTAGCCGGGCGGGGATCAGCAGTGGTAGGGGACGCGTCAGCCTTAGGAAGACAGAGGAGAGAAAAGGGTTGGGGGGTTTGGGGTTTGAGGGAGCACACCATATAAACAGCTGTTGTCCATTTTGTAGCAGGGCCCCGAGTCTCCACACACTCAAAAGACTTTCCCTTTATCTGGTTATGTAAACCGAAACACGAGTGTCTGTACACCCACACCTGTCCGTCAGAGCATTATGCAACGGTATACGTCTGTGTAAAATTAGACAGAGGACCTCATCTTCATTTGGGGAAAATAAATAAATAAATGGAATAAGTTAACAAAAGGCTGTTGACACTTAACCATCCACATTAATGGCCCTCTATCGAAAATATAACAGGAGTTTCTGCACATCACTGGAGCTTACAATATTTTATTTTAATAATTTTTTTAATATAATTAACATGCAGAAAACCTTGGGAAGTAAAGGGTGAATTTGTATGAATCCACACCATGGACGTATGGGTTAAAGTCAGAACTTTTCAAGAAGACAGTCGTAATGAGATTACAAGGCATAGACTAGCTCAGTGGGGTTTTGATGTGTGGGAGTACTTCTGGAATGTACTGGCACAGTACTGCTTTACCTGGAGCCCGTGAGTGTGACAGAACTCATTGATGGTTCTTAGCAGTGGTTCCAGCATTTTGGATTTTGCTTCAGACACTCCATCCACCAGCTTCAGGCTGGCCTGTGTACACGGCCTGCAGGAAGTGAGCACAGTGTTAGACCAGACGCAGCGGCTTCAGGCTGGCCTTTGTACACGGCCTGCAGGAAGTGAGCACAGTGTTAGACCAGACGCAGCGGCTTCAGGCTGGCCTGTGTACATGGCCTGCAGGAAGTGAGCACAGTTTTAGACCAGACGCATCGGCTTCAGGCTGGCCTGTATACACAGCCTGCAGGAAGTGATCAGTGTTAGACCAGGTGCAGCCCCAAGGGCATATCACACTCACCTGAAAGGGTAAACGAGTGGCTATGTATGTTCTGAGTCAGCTCTCATCACCAAATTACTAGTCTCAACACCAGACCCACTACATAAGCTACGCAAACTACGTTACTGCATTTCTGCAGATCTGAGTGTACTGTTACAGAGTAACAGTAAAGGGTTAGCATTTTGGCACAGTTACATCCTTAAATGTACAGACTATTAAAAAAACAAAACAAAAGTAAGCATACCTAATCTTAGCCATGTCCAGTAGGATCTTATTTGTGGCCAGTATGGCCGGTGGAATGTCCTTCTCACTGGCCAGTTTCTGTCGTCCGGCAACAAGCTTCCCATAAAGCTCCACCTACAAAGGAAGAAAGGTTTCAACCAAGATGAAGAACCACATCAGGTTCCAAGCCTTTTAATGGTGTTTTCATAAGTTTCTTTCTGAGATGTACCGTATAGGTGCAATATAATATAATAATATAATACCGTACTGTTCCTTAGCTACCATCTAAGGAACCAAATACAGGAACCAAAGCAGATCTTTGTTCAAACACCTAAAAGGAGGTACTGCCATAAAAGTATAAAAACAAAAAGCTTAAAAAAAGGCATGACAGCTGGGTCTGGAGAAGACATGCTTCTCTGAGCAAAACTAAATAGCTCAATGAAGCATTAGTCTGTGAACACATTAAGACGTGTACGGTTTCGCTTTTTTGAATATTCTAGAATGTTATAGTAACCTATTTTAGATTTTTTTTTTTTATAGTTAGCTTGATAGTCCCTTGTTTTTTGATAGTTCGTTTTTCAGTCTAGCTAGCTAGTTTATTTAAAAACATATGTATATATATATATATATATATATATATATATATATATATATATATATATATATATATATATAGTATAAAGAATAGTTGAGCCAGGAGTTGTATTATATGCATGCCACACATTTACCTTTGCAACATCCCCACAACAGACATTCTCTCTTGGAAGAGAGTTCAGTGCAGTGACCACATATGCACCCGTTGAAATGGAAACCAATACTGTTGATACTTGCAGGTAGTGTGATTGCCTACAGTCTGTGTAAAATGAGTAGCCAACGCGGCATGGGTAACTATTTGTACAGCGTGCAAGTGGAACAAAGCAGCCGCCGTGAGTGCTGTCCAGAGCAGAATGGGCTTTTGGCTACTAGTGAAAAAAATCGCTGGGGCGTGGTTTGATACCTTGAGCTCAGCCCCTATATTATTACCTTATCACGCCCAGATTTCGGCATTTTTCAAATTTCAAATGGGGGCAGGGGTCTAGCTAAACCAGCATGCTTTGTTACCCTTAACAGGTGTTCTGCAAGGGAGGCTCGACGAGAAACAAACCAAAACAGAACTGAACGGCCGCAACAGATACAGGAAGCGCTACCTCTGTACCCCATGGAGTTGAAACGCCAAATTTTTCCTGAATGCAGCCCGGGCTTCTTTGTTGAAGCTCACTTCCTGGTCTGGTTGAGAGTTTTGCTCTCTGGCGCCAGTACGGTTGGCTTCAGTATAGGTTTTTCAGCCACACTTTTCTGTGTAAGTCAATGGTATCAATGCGGTCAAACTACGATGTCCCACAAGAAAATGTAGTCGCCAATAGGTGCTTTTTCTTCGTCTAATGTCTCTCCATGTGCCGATTTGTTAAGTTAATCAGTTGGACAATATTTTTAATTTCGTGCACCAACCCAGGGCAGTTTGCGCCACTTCCTAGTCACTGCGCATCACAAGGCCCAGACTTAATGACCATATAAGAATACCCTGCTCCCTACTGCGCAGTCTCTGGCACAATATAGCAACACAAAACTGCACTTCCACGGTTTCAACACGCTTTTCGCAAGCCCATGGAAAGTCAATGGGTGACGTTACAGTCACTTTGACCATATTTTTTCCCGACAGTCTATGGTATAAATGTGTCGTGAGAAGCAGTGACATTCTGCAGGAGACCCAGAGGGAGGCGCCACTGTACCTGCAGTTCCAGCTCTCTCGGGGAGACGGCCGGGGGAGGAGGTTTGGCCGCAGGGGGCTTCAGGGAGGACCCAGGCAGTGGCCTACAGGGCAGAAGAAACCAGGCCTGAAATGCAACCCTGCAAATTCCCAAAAACACGTTTCCCACGTTTCGCTAATTTTCTACCTGCTACGCCGTATTAAATGTCCTACATTTCTCAACCATGTACAGACCGAGTGCCACAAATGGCTGTGTGTCATTTTGATTTATATTATAAATACTTTGACATCATACATGTCACAGGTAAGACTCTCACAGTAAGGATTTCAGAACCGAGACTCCAGGTTTCATTGGCTTATCATTGATATACGTATGTAGATTAGGAGTTCACAAACAAATGTTCAAATAACTATGCAAAACAAAAACTGAGGTGTATTTCCAATTGTCTTTATCTATTTTGGAACATGTAACAGAATGAATAAAGCAAATTCATAATTAATTATCTTATGGGGAGTATAAATAAGGCATAAAGCTACAGTATGTAGTTAATGGAATGCTAGTTACACTTTGATGGGTTTCACCTTCAAGTTTTAAAATGAATGAAAAACCTACTTTAGATTTCACTGGTAAGCGGGTATTGTGTGTACAAGCTTACGTATTTATATACACGTTTGTTCAATAAATTCTACGATTTGTCATTTTGAACAATCCACTACCCCGGGAGCTTACTGCATGACAGGAATTCAAACATGGTCTACAAGCTCGAGGCCAACTTAACTGCCACACAGAAAATTATCTGAGGGAGGAGCCAGAGTAATAAATCAAATCCTTTAGGTTTACCGCCTAAATGCACAAATTCAGTACCTTGCAGAGGATGAATCAGCAGACCTGACATATTTCTGGGTCTCTGGTCTGGAATATCTATCCAGCTGTGGCCTCTAGGATGAAGGAAGAAAAGAGAATTTGAGCATGTACAAGATTACCTTACTATAGGTAACATTGCGTCAGCATTAATGACCATGGATGAAATACAACTTAATTGAAAAAGACAAGACTCACAGGGCACTTTGATGCACATAGCTTCTTAAACCAGTCCACTCAGTTAAGAAACTTTGCACTAAATGAAATGCTGGTCAATATAAGCCACTGCCTTACCTGGTGTCAGGTTCAACAGACAGAAATGAACACTTAGAATGTCACAAAAGTGACTCACTGGAGCCTGAGTACATCAGAGTAAGCATCTACATAAAGATCTACTCACTAACCTGAATTGGGGCCCCTGATTGGCTAACAGGGAAACCAGGCGCAGCAGATGAGGGGGTGTGGCTTCTTCTACAATCAAAAAATGAAGAGAAGCGGATTACTATTTGAACATTAGAGAGCATATTACAGTGCATGTGGAATGATAAGTATCATTTCTTACAAAAATGCATGTAAGAAAAGGGAAATCTGCACACTGCAAACCAACAGGCTATGAAAAATACGCTAGTTTCAAAATTAATCAAATTTATTTAATTGGGGCCCAACTTAAAGGCCCCAGTATACTTAAAATTAAATCGAAATTGGCGCATTCGCACAGGCAGTCGCCTCAGTTTTTGCTGGTTTGCGACCAAAACGAAGTGTCGTATTGGGCTTCGATTGTCGCAGTGTGTGCAGGCTCGAATTTTCACACAGCCTCGTTCACTGTCCGCCAATATACCCTCGCCTGCAATTGGACAACAAGGCTAGACTTGCTGAAGCTGTTCAAGGATATATGCGCTTGTATGACCGAGCAAGCAGGGACTCGAGAGACACTGAAATTCCATTTTTAAAGAAGCTCCTTTTTACTCACCGTTTTCTTCCATTTTCTTAACACTAGTCTTGCCAAATTTGACCCGTATCAGCGTTGTGATTTTATATGTGTAATTATTTCATCAGGGTTTATGCTTCGTTTCCATCCTGCCATTATTTTTCAACATAGCAATACTGCAAATGCCCATGTTGTAATTATAAAAGTATACTTAGATTAGTTTCTAGATAAGTGTAAATCATTGTCTCTCTACTCCAGGAGCACATTGACTGCATTTGCATAATGGGTGCATTAGCACGTTGAGACAATGATTGTGATATCAAAACTTGTAACGAGTTTCTAATCCATCTGGTGGGAGCATCATTAAACGAACAGACCTCACGTCGCAGTGAGTATACTGACATTTTCTCCCAGCGCCGTATTCGGCAGCCTTTGCAAATCCGCCTATTTCGATTTTGTTTTAATTATACTGGGGTCTTAAAGGTGCAGGTGGGAAAAAAAGAAGTAACTACAGGGCAAACGTTTCAGCTAAAATGCTTTCATCAGTGCTCTGTAAAAAAAAAAAAATGTATGAACATTTCTTAAAATAAAGGCGTCAAAATGTCAGTCTTTGTCATTTATTTTTTTAGAGGGTGGGTGAAACTCTAGCACACGACCGTGTTAGTTTTGGGACCGCGTCACAAGACAATATTAAATGGCTGCATGGTTTTTTCCCCCCCAAAGCACAGATAGAAAGGAAAAGAATCGCAGTGAAACAAAACGCCGTGGCGACAGTGGAAATGGAGCTTAAGCCTGCTGGGGGATTTATGACAGGCCGGCTTAGCACGAGGAGAAAGATATCACCTCATCATGCTGATAGGCGCCAGCCTTGAAACCATGCAGATTTAACACAATTTCACACTCCTCTGGAAAAAACAGCTGCTTTAAATGTGAACCCATTTCCCCCGAGGACATCTCCGAGGAGGGTGTGAGGAAGGACACGGCTGGGTCTCAAACGGCAAAAATTCTGCATTCGCTGGGAGCATTCAAAGGCGGGAAGGCATCGAGGCGTTTCTGATTCCGATTAGAAAACGCCTTCTAAGATGCCTTAGAAGGACGATTCTGAAGGCAGCATGGGATGTATCCTTCTCCGGGTAGGATATCCCATAAGTCTTTGCGATTACCTCAGACTTCTCATTTCTGTTAAAATAATGGCGGCTGAAAACAACGATGCGGCTGTTGCGGTGGCAGCGGAGGAGCTTGTTTACAATGATACACAGTGAACTCCATAATTTGTTGTAGTTATATCAAAAAAAAAAAAACATTTTCATTATTTAATACACTGGCATAATGTACGTGATGTTTCTAAGCCTCGTGAGCTTTCCATTATTAGCCAACTTGCTATTAATCGCGTTACTTTCCAATAAAAGAAGCTAACGTAGCACAATGAACAACAGTAAACACGGATCTCACGTGCCGTCATCCTGACTTCAAAGTACGTCCAAAATTTGTCGCCTTTTTAAGGTTCCTTTTCCGTTAGAACGCTCCCTTCGGAGGGAGCTCACTTGTAGGGATGCAGCTACCTTCTGTTTGAGACACAGCCACAGTCGCAGCACACTTCCCAGCTCACAAACACCAACCATCGTTTGTTTTTATGTGTGGAAAGAAGCGAGCTAGTATAATTACGATACTTGCATTTAGAGGAGCGTGGAAAGAGGCAGCCTAACAACCGCTGAGCTGCAGTAACAATCAACCGGGGAAGGAGGGGCCCAGGTCACTCTTTTGAGTAGCATATCATTGTGACTACAAGGTTAAGTTCTGTGTCAGCTGTAGAAGTCCATTCCTTGGGCCAAAGTGAATTTAAGCCTTGGAATTCAACAGGGCTCTTTAGATGTGCGCAGAACTAGGCGGTTCCGTTTGATGTGGCATAATGTGCTGCAACAGCTGGTTCAGACCCCCCTCCCACCCCACACCGCATGGCGCTTAATCAAATTCTTCCCCTCAAAAATCAGAGACGAGGGCCCGAGTCACAGATAAGCCTGTGGGGCTTTGGACTGGTGAAGGAGCGACTGGCCCACCCACACCAGTGCTCCTTCACAAGTGGGCACTACGAGGCCGAGGGATACGCACGCTGGCACAGAGATCCTGGAGCACAGGTCCGGGCTGGGCTGGAGGAGGAGGGTGCGCTGGGCTTCATCGTCTGCCGAGCGGAGCCACTTCTTTCCCTTTGGAAAAGAACAGGAGCAAGACACCGTCTGTGGCGTGAGAAATCTATGAACACTGCCTATAGTCAGCAAATACTCTCATATCCTTTTACATTTTGGCAAAATGGAAAGAAATTAAGTCTGCTCTTTTTTGTTTTTTTGTACATAAATGCATTTGAAGGAATCTGTGGAGTCCTTTGGCCCCCATCTATAAGATGTACAGTATAAGTGTTATAAGTGTATAAGTGTTTCTAATGCATACTTCACTTTTCATGGAACCTTAAGAAAAAAAAAAACGAAAAAAAAACAAACGTTTCGAATTATCTTATTTGCAAACAGATAATTACGTAATATTCCTTCCTGAAAAGCGAGTAAGACTGCACATACATACCAGTTTATCAGAGGGATTTGCATGTACTGGAAAACAAAATGCTGATGTCAGCAAAGGCTGAAAACTTGTTTTTGTAAGTCATATGAACAGGCTATTGAGAAAGTTTAGTCATGACGGCGACATTAACGAAAATTTAAATCATGCCCCCTTCAGGCACTGCAAAATCCAAGTGCTTTTACTGAATGGAATTTTCCACACTCCAAACTTTAAAAGTTATTCGAGGACGTCGGGGAGCCCTGCATTAAAAATGGAACTGCTGAGAAAGCGGGCGGGCAGTCTCAGGACGGGCCCACAGTGGTACCTTGGGGGTGAGCTTGCACAGCGTGGAGAACTTGTTGTGGCCCGTGCTCTCCTTCAGGTGCTCCTCCATGAGCAGCTGCTGGGCCAGCGCCTTCCACCAGGCCTCCGACACGCTCCTCCCGCCCCCAAACAGCCGGTGCCTGCGGTACTTATCCGGCAATCTCTGAGAGCCCTGGGGAAGGGGGGGGGGGGGGGGGGGGGAGCGGACGAGGGAGGAGGGAGGGAGGGAGAGCGTATGATGCAGGGAGGGGAATAGAGTGGAAAAGAGAGAGAAAGTGGCAGATAGAGGGAGAGAAAGAACAAAGAACAAGAGGGTGTGATGGACAGGGAGAGAAATATGAAAAAAGGGGTCAATAGAAAGAGAAAGTGAGGGAGGGAGGGAGGGACATTTAATAAGCAGTAAAATTCCCAACATGGCATCTGGTACTTGCACAGCACTTGCAATTGCTTAAGTCAACGTTTGTCAGACCTCATTTTAATAAGAGCTGGGTCACAGGAATTCAGTCATTAAAAGGTTCCTGGGCACGAAACATTTGGGAACCACCGTGGTAAAGGTCAAGTGGAGATCCAGCCTAGCCTTTAAGGGGCCCTAAGCAGGATTTGATTTGGGGGTCCCCCGAACCCAACATTACATGTAATATATATTTTAGAATGATTAGGGGGGGGGCCTTAAGAAACAACTTATGCCGCTTATTGGGCCAGGCCGGCTCCAGTCAGGTGCGCGGCAGGAGAATCTGTGAGAGGCGCAGTGTATAGCGTTAGCGGTAATGCACCAGGGGTTTTGTTTGAAAGGTGAAGGCAGCGAAACTCACAGAGCCCCGCAGGAAGAGAATGGGAACCGCCGTCCCGAACCTCTCGTCCAGCGCGGAGATGGCGCTCATCAGCTGGTAGGCCTCGTTGCCGAAATTCTGCAGCCTGGACTCTGGTTCCTCCTCACCCAAACTCTTTATAATGCTGACAGGAAAGAGAGAGACACCGCAGGATGTGAGGAACCAGCTATGAGGGAAAAGCACCGATAAAGACCAGGGGCCACATGTATAAAACTCTGAGTAAAAGAATGCGTAAAAGAACGCTCAGGGTGAAAGTCGGAAATCTGCTTTAAAAAAAAGTTTTGCATTTTCTCTCTCTGCCTTTCGGTCACGGTGTCGCCATATCACACTGACTCCAAACATTGCGTACGTATGGTGTCCAGCGTGTGCAGAGGTACGCAGATTCTCACAGCACGTGTTATATTATACATCGGAATTTCTGCGTGGAACCTGGCTTTCTGAGGGCATTTTTGTGCTCAGCACTGTTTATACCTGTGGCCGCGGGGCACATGTTCGGACTGGCCCCGGGACGCATGTTCGGACTGGCCCCGGGACGCATGTTCGGACTGGCCCCGGGACGCATGTTCGGACTGGCCCCGGGACGCATGCTCGGACTGGCCGCGGGGCACATGTTCGGACTGGCCCCGGGACGCATGTTCGGACTGGCCGCGGGGCACATGTTCGGACTGGCCCCGGGACGCATGCTCGGACTGGCCGCGGGGCACATGTTCGGACTGGCCCCGGGACGCATGTTCGGACTGGCCGCGGGGCACATGTTCGGACTGGCCGCGGGGCGCATGCTCGGACTGGCCGCGGGGCACATGCTCGGACTGGCCGCGGGGCGCATGCTCGGACTGGCCGCGGGGCACATGCTCGGACTGGCCGCGGGGCACATGTTCGGACTGGCCGCGGGGCACATGCTCGGACTGGCCGCGGGGCACATGCTCGGACTGGCCGCGGGGCACATGCTCGGACTGGCCGCGGGGCACATGCTCGGACTGGCCGCGGGGCACATGCTCGGACTGGCCGCGGGGCACATGTTCGGACTGGCCGCGGGGCACATGCTCGGACTGGCCGCGGGGCGCATGCTCGGACTGGCCGCGGGGCGCATGCTCGGACTGGCCGCGGGGCACATGCTCGGACTGGCCGCGGGGCGCATGCTCGGACTGGCCGCGGGGCACATGCTCGGACTGGCCGCGGGGCGCATGCTCGGACTGGCCGCGGGGCACATGCTCGGACTGGCCGCGGGGCGCATGCTCGGACTGGCCGCGGGGCGCATGCTCGGACTGGCCGCGGGGCACATGCTCGGACTGGCCGCGGGGCGCATGCTCGGACTGGCCGCGGGGCACATGCTCGGACTGGCCGCGGGGCACATGCTCGGACTGGCCGCGGGGCACATGCTCGGACTGGCCGCGGGGCACATGCTCGGACTGGCCGCGGGGCACATGTTCGGACTGGCCGCGGGGCACATGCTCGGACTGGCCGCGGGGCACATGCTCGGACTGGCCGCGGGGCACATGCTCGGACTGGCCGCGGGGCGCATGTTCGGACTGGCCGCGTCCCATGGACACCTACCTGTATCTGCAGTTGTCACAGCACTCATTGGTCCCCATGATACCAGACGTCACTTTGCGCAGTTGTTTGTCTTCAAAGTGGGACAGGATTAGTCTGCGTAGAAGAATGCCAAATGTCAGTCTTCACGCATCTTCCGCGCTTAATCCGTACAGAGAGGGGAGAGGCGCTCAGCGTCTACAGACCACATGAATCATCAAAAATGTACAGACGAAAACGTAGAGTGACTATTCATGGAGGAAAATAAAGTTGGAGCACCCTGATAATCAAGAAGGACTTCTTGGCAGAAATAATTTCCTTTGTGTAGACTTTATTCCTGAGGCTGGCTAACGTTTTGGTGTGGATTATGCCTTCCTCAGAGCCAAACATCACTTTGACTGTATTCATAAGCAGATATGTTTAAAGCATGTGTATTTATACAGTTGTTTTTTTTTAAAGGATGCAAACATTTTTGGCTTTAAGAACTGAACACTTTTCTTCCTCTACCCACTGAATGCAAACTCACTTCCTCCTGCACTTGTTGGATTTGAGGTACTGCTCCATTTTAGCCAGCATTTTCATCTTGTAGCCTCGGAATCTGTCGTTCGTCACTTGGTTAAGGAGGAACCTGCAGAGCATTTCAGATGTAACAAAAGGTTTTTCTTTCTCGACCCCCTCCATCCCAAGTCAATTCATATTTATATTGGTATACACCAGAGGTCCCCAACCCTGTCCCTGGAGATCTACCAATTCAACCCTAACAAAGCATACCTCATTCAACAGCTAGAGATCTTGTTGAGATGCTAATTACTAGAATCAGGTTTCCCAAATTAGGGTTGAAATGAAAAACCTACAGGACCAAGGTTGGGGACCACTGGTATACACATATATGCATACAAACATACAGTACCAGTCAAAAGTTTGGACACACCTACTCATAGAAGGTTTTTTTCCGTTATTTTTACTGTTTTACACATTTTGGAATAGTAAAGACATCAAAACTATGAGATAACACAAATTAAATTATGCAAAAACCAAAAAAGGGTTAAACAAATAAAAAATTATATGGGAATTGGGGGGTGGGACTAGATTTAGCTTTAAATTACACTGGAACAGTGTGGAACACATGGTTGGCTAAATGGCTCTAAGTCATCAAGGGTCTGACATATCAAACAAGCCTTAAACCATCACTCTGCTGCCAGATATGCAGTAGATATGGATAGGTCACTTGAAGGGTTGTTACTCCTGACAAATTTTCCTATTGAACTCTATGGAAAAATAAGTCAGGAGAAGAAACCCTTCATGTTATCCATCCATATCTACTGTATTTCTGGCAGCAGAGTGATGGTTTAAGGCTTGATACGTCAGACCCTTGATGACTTAGAGCCATTTAGCCAACCATGTGTTCCACACTGTTCCAGTGTAATTTAAAGCTAAATCTAGTCCCACCCCCCAATTCCCATTGAGATCCATTCAAATGCAGAGGTTATAGTATCGCTTCTAAGAGTACCTGTAAATAAGATATCAGGAGTCTTTTGATATCCTTTTATACAGTCATGATGGCATCACCTTTTTACCTGTGGAATACCTGTTTACCACAGAAGTTGTTTGAGAGAATGGCAAGAATGTGCAAAGCCGTTATCAAGGCAAAGGGTGGCTACTTTGAAGAATCTAAAATATAAGACTTTTTTCTATTTGTTTAACCCTTTTTTAGTTTTTGCATAATTTATTTTGTGTTATCTCATAGTTTTGATGTCTTTACTATTCCAAAATGTGGAAAACAGTAAAAATAACAGAAAAAAACCTTCTATGAGTAGGTGTGTCCAAACTTTTGACTGGTACGGTACATACGTTGATTACTGAGGAAAAAAACAGTTTTGCTAAAATTTAACTGAACAAATGTCATAATAGTGACCTTTCTGTATATTTGTGTGGATGTTCCATAGATCACATTGCACACATAACATACAGGTGTACAGATAGCTGTCCTGTCACACATAATATGCATGATAACCCTTAAACCCTTAACCCATGGATATTCAAATGTGGACCTCAAATCCAAATCCCTGGATTTCTTTCTCCCAGGTTATTATCTGAACAATTAGTGCTGCTGATTGGCCAAATTGTCTTCACACCTTGACTCCCAGGTAAAGGGACGGTGGAAAACCAGCAGGTTTCGGACCTCGAGGACCGTGATTTGAATACCAGGGCCTTAACCCAATGACTACATTACCGTGTACTACATTACATACATTACTGTGTACAGTATTCTCCCTATGGAGTACTCTTACATAGTACTCTTCTTAGCACGTTATTCATTCATAACCTGTCACTGAACTTCTCAATAAACTGACTAATGGTTTGGAGAAAGGCTTAAGACTGTGAGAAATTTCCTATTTTATTTCATTATTCACGGGCTGACATTATTTAGAACAGCACTCTTGCATCCTTAACTTGAACGAAAATGTGGCAATTGATCATTTCAAGCTGAACACAGAAAAGGGTTTTAAAAAACATGAATCAGATTATTTTCTGGGGACAAAAACAGTGAGTTTGGAGCAGAAAACCTCGACCGACGTAATTGATTGTTTCCTTTGAGAAAATAATTAGCCGAGCGCACGCACGCACGCACGCACGCACCTTTAGAGAGATGACTAATTTATTAATGACAAACTGCCCACGACAGATGGAAATTCCCAATCTGACCCCTATACACGACTCCATTGAAAGAGTGATTTATACTTGTTTAAGCCCATGTCCCCGGGCGTCCACAGAACGTGACAAGCGCTTGGCAGTCCGTCCCTCCCGGCGCGCCCGATCTCCTGGTAGTACGACTCCATCTCTTTGGGGGCCCCGTAGTGGATGACTTTGCGGATGTCCGCCTTGTTGATTCCCATTCCAAAGGCAACCGTGGCAGCAATACACTGTGGACAACAACAAAGACATCCAACTTCCTGAACATTTTATTCTCCCCTACTGTAGAAAGTAAGATTCAAGATTCAATACTTTATTGCCATACAACTTAGTTGTTAGAAATTGGTCTCAGTGTGCTCATGACAGAACAACAAACAATCACAGCATAACAGTTCAAGACACATAATAAGAGAATATGGGTGTGAGCATATTCGCCTCTTTTGGTATGCCGCTTTGTTTGTGCAAATGGATTAAAAAAAACTACTCGTTTCCAAGAGGGAACATTTCGGTAGTAAGCTGCTTGTTGGTTTGTGGCTACTTGGCTGTGGTCTGTCCCTTGTGTAATGTAGCTAGTTGTGTTTGTATGGAGTACTTTTGTCTGTGCTCGTGTGATACCCAGAAGGAGCCTGTATAAACAACGGGACTCGTCATAACAACTGAGAGGAGGACCGGAGACAGAACACTGGAGGCAACTTAAAAGGGGTTTCGGTTTTGTGGAGAGCATTGTCTCGTTCTCACGTGGAGAACACTGTGTCGGGAGGTCGGTTACAGTGGTTCCGACGCTTCCCAGTTCAAAACCGCCGGCCGTTGTCTCTGTTGAATAGTCTGTAGAATCCCAATCTCATTGTGTTGTCTTAATAGTAGCTACATTGCTACAATAATGTGGTTCTGTTTTAAAGAATAGTTGCTATGACGGAGGCTGTTATGCCTAAGCCTATAGCCGTCTTTTAAAAAAACAGCCTAACGCGCTTTTATTTTGAAACTCTTTTTTACGCTTAGTAAACTGGGAAACTGACCCTGATATGAGACTGGGCATTTTCTGTAACTTAGCCTACCTTGGCTATTCGGGAGGAAGCTTCCACCTTTTTTTTTTTTTTTTTTTTTAATAAAGTTTGCCTTTTTGATAGAAAGGAAGAGACTAGAGAAGCGTAACGAGCCTTTGGAAGACTTTCTTTTGCCTTTTGGCACTTTTGTTTTCCGGTCAGAGCTAGTTAGCTTTTAAAGGACATTACAGCTTAGGTAAGTTAGCCTTAGCTTCCTTCAGTTTTGGCTACCAGTGCTCTCATTTTCATAAAAATCTATTTGTATTTTATTTCCTAGGCTTAATTGAGTATACACACCGTTTGTTATACCCTGGTTATTGTAACGCAGGTGGATTCTGGGTCGTGACTACAACATAAGGGCATATTTATGTCACACAGGTGCATTTAGCCAGAAAGAACTTGGTGTTAAGGACGTGAAACTAAACCAGATGGGGATGCAGAGGTGGGGGGCGTCACCTGGATCTCATCTCTCATGAAGCCATGCTGAGTTTCTCTCCTCATCTTGATGCCCAGGCCAGCGTGGTACACGCCACACAGGATACCCAAGTTGCACAACACTGAGGATACCCGCTCCGCCGCTTTCCTCGAGGGGCAGTAAACGATGGCCGGACCTTCAAACTCATAGTCGCCCCTAGAGGCCAATTATACACAAGAATGTCAGTAAGAAGCTTTTACATGTGGGGATCTGAAGTGTGACAGAAGCGGTTTGAGAGTGAGGAACCCATAGCAGCACAAAGAAAGATGAGCGTGCGTGAGTGTGCATGAATATGTACGAGTGTGTTTCAGTGTGCAAGTGTGTATAAGTGTGCATGCATGTCTATGAGCGTGTATGAGTGAGTATGAGCATGCAGGCGTGTGTATGAGAGTGCATGCATGTCTATGAGCGTGTATGAGTGAGTATGAGCATGCAGGCGTGTGTATGAGAGTGCATGAGTGTGCATGCATGTCTATGAGCGTGTATGAGTGAGTATGAGCATGCACGCGTGTGTATGAGAGTGCATGAGTGTGCATGCATGTCTATGAGCGTGTATGAGTATGAGCATGCACGCGTGTGTATGAGAGTACATGAGTGTACATGCATGTCTATGAGCGTGTATGAGTGAGTATGAGCATGCAGGCGTGTGTATGAGAGTGCATGAGTGTGCATGCATGTCTATGAGCGTGTATGAGTGAGTATGAGCATGCACACGTGTGTATGAGAGTGCATGAGTGTGCATGCATGTCTATGAGCGTGTATGAGTGAGTATGAGCATGCAGGCGTGTGTATGAGAGTGCATGAGTGTGCATGCATGTCTATGAGCGTGTATGAGTGAGTATGAGCATGCAGGCGTGTGTATGAGAGTGCATGAGTGTGCATGCATGTCTATGAGCGTGTATGAGTGAGTATGAGCATGCACGCGTGTGTATGAGAGTGCATGAGTGTGCATGCATGTCTATGAGCGTGTATGAGTGAGTATGAGCATGCACGCGTGTGTATGAGAGTGCGTGTATGAGTGAGTATGAGCATGCACGCGTGTGTATGAGCGTGGGCACCTACATGCTGTTTTGGACCAGGAACTGCTTGAGGTCCTGAACGATGTCACCTGACTTGCGGTTCACGTCCAGGTAGAGGTTGGGCCTGTCGAAGGTGGTGCATGTGACCACAGGCTGGACAAGCCTCAGGCTCTGCACTATGTCATCCCGAATGGAGGGGCTGGCAGTGGCCGTCAGAGCCACAATGGGGACCTAAAGAGGAAAACATCGTGAGTGACATCCCACCAGATAAAAGAGTAAAGAATGAAGGCACTGGTAAGCGCCCATCCCGCTTCATCAGCATGTCTGTGGCAGGAAGGCAAAGTCTGCAAACAAAAAGGAGGAGGCTACTTTTCCACTCACATCAGGAAGTTTGGTCTTCAGCAGCCCCAGGTTTCTGTAAGCACCCCGGAAGTCATGCCCCCATTCGGAGATACAGTGGGCCTCGTCTATGGCTATCAGTGTGAGTCCTAGAGAAAAACACACACAAACACACACAAAAACACACAAAAACACACACACACACACACACACACACACACACACACACACACACACACACACACACACACACACACACACACACACACACACACACACACACACACACACACACACACACACACACAGTAAAATACTTTAGATGATGATTCTCCCTCAAAATGTTATTCAGGTGCGAGTTAAAGGGATAGTTCGGAATTTTGGACATAATGTCTCAATTACGACTTACCCATGATGTAGTTGATTGATGGAAACCATTTTCATATAATTTCATGCTGTCCCTTCTTTTGGACATACACACATTGCTAATGCTAGCGCAACTCTAAGGTCACTGGTAGCAACGCACTTAAACACTCCACAGTGCCCCCAAAGCAAATAAAATACGACGAGTCTATTTGGGGTTATTTTCAGTGATTATACAATCATTTTTGAAGTCAAACTATCGTTGAATCGTTTACTTTGTGCTCACCTAAATTCTCTGGTGGAAGTACGGCGGCGGAGCGATACTTTACGTTAGTAGGTAACGTAAAGTATAGCTCTGCCGCCGTATGTAGTGCCGGCCAACAACAATATCGCACGTGTGAAAGAATTGGACTCGTAGTATTGTTAGCTAACGCTCAGGTAAGATGGTATTTCGGTGTGTATTTCAAGGTTGTTCAAATCATGCAAAATAAATGGGCACCACAAAGTTTTCACCGATTTCCAGTGGAAGATCAACAAAGAAAACAGCTGTGGCTTCTTGCTGCTCGCATGGATGTCAACACACCAATTGAGACTAAAAAAGTGTGTAGTGACCATTTCACGGAGGATGACTAAGTGAAAATCAAAAAAGGACGGTCGGGACACCCTCTACTGAAGGAGACTGCTGTGCCATCACCTGTTTTTCTTCATGCACCGAAAACAACTGACGAGCAGGTAACTAATAAATGATTGCATGCTTGATCTATCTATTCAATTTAGCTAGCTAGGTGCCACGATTGGGAAGTCATGGAAGTGGTCAAACTTTTCCTGCAAATTGGTAGCCAGTGTACTTGCTTGTATATGCTGTGTTATTCTGTAGCATGTTTGTGTTTAGCTGACTTGTCTACCAAATATTTAACTTTACAGCAAAACGGATTGTGTCGGCAACTGTGGAGTACAGCAGATAGCCTACAGGCAGATACCCTGGCTAATCTACAGCTAGCCCCGCCGCCGTACTTCACTTCCACAGAGAATATAGGTCAGCACAAAGTAAAGGATTCAACGATAGTTTGACTTAAAAAATGATGGTATAATCACTGAAAATAACCCCGATAGACTGTTGTCGTATTTTATTTGCTTTGGGTGCACTGTGGAGTGTTTAAGTGCATTTGGTAGTGGATGCTACCAGTTACCTTAGAGTTGCGCTAGCATTAGCAATGTGTGTATGTCCAAAAGAAGGGACAGCATGGAATTATCTGAAAATGGTTTCCATCAATCAACTACATCATGGGTAAGTCGTAATTGAGACATTATGTCCAAAATTCCGAACTATCCCTTTAACTGTAAGCTGTTAACCAGAAAAGAGAAAAAAAATCCGTACAAAATGGCAATGTTTCAGTAGTCAGGACTCGTCAAATAATCATTCGATGATCAAACATTGTGCCCGCATTTCTTCCTTGTGTTTTAAATGAAAAATGATGAAACACTTTGAGCATACAGTTTCATCATTTTTAATTAAACAAAAAAAAGGAAAGAAAAAGCAAAATAAGGCTTTCCTTCCCCCCCAAAACATAATTTTAAATAACCAGCTCCCACTCTAGCATTTAGAGCTTTTGTTTTCTTTTGCGTTTGGACGCTTATGAACCTCGGCTGTCGCAAGAAGCCATCACTTACCTATGCTTCTGTTCAGCTGCTCAAGAAGTGCTATCCTTCCTGAACAGAATTCTGGCGTCATGTAAGCCACTCGGAAAAGGCCACTGTGGATGATGCAAACAGTTAGCAACTTCCCAACTGCAGAGGAGCAGCAAAAAAGGTATTTAGGGTCAAGCTATACAGGGTGACCGGTCACACAAATGCCATCCAATAAGACTATTTACAGCTTGCACGCCACGGTCTGAAAGTGCTGATGACTGCAGCAAAGTGGAAAATAAATGCCAGGTTGCAGTCCATCAGGACAATTATTGGAAAAAGCCCTTTCTGGAATAAACACTACCTTACTTGAACCCCATTTAATTCTTTAAGCAAATTAAGAGAGGGCCGTTTCATGATCATCCAGTCAAATTTACGGCAGTTAAAATGCAGTAAAAAGAACAACGAGAGCAACCCTGGAGCCATAAAGCAATGGCAATATGTGGAAGTGAAGCGTTTGTGTAAACGTACTTTTTCAGGTCAGGTATAATGTTGTTAGTCTGAGCAGATCCAAGAAAACAGGCTGGAATGTTTGACATTCTGCAACAGAGAGAAAAGCGTCTTACTGTAAGATGTCATTTCACAATGAACGTTAAAACATATTCTATATTGAATAATAATTTGTTTAATCGGTTTTTACCTCCAAAGAATGTTCAATAAACTACTGAAAATGGTTTAGTGGCATTTCTACACCTCTACCCTCATTGAGAATACCAGAATCTATGAATATACGAACTGCCACTACCACTCCTCTACTCCGTGCCCTGGAAACGGATCTTTGCGTTTTAATCTAATGTCGCTGATTACATCTTAATTACATATTAATGCTTACATATTAATTAATGTCTCGACGCAAACCGCAATGTCATGTACATTGGATACTGTACATGTAAATAATTGTAGGAGAGGAGTGGTAGTCGGGGAGTGGAGGAAGAGGTGGGGAGTGAAGAATGTTGGGACGCAGCCAAGAAGCTGTCGCTAGCTCTAATACTTTCTGAGCATCAAAAGCTTCAGAGCTACTTTGTCAACAACTTGATGAAGAGAAAAAACACATAAGACAAGTCAGTGTTGAATAGCCTACATACAGTGCACTGCAAGGACATTGACACATTTTTTTGTTGTTTTGGCTCTGTACTCCAGCAAATTGGATTTGAAATGGAAGTGACTATGAGGTTAAAGTGCAGACTTTCAGGTAAAAAAATTTTTTTTTCCATATCGGGTGTACCGTGTAGAAAATGTCATCAAGAGTCTGAGGTATCAAACGAGCCTCAAACCATCACTCTGCTGCCAGATATGCAGTAGATATGGATGGATCACTTTAAGAGTTGTCCTATTCAACTCTATGGAAAAATAAGTCAGAAGAAACAACCCTTAAAGTGATCCATCTATCTACTGCATACCTGGCAGCAAAGTGATGGTTTGAGGCTCGTTTGATACCTCAGACCCTTGATGACTTACAGCCATTTAGCCAACCATGTGTTCCATACTATTCCCGTGTAATTTACAGCTTAATCTAGTCCCACCGCCAATTCTCAGAGACCATTCAAATGCAGAGAGGTTATAGTATCGCTTGTAAGAGCACCTGA
This sequence comes from Synaphobranchus kaupii, assembly GCA_029718625.1. Classification (NCBI taxonomy): domain Eukaryota; kingdom Metazoa; phylum Chordata; class Actinopteri; order Anguilliformes; family Synaphobranchidae; genus Synaphobranchus; species Synaphobranchus kaupii. The sequence continues at coordinate 340,778 of CM056386.1, read as the reverse complement.
AAATAAGATATCAAGAGTCTTTTGATGTTGTTGGGTCACATACATCAGGAAGTCATGGCATGCAAAGGATATGCAACCAAATATTAAATATGATGACTTTATTTAAGTTTATGTTAATTTGTCCAATTACTTTTGGTGCTGTAAAATGTGTAATGTGTAAAAATGGCTACAATTGCTACACGGTTCACCCGATATGGGTGTAAAAACTTCATAGTCACTGCAGCACATGGCTTCTCATACCATAGCTATGCTGATGATACTCAACTCTTCCTCCCTCTGCTTGTCTGACTGACATCTCTGAGTGGATGGCTACCCATCACCTGAAGCTCAACCTTGACAAGACAGAGCTCCTCTTCATGCCGTACAAGGCCTCCCCACTACATGACCTCTCCATCACCGTTGACGGGACCGTGGTGGCTGCCTCCCGCCCTGCAAGGAACCTGGGGGTGGTCCTGGACGACCGGCTGGACTTCAAAGAGCACATCAGGGCGACGGCACGGTCCTGCAGGTTCCTCCTGTACAACACCAGGAGGATTCGACCGTACCTGACCACCTACTCCACCCAGCTTCTTGTCCAGACCATGGTCACCTCACGCCTGGACTACTGCAACTCCCTGCTTGCAAGCCTACCGGCCTGCGCCATTCTGCCTCTTCAACTGATCCAGAATGCAGCTGCCCGGCTTGTGTTCAACCTCCCGAAATTTTCACATGTAACCCCCCTGCTGAGGTCACTCCACTGGCTGCAACCAGGATCAGGTTCAAAGTTCTGACCCTGGCCTACACTGCAGCCAATAAGACAGGCCCCGCCTACCTGCAGGACTTAATCCAGAACTATGTTCCTGCTCGACCACTTCGCTCTTGTACAGCAGGGCGACTCGCACTTCCCCCCCTCCGTGTCAACGGCTCTCATTCGTCCCGACTGCGGAGCTTTTCCACCTTAGCTCCTCAGTGGTGGAATGAACTTCCCATTCCCCTACGTTCTACTCGAACCCTGCCTGCATTCCGTCGAGGCCTGAAGACACACCTCTTCACTCTACCTTGACTGATATTCTAACCTAGGAATATCAGTTCCCTGTGTTTACTAGTTCCCTGTGTTTTTCCTGTCTGTTTGTTATAGTTTATAATAGTATTTAGAATAGAAGTGTAGTATAGCTGATTTACCCACAGCTTACTGTGAACTACAGTCAACGTTCATTACTAGGGATAGCTGCATTATGATGACGTCTCTGTATGCACTTATTGTACGTCGCTTTGGATAAAAGCGTCTGTTAAATGACTAATGTAATGTAATGTTCCATTTCAAATCCAACATGGTGGAGTACAGAGCCAAAACAACAAAAAATGTGTCACTGTCCTAACACTTTTGGAGTGCACTATATATTTCTATATAATCCGATTAAAAAATGTATTTCCATATTTTACTCATGCGAACTTTATAACCCCATAGCTTGTCTATATTTCCTATGCACGTTGTCAAGTGAAGGATGTGGGCACTCATAAACATTGAAACTACCACAAAATGAAAATTCTTTTTCAAGCTCGTTAAGCATTTCCCATTAAAATACAGATTCATCCATTTTGAATGACGTCACTTTCCTCCTACTCGGCAACCCAGCCTTGTGAAATGATACCCGACTCTCCGACTTGTGATTCCGAGTTAAAGTGTTCCAGTGCATCTTTCCCAGTCGGAAGGTCATAATTACGAGTTTCTGAGGTGTCTGGAACGCAGCGTCAAGCTGCACATGAAATGTCTTCCTCCGACTCGTCTCTGTGCAAGCTAGCAGCGGTGCAATAAGAAGCGGGGCTTGGTGTTGTGCGTTTCAGAAAAGAGCACGTGCCTGTTTGCGCTCCCCCAAAACAAAACCTTTAAAAATATTATTCAAAGGGAACATTTTTTTTATTGTCCCGAAGACCCCTTGGGAATCTTTCACAGCTTTACCGGGAAGTCGACAGGCCCCAGTTGGGCAATCTCTGTTCTAAAGAAAGACCATGCAATGCCATGTGTTGATGAGATATGTGACCGGGAGGATTAACTCACTTGAGCTGCAGCACCTGGTCTTCCATGAGGGAGATGAGAGGGGAGACGACAACACTGATGCCCCCGCAGTACACCGGTGGAAACTGGAAGCACAGACTCTTTCCATAGCCTGGAGAAGAGCACAACCACTCGCTAAATACAGCTCAACAGCCACCACGATTCTTTTAGCCGTCACTCCTGAGCTGCTTTAAACGTAAAATGTTACCGTCCACGACTCTTAAAGGGGCACTATGCAGGATTTTTATCCTTGCTGTGGTCCTGTGTTTACAATCAAAGAAGTCTCCTCCTCCGTCCTAAACCCCGCCCACTCAAGGCACCCGACTATGGCCATCTAGCTACCTAACGTAGCTAGCTGGATAGCTAGAGGTAACGTTACTTACAGGTCCAACAAAAACCATTAATTCCGCGTCACTTTTCATCCCTTTGCTAAACTTCAGTTGACGCTATCGAGGAAAACCAAATCCTAATTTGATTCTGCTTCTTGAACATACCCTGTCGGCTTGTTGTTTGGCTCCACTGTAGGCCACTTGCAATATTTTCAAGGTATACATCCTCCATAATGCACCTTTAATTCAGCTCTGCGAATTGAGGGTGAAACGCTGTAAAATGCTCTTTAAAGGCATGCCTCGGCACTGAAGCTACTAGAACAATCACTATATTAGCTAAGGTCGTGTGTTTACATGTCTAGACTGCATGTGAGCCAATGACTGTTTTCCTAAAATGTGAACTTCATGATGTGGCAGCTCAGAATGTGAGGGGAACATGTTATTTAAAAGCACAGGCATTCCGGAAAGCAGAAATGTGGTTCAAAACCAACCACATACTCCTTTGGAGAGGCCAAATATTTAAGTGTTTTTTGCACAGAAATAAGTATAAACGGGCTCTTGACATGGAAAACCAAATCTTTACCCTACTAGGAGGTACAACACAACCTAATGAAGCAGATGTGGGGGCCAGACCAATCAAAGCCAGTCGACTGCACTGACACAGGAAATTCCATTTCCTCGTTGCTATATAAGCGTCCTTCCTTTCCCCTGCCTCGGCACTTTGCAGTAATCATCGTAAACATTTTTCGTCAATCAGTATTAACCTAAAGAAGAACTCACCTGTTGCCATGACAACAAGGTTATCTCTCCTCTCCTTTAGAACAGAGTAAATCACTTTCCATTGCACTCTGGGGAAAAAAAAGAAAAAGAAAAAAGAAAATAAGTGATGTTTGTGTGGCCGATGCACCAGATAGGAAGTATTTCATTTTCAGTTTAAATCCAATTTCTTTCTCCCTCCAATCATCTGCTTTGGACTGCCATATCAATTATGGAACTGAAAAGAGGAGGAGGAGGAGGAGGAGGAAAAGATGCGAGCTGCTGATTGTCTTTTTTCTGTGGCAGGCGTCATGAGTTTCTCGGGGGGCCACGTTACAGACTAAAAACATCCACGGAGAGAGAGCGAGAGTGGCTCCCTGTCAAACGGGCTGCTTCCACAATCGCAGAATCAACTAGCCTCTGACCGCGGCCGGGATTTCAGACACATTACATTCCCGGCGGGTAACCCTCAACCTGGGCCTGGACCGACCTCTCGCTATCAGTCTTCATCTGCGCCTACGTTCCTGAAAGGGGAAACGGCCGTTCGGCTGTCCGTGGAATGAGAAATCAGGACATTTCCATAAATAAGCAGCAGCGCAACAACAATCCGTTTCCTTGTATTATTTGGAGATGCCTTACAAGACAAAAGGGAAAGCTATATAAAGTGTATTCCCTAAATTCTGTTTTCATCATTCCCTAGTTGTGCTGAAATGAAATAAACAGCTCCATTCACCCGGGGGCCCCACGTTATTATAGGAATGAACAGGCCCGGATGGAGAGACAAGCTTGAGACACATTCTCATGCAGTCCAGGAAACGTCATTCCTCAAAGCCTTCACGCATCACAAACGACAGACCCTTTATTTCCTAAAACAACCGGTTTCAAAGCTAACGTTATTGGCCAGCTACACTGGAATGATAATTATGTGCCAATTCATGCCGTTCTAGAATAGTCAGGAACTAAAAGCAATCAACAACTCCAGTACACCCATCAAGCAAAATACATGTAGACAAGCAGTGGCGCCCTGATTTTTCTCCTTCAGCTTAATAACCATTTTTCACACATGCCACTGTGATTAGACCACACACACACACACACACACACACACAAAAACACACCAAAGAAATGTGCAAATATGGTACTACTTGGGTTTATAGCAGCTGATGTGCACAAACCCTGTTCCTGGAGATCTACCGCCCTGCAGGTCTTCATTTCAACACTAATTTGGCACACCTGATTCTGCTCATTAGCAGCTCAATGAGATCTCTAGCTGTTGAATGAGATGTGCTTTATTAGAGTTGGAGTTTATTGGAGTGAAAACCTACAGGATGGTAGATCTCCAGGAACAGGAGAGTATGATCCTCAAAAAGCAAGCTATGTCCTCAATTTGCTTAATCTTGCATGGTTCAACTGGCATATACCTTTCAATGATAAATTACCTTGTATGCCAATGCAAACATTCCTGTAATGTGGTAGTAACGGTGTAGCAATTTGATATATTAAATGTTAATACAGAATTTTGTCCATGATACAGATTGACACAGAATTTTCATGTACATTGCTGAAATTAAAAACGCATTTCAAATATTCTTTGATCCAGCACCAAGAGATATTAAAATAGAGATATTCACAACTATGACGAAACTGGACAACCTGAGATTTGATTAGATTAGATCAGACTATAACATAACTGTTAATGTGATAGGGAGTAAAATAATATAGGCCTACTCACGGCTTGAAGCGGGAATGGCCAAAATACATTTTCAGGCAATTAATTTGTTCAGGGGTTGGTTCTGGGAGAGAAGGATCTGGATGTAGAGAGAAAGATAAAGCAATATATGGAGGAGGAGAGAAAACGAGAGAGGGAGAGCGCAAGAGAGAGAGAAAGGGTGTGAGAAAGCGAGAGAGAGAGAAAGAGAGGGGAAGTGATTCAATTTCTTGTGACAAAATACATTCACAGCTGTCTGAGAAAATTGAGTGTGGAGCTTAATCCCAAACTGCTGTTCTTAAACTCGCATATTGGCAAGCAGCCAAGCTCTCCAAAAGAAATTAGATTAATAAAGCAACCTAAACAGAAGCCTGGGAAGCATATTTAAAGCGGTCTCCTGTAATCCACGTGTTACAGAACAACGCCGCTACATTCTGAAGGGCTGCAATGGTGCAGCGGGAGTGACGTGGCAGAGGCATTTCATTACACAAAGAGAAAGGTGCTGTTGCCTACGCCCTGGCTGTAGAAGAAAACACTGCAAAGTGACAGCGCTGGTGTGAATAAAAACACTAGTATGGATATATACATCACTCCCCTCACCCAGTTTGTCTGTCAAAATGACCCCAATCTAAACCTCTATCCCCCACCTTGATATTCAACTCTACAGGGCACAGACAATGGAGCTCAAACATTAATTATTCTTCTCAGCTATCTGAAGGATCTCCAAGTACATTAAAAATATATATGTGCTGCGTGTGTTTGGATTATCAATGATGCATGGCAGGCACCAGAACCCGCATATATCCGATGTGATTGAGATATGGGGATTTACACTCGGTTCGGTGGAGAGAGTACACCTGGGGATGTGAACACTACCATCAAGCACTCCTGTTTTATAGTCTTTCTCCTTCTCCTAACCCAGTACTCACCAGGTCTACAGTAGCACAGCTGGGGATTACTTACAACACAAGGTTATAAAGGGTTATGACTACCTGGGAATTAATTCTGTGGTTTTTAATTATTTGCAGTGCTGCCTGCGCAAGGACAAAAAATTATTTACTTGTAGACAAGGAATATGGATCCACAGACATGTCCTTACCAAACTCTTCCACCTCCTCTTCCTCAATGCCCTCATCTTCATCCTCCTCTTCGTCATCCAGGACAGCAGGGTGTGTCTGTTGCCGTTCCGGTTCGTCCTTGCGGGGGCCTTTTTCTCCGTGCCTCATCTTGTCTACTTCCTCCACACACTTTCAGAGAGAGGATGAGAAAGTCACCAATGTTGCGGCAAAAGGCCGGTCATGTTCTGCGGGCTGAGTCACTGCACTGTTACCAGGGGGCGTCAGGAGGAGTACTGTCCAGAGTCTCAGGTGCTGCTGAAAGGATTCATCACAAGGAACCCCAGCAAATATAAAATAACATTATAGGGGCTGTAGAAATATTTGGACATTAATCTACTGGCGAAACACAGACAAAGAGTATACAAAGATTCTAAAACTGAGCATCGTTAAATCTGTCAATCTCCCCAAACGAGTAAGATACACTGTCCAAATTTAAAAAGTCGGGCCTCGTAGGTGCCAACGTGATGTCAATCTCATTCACAGCGACTCATTGGTGTTAACATCATGCACAGCTATTAAGTGAGTGACAGTAGCAAGTTAGGTTGAGGTGTCTCTCAAAACAGACATGTCAATCACAGAAAGACTCGGTCAAAGGGATTGTTTAAAAAAAATTAATTAATAAAAAATTTTTAAAAACTTTTTTAAAAACGAGGCTTTGTGCAGGATCACCTGAAGCATTTCATTCTCCAACTCTTCATCACTTTCAAGTACATACGAGAGGTCAGAGGAGTCATCCAAGGGCTTCTTGTCCTTAAACAAGAACAGAAACATGTATGGCTTAGTCATTTTCTCTACTGTATGCGGTTTGATAATGGATTTTACTATGTGATGTGAGGGAGCAAGCAAATTATGCAACTTCCCACTGACAAATCAACAGAGCACATATCGGACAACCTACAGCATTTATTCATAACATAATTGTATGTTTTCTGTGCCAATTTCTCAAACTCCACTCACCCCTGGATTTGGTATATAACAGATCTGAGATGCACGCACATTTGAACGGTGACACCACAAATGGAAACAGTTGTGGAAAGCAGATGGTGAAAACAGAAATCGGCATGCCTTTTCATCCTACGCTGGCAGCAGAAACACTAACAGCCAACACAAAAAAAGAGAACGGTCTCTTAAGCTATACAATTTGTGAATCATTCCCCGTGGATCGCCAGAAAGCGTGAATGAAGTTTCACGGGTATTTTAAGGTGAAATATTTCTCATTGAAAATGACACTATTTAAGATTGCAACTTTAAATACAGATACAGCCGGTAACAATAAGGTAGATTTTTTGCTCTTTATAAACGTTATCCCGCGCCGCGCTGACACTTGGCCTCATCAGGCAGGCGGGTGGGCGTGTGCGTGATACGAGCACAAAGGCAACATTTTCTCGAGAACGAGCCCACGTCACTCTCCGCCTGCCCTGCCCTGCCCCGCCCCGCCAGCCCTCTTGCCTCTCATCGATAATGAATGGACACGTCCCGTGTAAAAAGCACTTAAATTACATATATTTTTACACCATTTTCCTGAGCTCGGGATTGTTTCCATAGTAATGGTAAATACTTTTTTCCCTTTCAAGGCCCTTCACGTGATTTTGGTCCCCGTGTAAAAAAAGCACTTTTTCCGGCACGTAACAAAATTCTAGAATGCGTGACATTGAGGAAAAAGTGATGTGCGGCACTTTTTTTCCGTTGAAAATGTCATTGTTGTTGCAAGAAGATGTCGAAAGTATTGCTCGACGAAGTATATTTTGCTACAGTATCCTATGCTGTTCTTAGACATTAAACTAAAGACTAGGGACTTAGATATTTTGTCAGCCCAGGAACATTTACAGCAGGCACCAAAAGATTTCAGGGCAAATAAAGGGTACAAAATTATCCATGAATGCTCATCAAAACCGCATTCCACAAATTAAACACAAAACACCACAAAGCATTCTTCTCACTCTGTAAATCTCTCTTTCTTTCTTTTAAGTCTGTACACCTTCACAAATTGCGGGAAAATATCCGGTACCTGGAATTCCAGCGTTGACTGTTCCTCAAGGTCCTCTTGTCTGGCGTGGATCTCCAGCATCTGAAGCTCGTACTCAGAGATATCAAGAGACATCCAGGCACCCTCTCGATGGGCGGGAGCCCTGCCCGGATCCACCACGTCATAACCGTTCTCATGGACCTTGAAGAGATCTTCGTTTGAACGATCCAGGTCTTCAGGTTTGTCGACAGTCGCCTTTTCTGCGCAGCGAGAAAGCTTCGCCTCCTTGCCCGAAGAGTCTTCTGCGTTTTCCGTTTCCACCAATGATCCCTGATCGGGTAGGCCTGCTTCCCCTGTGGCCTCCACGTTGTACCCCAACAGCAGGGATCTCAACGTCTCCAGTTTCACGGTCATGTCCTCCACTAGTTCCGCAGCGCTGCAATCAGGAGAGTTGCATTAGCTCTGAAGCACCAGCCCTTCTGGTCCACTTTCAGGGCTCGAAATTGCGACCGTTTTTCGCATATGCTCCCGAAATTTAATCTGTGCGACCTCGAAATATAATTGGGAGCATTTGTGCGAGTGCAAATAATTGTTCTGGTGCGACCTTTTTTTCTTCTTCTTTTTTCCCCCCCAGTCGAACGTCCCTTTCTCTGTACATTCGCTAGTTAGTACACTCAGTATGTGCCTTGTGAGCTGACAGTGACCATTCTAACCAATCAAACGTGAGCTTGACGTTCTTACCTTTAATGCTGATTTTAGATTGGTTAAGATTAGCCTTCAATCACTCCCTTTCACGGCACTCCGCTGTCACGTGACACAGAGAGCTAACAAGTTAACTAATGTTACCTGAAGACAAAAGTTTATTATCAATTTATGAACGTTACCTAACTAGCTAAATTGGTAACGCTAGCTAGCGTTATCGAAAGCTAACAATATGAAGCGAACGATTACGGCATTTTTTAGTAACGTTAACGTTACTAAAAACGTAACAGATGTAGTCGCCGTGGCTGCTGAAACAGATGTGGGTACACCAGCAGCGAAGAAGGCGTACACTTTTCGGAGAGAGTGGCTGAAGGACTTCGAATGGCTTAGGTATGACAACGGCGCAATGCACTAGCCTGTGGGACGGAGATAGCAGGTAACAGTGCCAGTGGCGGCTCCTGAGCTGAAAATTGGGGGGGGCGGAAAATTTACCTTTAAACTGATTATTGGTCTTAATAATTTTTCAATCAGTTTCCTTGATTAACAATAGGCTACATCAGCGTTTAATTCACCAATTACTCAATGCCATCAAATGTAGCCAGTTCTCCTCAATTAGGCTATTAGGCAAGTAATACAATTATTTTAACTTGCATCGCAAAATTGTGCAACATTATTATAATTATTATTATTGTCAACATTATAATTGTGGATACATGTGCTCTTCGTTCTCCGCACTCTTAATTCCGAAAAAATTCATGGAAACTAAACGATCTTAAAGCTCAGCTTTTGTTAGATTATTTTTTTTATTTAGCACAACCTGCAATAAAAAAATAATCTAACAAAAGCTGAGTTTTAAGATCGTTTAATTTCCATGAATATTTTCGGAATTAAGAGTGCGGAGAACGAAGAGCACGTATCCACAATTATAATGTTGATTAAAATGTGCACAATTTTGCGACGCAAGTTAAAATAATTTTATTACTTGCCTAATAGCCTAATTGAGGAGAACCGGCTACATTTGATGGCATTGAGTAATTGGTGAATTAAACGCTGATGTAGCCTATTGTTAATCAAGGAAACTGATTGAAAAATGATTAAGACCAATAATCAGTTTAAAGGGAAGTTTTCCGCCGTGAAATTTTAAATCCTGGCCCCAGGATATTGCGTAAAGCCCCAGTGGTGGCCTACCATGCGTTTTTAAGGCTACTTTCACCGTTTTATGTTACTTGTAAACCGTACTGTTATATTGTCGTTTTTTATCAATAAAAAAATATATATTACATATATTGTTGGTGCTCCTTACATTTTGGTGGGTGCTCCTAAATTTTTGCTGGTGCTCCTAACTTTTTGAAGTTGGGAGCACCAGTGCTACCAAGTAAAAAAGTTAATTTCGAGCCCTGACTTTACCCAATGTCAAAGTTTTACAGCAGAGTGTGCCATGCGAACGTCTGCACAGTTCAGACCTGCTAATGTTGTGGACGCCCTCAGGAACATGCTCAGCCAGCTCTGTCATCTCACTCGCCATTTGAAGCAGCTTCTCCTTCACAGCAGTGTGCAAAGTGGCCCCTGCTATAAAACAATGAAGAGGAATAAACTTTTTTTCGAGTGTAGTTTGGGCTGTTTTCTGGCCAATTTAATATAGAAGAATGAGAGATGACAGAGATAGTGAGTTGTACTACTTTATATAGTGACTCACCAGTAACCGTCTCAAGCAGCTTCTTATGGATTATCAGTCCAGCCTGATGGAATGGAGATCACACGTATGTATAAGTATATGCATGCATTTATTGTGGTGTGTGTGTATGTACAGTATATGCTGTAGGTATATATACACACACTCAGTGGCCACTCTACTAGGTCCACCTGCACATTAATGCAAATAGCCAGCTCCAAACAGCAAATCATGTGGCTACAACTAAATATATAAAGCATACAGACATGGTGAAGAGGTTTAGTTGTTGTTCGACCAAACTTTACAATGGGCAAGATGTGTGATCTAAGAGTCTTTGACCATGGAATGATTGCTGGTGTCAGATGTAGTGGTTCCAGCATCTCAGAAAGAGCTTCCCTCCTGGGATTTTCACACACTACAGTCTCTAGAGTTTACAGAGAATGGCGTGATAAACAAAAAACATCCAGTGTGGGGGAGTTGTTGTCAGGGAGATTGATATGATTCATAAATAATAATAATGATAATGCCTTGCATTTATATTGCACCTTTCTCACACTCAATGCGCTTTAAAATGATGAACGGGAAACTCGCCTCAACCACCACCAATATGTAGCACCCACCTGGGTGATGCAACGGCAGCCATTTACCGCCAGAATGCTCACCACACATCAGTTAAGGTGGAGAGGGAGATAACAATTTTTAGCCAATTAAACTGGGGGAAGATTAGGTGGCAGATTGCAAGAGCCATCTTGGGAATTTAGCCAGGACACCGGGAAAACCCCTACACTTTGCGAAGTGTCATGGGATCTTTAATGACCACAGTGAGTCAGTACCTCGGTTTAACGTCTCACCTGAAAGAGGGCATCTCCTACATTGCAGTGTCTCCATCACTGCACTGGGGCATTGGGGTTTATTTGACCAGAGGGAAGATTGCCCCCTACTGGCCCAACAACACCACTTCTAGCAGCAACTTAGTTTTCCCAGGAAATCTCCCATCCAAGTACTAACCAAGCCCACACCGCTTAGCTTCAGCCATTCAGCAGAGTACATGGTGCTATGGTTGCTGACAGCATATACACGTAAACACTTATACAGTGTGCACCATAATGCATTGTACAGTGACACATTTTTTGTTATTTTGGTTCTGTACTCTAGCAAATATTGGACAGTTTAACAATGTAGAATAAAGTAATCATTTTTAATATTTGGTCGCATATCCTTTGCATGCCATGACTTCCTGATGTCTGTGACCCAACAATATCAAAAGACTCTTGATATCTTATTTTCTGGTACTCCTCCAAGCGATACTATAACCTCTCTGCATTTGAATGGATCTCTATGGGAATTGGGGGGTGGGACTAGATTTAGCTGTACATTACACTGGAACAGTATGGAATACATGGTTGGTGAAATGGCTGTAAGTCAAGGGTCTGAGGTATCAAACGAGCCCCAAACCATCACTCTGCGGCCAGATATGCAGTAGATATGGATGGATCACTTTAAGGGTTGTTTCTCCTGAAAAATCTTCCTATTGAACTCTATGGAAAAATAAGTCAAGAGAAGAAACCCTTCAAGTTATCCATTAATATCTACTGCATATCTGGCAGCAGAGTGATGGTTTAAGGCTTGTTTGATACGTCAGGCCCTTGATGACTTAGAGCCATTTAGGCAACCATGTGTTCCATACTGTTCCAGTGTAATTTACAGCTAAATCTAGTCCCACCCCCCAATTCCCATAGAGATCCATTCAAATGCAGAGAGGTTATAGTATCGTTTGTAGGAGTACCAGAAAATAAGATATCAAGAGTCTTTTGATATTGTTGGGTCACAGACATCAGGACGTCATGGCATGCAAAGGATATGCGACCAAATATTAAATATGATTACTTTATTCTACATTATGTTAAACTGTCTAATATTTTTTTTGATGCCCGAAAATGGGGGGGGGGGGGGACTAAAAGGTTCTAAACGGTTCATGATGAAAATACCCTCAAATTAAAGCTGACAATCTGCACATCAACCTCATTGTCATTGTATCCTTTCAAACTCAAAGTGCTAGAGTACAGAACCAAAATAACAAAAAATTAATTATGGTCCTCACTGTATATGAATATATATCAAATGAACGCAGCACGCATCCTAATCCAAACAAAGAGTTCCCTATGTCCAAATGACACGTTTTCCTTTGTAACTTGTTACATTTCCCATGCTTGCCTGTTCTAAATAGGGGGACTCACGTAAGCGTCTGTTGCTGCATATCTCTTTTGGTCCTCTTTGAGCTCAAAGTCATCCCACTGGCTGCAGCGCACGTCCTTGTCTTTCAGAAGCTGCCTCTTGAACAGGTGCTTGACCAGTCCATCCAGGCTCCACTTCTCTGAGCACCTCAGCTGGAATGAGCAGTACAGAGCAGAGAATAAGACGCAAACCACCAGAGGCATTTCAGAAACAATCTCTGTTCCCCTAATTCCCCATAATGCATCCATTCTGGAATTGTGTGTAGCTTTGGATCCCCCTGCACCCTTGGCACCAGCAAGGTTAGGATTCTATTCCAGATCACGGGGCATATCAGCGTATAGAGAACCACTGCTTTAGCTGGATATGCCACCAGAGAGACCAGCAGTTCAATTTGTTAAGTAAGCTACAAGACTCTCTCTCAAATTGCCTTTCCAGCTTTATACATTACATTACAGGCATTTAGCAGACGCTCTTATCCAGAGCGACTTAAGCCCTATTCGGACGGGATAAGTTTTACAGGGGGAGGTGGGGTAATGTAATAATTACCGGAGGAGCTCCGCTATTTCAGTCCCATCTGAATCTGCCATGTCCGTAACTTTTACGGACTGCGCACTCCTGCGTCAGTAAAGATTCCGGAGTCTTTTACCTACTGTTAAATGTCCGGTAAAAATTACCCCAGGTTAAAGCAATCCCGTGCGAATTGACATGTCCGGTAAAATTCTTTTCCCCAGTCTTTTCTCCTGGTTTTTCATGTAAGCACTCGAGGACGCCTTTGGTTGTGCTCTCTTCGGTCCAAGTGCAAGCCACAACTATTGGCCGACATCTACATTAATGTAACGTTACATTAAATAAGAAGACAGAGAGCAAAAAATAAATAAATATATAAAAAAACAGGCTCAAAAGTAGGCTACAGTGGGGCAATGCTTGTGGCAGCTTTAGGTAGGCCATTGTAGCCTAGCTATAGCCTTACATACATGTTATGGCCTAACACTGTTTTTTTCAAGATAACGTTAATAAAGAGGTGTAATGCAGGATTCCTCACGCTTTTTGTGGACATGTTTGCCATGCCAAAATTGTCTCCACGTAGTTTTTTTTTTTTTTTTTTTTGCGCCTGCATCTTTTCAATTGCTCCCTGACAGCAATTTTCTACCAGAAGCAATCAGTTTGCAGTGAAGATAGGATGTGTAACGTTGTATGACTCGTGGGTAACATTTTCGGTGTGACGACAACATGGAGTAGACACTCCCATCTCTGTAATTCTAGACGCTGATTACGGAGACGCTGATTACGGAGACGCTGATTACGGAGACGCTGATTACGGAGACGCTGATTCCCGTCCAAATCGGCCATTAACATTACAGACGTCCTGTGGTAATAATTACTTTACATTGTCCTGAAAACTAATCCCGTCCGAACAGGGCTTTACACAACTTTTTTTACATATTATCCATTTATACAGCTGGATATATACTGATTCAGTGATTCAAGTTAAGTACCTTGCTCAAGGGTACAACGGCAGTGTCCTACCTGGGAATCGAACCTGCAACCATTTGGTTACAAAGCCAGTTCCATAACCATGATACTACACTGCCGCCCGTACTGTATAGAACTTTATAGAACTATAGGCAGTTTTCAGATTGTTTCGTTGTTTCCGTTGGCTTTCAGAATAGACTTCAGAAAGGACATACATTTGGGTGGACTGCAAATTAACATCATTAAACTTTTACGCTTGTTAGAGACAAAGTTCTTGAAGGTGATAATGATTGTGTAAATTTTGACAACAAACTTACCGTTTCATTTGCCAGGTTTCCTAGTTCCACAAAGTTCTTCAGTTTGATATCAAAGTCACTTAGTAGCTTCCACATGTCTCCTTCTATGCCCACGCCAACCTTTTTGATGGCCTCATCCTGTAATAGCATCTTCAGGCCGGCAGGAAACCCTGTAGCCAAGATGGTTTTGACAGCCAACAGCGATTTACAGGACATTTCATAAGGAACTGTGTTAGATAAGAATACCAAATAGACACTTCGGACAGGGACAGCCAAGTAAAAATACTTTTTATTTTGACACAGCACTACAGCTGACTAAGTACGAAAGTGGTACAAATGAGGCAAGAGGAATATTAGGCGAAACAGTAATATTTAATAGTAATATTTACGAAACACTCCGCATGTTCAAATAAAAAAAGGTTTTGAAGAGTCAACAAACTCTGACAAGGCAAGAAATAATTTGGACAACTTTAAACAAGTATTTTCCTATCTATTATAAGTAGTGTAAAATTTGGCATTCTAACTTGGTTTCTCCCTCATCTAGGTTCTATCTTTCTGACCATTCTGGGTGAATATATTTAACCTGTGCAGACTGTAGTAATAAAGAGCCATTCATTTTCTTGTAATCACATCTGTGATGATTTGTCAAGTGCCTGGTAGCAAAGAGCGATGAAGGCCACTGCACTGATCTAAATTTGATTGGCTGTCGGCCTCCGTTCCTTTTTAGTAGTGTGTGAACAGACCTGACATGGAGGAGAGGTGAAAGAGGTAGCATTTCTCCTCAGATGCACACAACTGGACCATGGCCACTTTCTTTGTCTCCCCTTTGGCAAAGGAAGGTGGCCACTCGACATCAAACCCCACGGCAGCTCCAGGTTCAAGGC
Organism: Synaphobranchus kaupii; assembly: GCA_029718625.1. Lineage (NCBI taxonomy): Eukaryota > Metazoa > Chordata > Actinopteri > Anguilliformes > Synaphobranchidae > Synaphobranchus > Synaphobranchus kaupii. The sequence goes on along the minus strand of CM056386.1, from coordinate 325,604 downwards.
AGGATCTAGGGGATATAACAACTGCGAATGAGCGGCCGGGCAGGAATGCTACGGTCGGGAATACGCTGATTGAACCCTCCCTGACTGGGCAATGTTACTGCCCACTCACTGTTCGTCGCCCTGTGGTGCTGCCAGCCGCATACAGCGCTAGCACGCTCAGATTCCCTGCCAGAGTTGGCACTGGCAAGGTCCTAAATCAACAGAGACAGGTGGACAAGCCCCTGCACTCGACACAAATACCTCACAGCTGCACTACTGGGCAGAAACTTAAAGCACAACTGAACTTTGGTAGAACTGTGGGTTGTGTAGTTACCTGGTCATGATGAGTCCAAATGGAGGCGGAATATGTTCATTAGTTGCTCTGTGCTCCCCTGGGGTGATAATCCAGAATAGGGTATTTGTCGCTCTCCATTCTCTTCTATAGGGCAGCTAAAACTGTCTCAAAATGACACTTCTAGCACATATACAAACTAGAACGAAGCGGATTCTGTCAATATAAACAATAACCAGTCCTCGTTTTAGCTGCCCTATAGAAGTGAATGGAGAGCGACAAATACCCTATTCTGGATACTTTACGTTACCTACGAATGTAGTGCCGGCACTGGTCGACTACAACAACAAAGAAGACCAACAAGTTGCAATGGCCACGTTCCCTCCGCCGCCGTACTTCCACAGAGAATATAGGTCAGCACAAAGTAAAGGATTCAACGATAGTATGACTTCAAAAATGATGGTATAAACACTCAAAATAACCCTGAAAGACTGTCGTCGTATTTTATTTGCTTTGGGTGCACTGTGGAGTGTTTAAGTGCGTTTGGTAGTGGATGCTACCGGTTACCTTAGAATTGCGCTAGCATTAACAACGTGTGTATGTCCAAAAGAAGGGACAGCATGGAATTACCTGAAAATGGTTTCCATCAATCAACTACATCATGGGTAAGTCATAATTGAGACATTATGTCCAAACTTCCAAACTATCCCTTTAAGGGTTGTTTCTCCTGACAAATTTTCCTATTGAACTCTATGGAAAAATAAGTCAGGAGAAGAAACCCTTCAAGTTATCCATCCATATCTACTGTATTTCTGGCAGCAAGGAAAATTTGTCAGGAGAAACAACTCTTAAAGTGATCCATCCATATCTACTGCATATCTGGCAGCAGAGTGATGGTTTCAGGCTCATTTTATACGTCAGACCCTTGAGGACTTAGAGCCATTTTGTTTGATATGTCAGACCCTTGATGACTTAGAGCCATTTAGCCAACCATGTGTTTCCATACTGTTCCAGTGTAATTTACAGCTAAATCTAGTCCCACCCCCCAATTCCCATAGAGATCCATTCAAATGCAGAGACGTTATAGTATCGCTTGTAAGAGTACCAGAAAATAAGATATCAAGAGTCTTTTAATGTTGTTGGGTCACAGACATCAGGAAGTCATGGAATGCAAATGATATGCAACCAAATATTAAAAATATAAAGGCACAGTCAACTCAGTGTATGTAAACTTCTGACCCACTGGAATTGATATAGTGAATTAAAAGTGAAATAATCGGTCTGTAAACAATTGTTGGAAAAATTACTTGTGTCATGCACAAAGTAGATGTCCTAACTAACTTGCCAACACTACAGTTTGCTAACATGCAATCTGTGGAGTGGTTAAAAATGAGTTTTAATGACTTCAACCTAAGTGTATGTAAACTTCCAACTTCAACTGTATATTTAATTGAAAACAGTACAAAGAAAAGATATTTAATGTTTTACCTTATCAACTTTATTGATTTTTGTAAATATATGCTATTTTTGAATTTGATGCCTGCAACACGTTCCAAAAAAGTTGGGACAGGGCCAAAAAAAAGACTGGGACGTAAAACAAATTTTTAAAAACACCTGTTTGGAACGTTCCACAGGTAAACAGGTGATGCTATCATGACTGGCTATAAAAGGATATCAAAAGACTATATTTGATATTTTATTTTCAGTGATACTATAACCTCTCTGCATTTGAATGGATCTCTATGGGAATTGGGAGGTGGGACTAGATTAAGATGTAAATTACACTGGAATAGTATGGAATCCATGGTCGGCTGAGTGGCTGTAAGTAATCAAGGGTCTGAGGTATCAAACAAGCCTCAAACCATCACTCTGCTGCCAGATATGCAGTAGATATGGATGGATCACTTGGAGGGTTGTTTCTCCCGGCTTATTTTTCCATAGAGTTCAATAGGAAAATGAGTCAGGAGAAACAACCCTTAAAGTGATCCATCCATATCTACTGCATATCTGGCAGCAGAGTGATGGTTTAAGGCTCACTTTATACGTCAGACCCTTGAGGACTTAGAGCCATTTAGCCAACCATGTGTTCCATACTGTTCCAGTGTGAATATACAGCTAAATCTAGTCCCAACCCCCAATTCCCATAGAGATCCATTCAAATACAGAGAGGTTATAGTATCGCTTCTAAGAGTACCTGAAAATAAAATATCAAGGGCCCTATCTTACACCCGGCGCAAAGCGGCGCTAACCCAAACGCAAGTGTCTTTGCTATCTTACACCCGGCGCTAGGTTCATTATAACGCCTAACGCTTACGTCCTTTAACTACCATGTATTCTTGCGCCTGTTGCAAGTGAACTGGGCGTGTTGGTCTTAAGATGAGGAGTGGCCAGGATTATTTTTGGCGTATTGCTATCTTGAGCCAGCAGAAAGCGCTTGCGCTAGAACCACCACAAACCTGGTCTAAAGTCATGTCGCAGTTGTTTACATGTTATTTTAACGGCGCATATAAGTGTGTCTACATAGGCGTGTGCACAACGCGCGTACCCTCCTGTCTGTTACACACAGGGGCGCGCACAAGCATGACTAAAATATCTAGATCACAATGTGAAATATTATTATTGTGTAGGCTATATCAAAAATGCATAATAATAAAAGGTTCCATAGCTCCACATATCTTTCCCTCCGCGAAGGGAAACGATGCCACATTACATTGCTCTCAGCCCACTCCATCAACATCCAGGCGATGTGCGATGGTAATGGACAATTGCTATCCATTAAAAAGGAGCTGATAACACCTATATCAAGCCTAATTGTCGCGAATTGTCATTTGCACCCAATGCGTGAATTGTCATTCAATGGAAAACTCACGCACAGCAATAGACGGACATTTGAATTCTGAAAATGCGCTTCAGACGTCATTACAATACAGCTCTGTTTATCTAGGAATACAGCCTGTAAGTAAATAGAATGGTTTGTGACTGCAAAATGTTCAAAACCTTGTCCAGCGAATATTGCTTTTATTGTTTTTCAAATAGCCTAGGCTACAGCGGACTCGCTGTGCATAAAGTTTATTCGATAGCCTATGGTTAAAAAACGGAGATAAATTTCATCATGTTAACTAAATTGTGTAGAAGTTGTGTAAGTCGCTCTGGATAAGAGCGTCTGCTAAATGCCTATAATGTAATGTAATGTAATCATGTTAACTGAATTGTAACCTTAGCTATTCTTCGTCCTTCATATTTTTTAAATTACAGTGACAAGGTTTCCATACCCTCAGCTTATTAAAACCCCGCTGATTTCACCTGTTATTCCATAACTGAACAAAAGATTTTAAAGAGAACTGGGCTAATTAGAAACGGAATTTGCAGCACGTTACACAATTAATTTACAATTAATTTTAATGCCATTATCTGCATGTACGCTTTACAGGAGCAGCTCTGTTTCCCCTGCTGTAAATCACACTTTTCATGGTCTTCCTGGGAAAGTGGATCGTTTTAAAGCATTACGCTACCAGTAAAACAGATTGGTCACATTTCTATAAGCAGGACATTATAAAACAAGGGAAAATATGCTGAACCTACGGGTTCTTTATGTTATTAATCTAAATTAGAATGCATGTAGCCTGATGAACTTCGGATGAAGCTTGAACATGAGTTCATTGCATAATCAAACTAAATTTGTTAAACAAGCAGGCTAATTTGGCGTTTTCTAAGGTGAGACGGAAGCAATTGGTCGCTTATTCTCAGCTGTTGCAGGTGCTTTTAACGAAATTTAACCGCATATATTTTGTAATCAGCACTGTCAGGAATTACCGGGAACTCATAATGGTTAGCCCGAATAATATTTATCATAGGCTACTATTGATCCATACAGCCTATTCCTTGATCGCACTAAACACGCACGAGCATGTCTGTTTCGCCATCATAAGCAATCCGCCAAGGTGGAAAAGCAGGCTTTTAAAGGGAATGGGATATGACATTTTGATTGGTTTATTGCATGTCACGCCCAAGACACACCTATAATTAATGAAGAGACTAGGTTCAGCCCATTTGGACGTTACGCCGTGCTTAGCGCCCAAAAAACACGCCGTTAAAATAGCAAAAGTGGACTTGGACACGCCCTAAATGGACTTTATGCCATGCACCTAGACCAAGCGCCAAGATCGCCAAGATAGAGCCCCAAGAGTCTTTTGCTGTCCTTTTATACCCAGTCATGATGGCATCACCTGTGAAATTTTTTTGAGCTTCCCACTTTTTTTCTTTTTCTTTTTTTTTGCCCCTGTCCCAACTTTTTTGGAACGTGTTGCAGGCATCAAATTCAGAATTAGCATATATTTACTAAAATCTATAATGTTGATAAGGTAAAACATTAAATGTATTTTCTTTGTACTATTTTCAATTAAATATATGTAAAAGATCATTTACAAATCACTGCTTTCTGCTTTTATGTGCATTTTACATACTGTCCCAACTTTTTTGGAATTGGGGTTGTATATATACTATATACACTACTCACAAAAAGTTAGGGATATTCGGCTTTCGGGTGAAATTTCAGGATGAACCTAAAATGCACTATAACCTTTACAGGTGAAATTAATTTGACCTTCTCTAAACTTTTGAATGCACATGTCCAACTATTCAATGTTTCAGTACTTTTTGCACAACTTGCTGTTCTCTAACAAGGAGCTGAACGGCAAAATTCACAACAGGTGTTTGATCCATGAATCGACCAATAAATTTCCTGGTTCAATTAGAATTGGTATTTAAACAGTCCTCTTCATCATGCTGTTCACATTTTGACATCATGAGACCAAGATGACACCTAACAATTGATCAACAGTACCTCGCCATTGCGAGGCTTCAAACTGGATGTTCTCAGAGGGAAGTGGCCACTGAGCTTAGAGTGTCACAGAGTGTCATCAGCAGGTTGCAACAGAGATACAGAGACTGGAAGAGTCACAGAAAGGCATAGAAGTGGACGTCCTTTGGCCACATCCCACATTGATGACCGCTTCATTGTGAACAGTGCCCTGCGGAACCGGATGATGAATGCCACTCAACTCCAGGCACATTTAAGGGAGGAGAGAGGCACCCAAGTGTCACGCCAGACCATTCGAAACCGTTTACATCAGCGTGGTCTGCGTGCTAGACGACCTGCAAGGGTACCTGACCACACCACCAGGCACAGGCGTCATCGTCTTGCATGGGCCAGGGAGCATTTACGCTGGACGAGGGACCAGTGGGCCTCAGTGCTGTTCTCTGATGAAAGTCGATTCACGTTGAGCAGAAATGATGGCCGCCAACGATGTTGGAGACGTCAAGGAGAGCGCTATGCATCAGCCACTGTTGTCACCAGACGACCCTTTGGTGGTGGCGGTGTTACAGTGTGGGCAGGTGTGTCTAGTCAATACAGAACTGCCCTACACTTTGTGAATGGTACAGTGACAAGCCCATACTACCTGAATAACATCATTAATCCAGTCATTGTGCCCCTGCATGAACAACACAGGCCTAATTTCATCTTCATGGACGACAATGCTCCAGCTCATCGAGGTCGCATCATTAGGGAAAGGCTGCTGGAGACTGGGGTACCTCAAATGGAGTGGCCTGCACTTTCTCCAGACCTGAATCCCATAGAAAACCTATGGGATCAGCTGAATCACCGTGTAGAGGCTCATAACTCTGTACCCCAGAACCTCAATGACCTGAGGGCCGCCCTTCAAGAAGAGTGGGATGCCATGCCTCAGCAGACAATAAGTCGACTTGTGAACAGCATGAGACGTCGTTGTCAAGCTGTAATTGATGCTCAAGGGCATATGACAAGTTATTGAGACATTGACATTTTTGTTGTGGTATACCCACCACTGTTGTTGGCTTTTGTTTCAATAAATTGTTTGAGATGAGGAAATCACCATTGCATGCTTCTACTTAAATGCCCTACTTTCATGATACGTATAATATCACTGTAGCGTGAACTTACATTTTCCATAAATTTCACCCGAAAGCCAAATATCCCTAACTTTTTGTGAGTAGTGTATATATATATATATACACACACATATACACACACACGCACGCACGCACACGCGCACACGCGCGCACGCACGCACGCACGCACGCACGCACGCACGCACACACACACACACACACACACACACACAGGTGAGAAATTAAAGGAAAAACCAACATAAAGTGTCTTAGTAAGGTGTTGTGCCACCACGAGTCGACAGAACAGCTTCAATTCACCTTGGCATAGATTTTACCCCTAGTAGCCATTGATTCTAGTCTCTGGAACTCTATTGGAGGGATGGAACACCATTCTTCCAAAAGATATTCCCTCATTTGGTGTTTTGATGATGGTGGCGGAGAGCGCTGTCTAAAACATCGGTCCAAAATCTCCCATAGGTGTTCAATTGGGTTGAGATCTGGTGACTGTGAAGCCCATGACAGATGATTCAAATAATTTTCATACTCATCAAACCATTCAGTGACCCCTCACGCCCTGTGGATGGGGGCATTGTTATCCTGGAAGAGACCACTCCCATCAGGGTAGAAATGTTTCATCATAGACTAAAGGTGATCACTCAAAATAACTGTATTCATTTGCAGTGACCCTTCCCTCTAAGAGGAACCCTGCCACACTATAGGGGTTTTTCCTTTAATTTTCCACCCGTCTGTGTGTGTGTGTGTGTGTGTGTATATATATATATATATATATATATATATATATATAGTGGGGAGGGAAAGCATTCGGGCAGTGACACAATTTTTGTTGTTTTGGCTCTGTACTCCAGAACATTGGATTTGAAATGGAACAGTGACTATGAGGTTATAACACCCCCTGCCCTTTCCTCTGATTTAGCTAGAGGATCCCCTATTCTTTTGACCCAGTTCTTCCCAGTTTCACTGCAAGAGCTTTTAGATACAGTAACCCATATGCACCTGTCTTCCAGTCCTCTGGATACAATTCCCACATTTCTCAAAGAGGTACTGTCAGCAATTGGTCCCATGTTACTCTCCATAGTAAATGAGTACCTCATCTCTGGTTGTGTCCCTGATTATTTTAAGAGAGCCACTGTACAGCCTCTCCTGAAAAAATCCAACCTGGTTCCAGCTCTCCCACAAAACTACAGACCCATCTCTAAACTCCAAAATTATTGAAAAACTTGAAAAACTACTCGCTAAGCAACTCCTAGAGCTCGTTAAAGGTAATAATATTTTTGAAAAATTTCAATCAGGGTTCCGCCAACAGCACAGTACTGAAACTGTGCTACTTAAGAGTTACAAATGATTTACTCATGCGGGCTGATGCGGGCAATGGTCCATTTTAGTGCTGCACACTATTGATCATGCCATCTTAATTGACAGACTGAGGAATTGGGTTGGTTTGGCTGGGAAGGCTTTAGCGTGGTTCTTATCTCACAGGCAGAGTTTACAGTGTCTATTGGTGATCATGTCTCTTCATCTGCTCCTTTATTGTATGGGCTTCCCCAGGGGTCTATGCTGGGGCCTATTCTGTTCTCTTTATATATGCTTCCTCTGGGTCAGATAATCCGTAGCTTAAATTGTATCTCCTACCACTGTTATGCAGATGATATGCAGCTGTATTTTTCCATCAAACCAAACAATTTTAGCAACATAGCCATCCTGCATGACTGCCTGACCGCCATCAAAAATTGGATGTCTAATAATTTTCTCCAACTTAACTCGGACAAAACAAAAGTGCTGATCATTGGCCCCGATCATATTGCTAAAGATACTCGTCACTGTCTTGGTCCTCTGGCTAATATTAAGACTGCCTCTAAGAATCTGTGTTTTCTTTGATCCTCACATGAAATTTGATTTACACGTTAAAAAATGAGTTCAATCCCATTTCTTTCAATTGAGGAACACTGCAAAAATCAAATCACTATTGTCAGTCCAGGACATGGAACTTATCATTTGTTCTTTTATTACGCCACGCCTGGACTATTGTAATGCGTTGTTTTCCTGCCTCAGCCAAAAGGCCGTGGCACGGCTGCAACTGGTTCAGAATGTGGCCGCGAGACTCTTGACCAAGACCAGGCGCAGGTCACACATTTCACCGATATTGGCCTCCCTGCACTCTGGCTGCCAGTGACCTATAGGATAGATTTTAAAGATTTTAATGATCACCTATAAGGCATTGCCTGGCCTGGCTTCTGTATACATCTGTGAATTGCTCACCCCTTATAGCCAATGAGGCCCCTCAGGTCCTCTGATGAAGGACTTTTGGTTGTCCCTTTCTCTAAATTAAAAACACATTTGCGGTTCTGGCCCCCCACCCTCTGGAACAGCCTTCCTTTAACAACCAGATCGGCTGCATGCGTTGAATGTTTTAAACTGCTTTTAAAGACACACTTTTATACGTTAGCTTTTTTATCATTTTCTTATTCATTGCTGCTTCGTTCTTTTACATTCTCTTTTATCTGAAGTTATTTATGAGGTGTGTGGGCTTGTATGTGTATGTACAGTATGTTATGTGTTTACTTATGCATTTAATCTGTGAAGCACTTTGAACCTTCATGTTTTGAAAAGTGGTATATAAATTAAATATTACTGACTTAGGTTAAAGTGCAGACTTTCAGCTTTAATTTTAAGGTTTTTACATCTATATCGGGTGAACCGTGTAGCAATTGTAACCGTTTTAATATCATTTGCATGCCATGACTTCCTGATGTCTGTGACCCAACAACATTAAAACTCTTGATATCTTATTTTCAGGTACTCTTAGAAGCGATACTATAACCTCTCTGTATTTGAATGGATCTCTATGGGAATTGGGGGTTGGGACTAGATTTAGCTGTATATTCACACTGGAACAGTATGGAACACATGGTTGGCTAAATGGCTCTAAGTCCTCAAGGGTCTGACGTATAAAATGAGCCTCAAACCATCACTCTGCAGCCAGATATACAGTAGATATGGATGGATGACTTTAAGGGTTGTTTCTCCTGACTAATTTTCCTATTGAACTCTATGTAAAAATAAGTCAGGAGAAACAACCCTTAAAGTCATCCATCCATATCTACTGCATATCTGGCAGCGGAGTGATGGTTTGAGGCTCGTTTCATACCACAGACCCTTGATGACTTACAGCCATTTAGCGAACCATGTGATCCATACTGTTCCAGCGTAATTTACAGCCGAATCTAGTCTCACCCCCCCCCCAATTCCCATAAAGAACCATGCAAATGCAGAGTGGTTTTAGTATTGATTGTAAGAGCACCAGAAAATAAAATATGAAGAGTCTTTTGATGTTGTTGGGTCAAAGACATCATGAAGCCATGGCATGCAAAGCATATGCAACCAAATATGCATGTTAATTTGCCCAATTACTTTTCGTCCCCGAAAATGGGGGGGACTGTGTATTAATTGCTACACGATTCACCCAATATGGATGTAAAAAACCTCAAATTAAAGCTGAAAGTCTGCACTTTAACCTCATAGTCACTGTTACAGTTCAAATCCAATATTCTGGAGTACAGAGCCAAAACAACAAAAATGGTGTCACTGCCCAAATACTTTCCGTCCCCAGTGTATATAGACACACACACCACACGCTTTTTTAAAAATATATATATACTCGCCGTACCTATAAACGTTTCTTGAGTTGAGTTAGCAAGAAGTAACAATATAAAATCACACATTCTGGAAAAATGTCAATGTGGTACATATCAGAAAAGGTTTCTGACATTGTTCGTCATACATTTGTAATCATTCAAAAATAATGGAGCTGAACCAGCACAAAGCCCACAGTTTCAGCTGGCTTTCTCAAAGGACTGCTGGGGTACCTCCTGCTTTTCTCTTATTCTAAAATTACCTTAAATCTTCAGAGAGAAATGAGCAATCATTTTTCTCACGGCTGTATATAACAGTACCGGAGAACTCCAGAAAAGGTAGGTCATCTTCTAGTATGTTTTTTTTAGTGACTCCTTGTTGACCCTGTTGAATTCAAAGAAGAACATATTTTTAAAAAACACTGGTGCACTTGTAAAATTTAGAGAACTGTAAATCTAGTTTAGTTTTGCTTCTGTCTAATCATATTTGATTAGAAAAGTTGTTCATGGGCTACTTAATAAAATAATTTTAGTTTTATAAACAATATAAATTTGCTATAGCTAATTGTTTTCTCCAGAGAATGTGCACCATAATAATTTAGATGTAAAGAGTTAGTCTGTTATAATAACTTATAAAGAAAAATAACTATTGTTCATGTAGACATAAAATAATCTTACTGGATTTCTTTGGAGACCAATATTAATTTAATAATACGGTAGGACTAATTCTGGGAAAAGCACAGGTACAAATTAAGCCTAATATAAACAAACTTGTAAACTCTATAATAATTCTAAATGTTTAACTTTACCGCTAGGGCAACACATGTAACTGAAATGGCTTCAACGTTAAGTTAACTTACCTTTTTCACTCTGGTTTGATTGTTGCTACTGATTGACATCCAACCTGGCAGCGTCCTGTCCGTCATGGTTTAAACCGCATTAAGATCTGTTAACGAAAGACGTCTGAAGTTACTAAGTTAGCAAGCTTGCCATTATGTAAACGTATACATAAATTGCAATACATTTGCTGCCCTGAATCTATTGCACATTATAATATGGCTATGATGGCGTTCATTTGGATTGCGCAAGCAATTTGCAGACTAGCCGCTGAGTTAACCATCTCTTCCGTCTATTCTTCCGTGTCTATTCTCTGTAGGCAGCTAGTAAACGTTAGGATGTATAGCCATACTGTTTGTAATCGGTCTGTGCAAGTATTCATTGTAACGTCTGGCCAACTTCTGGTGAAACGAATTTATCAGCCGCTGACTTAGTTCTAACGTTAATGTGTCTTGGCAAGCCAGCTGGCGCGTTAACGAAGTTGAATGCCGTTATGCAGATACTCAAGTCAAAACTAGGGAGCTATACAAACATGATAAAGTTACTCGAGAAATGTCCTTGTCAAACCGTTATCGTTTACATGCTAGTCAGTGGTACGGAGTTGTTTGCTAGCAAAGTACGTAACGTTACAGTTTGAGATTATAATAGTTTTGTGAATTAAACCCGTACTGAAATCTGGAGTAATTCCACTTGTATGTAGAAGTCAACCATATTGCTTGCTATCATTATATCGTTAACATTGTTTATATTAAAGGCAGCAACTGACTAGGGTTTAAATATTATTAGGTTGATATTAGCTATCCACCTACTCCCGCCATCTGTAGAAAGCCTGTTCTGAGCATGATCGTCCTCTGTGCAAAAGATTCTTCATAGTGACGAGATGTCGTACTATTCACACCATAACACTGACCACTTCCCCCACTAACTAACTAAACCGCCTCGGGTGCAACCGGAACTTCTTACAGCCCCATTTCCAACCAAAAATAAATGTAAGAATGTTACAGAACGGAATGGTAGGATATGCTTTCTCATTCAAGATCAAAAGCTCTTTCGATTTGTCGCGGACAAATTACGTCATGTCTCGTTCGCAGTCTGTGCCACGGCAACTGATAATAGAATAGTAAAGGTAATATTTCAAATAATTTCTCTGCATTTTCCGTGTGTTTTTTTTATAGTGGTTCGTCACTGTTGTTCATACGAAATCACTAGGGAGTATCGTGGTGATTTTTTTCTTTTCATACAAGTCGCATTACCGAAGCAGCGCCCTCTAAGGAGACCCTGGATTGGATAATTTCTCATCGTATTTCGCTGGGGCTAGCACTGAGGCTAGCTTGCTAACGAGCTGACGGAGAGAAGTGTCAGTGAACGGGAAAGGAACAGAAAGGTAACGTTAGCTAAAGGTTAGCGGTCGTCTTTGACAGAACATTGCGCTTGACCTTTACCAGGACGAAGAGAAATCCACAAAGCTGTTCAATTAGTTGCTGGCTGTGTTTTTTTTTTTTTCAGGTCAAATACATTTTTTAATTATTATTAATTTCCTAATATTTTGCTCGCTCAACAAATAAACTAGCTGGCGAAATTGCTAGTAATGGAGAGGCAGATGCTTGTGCAGCTGCTAAACTGTGGGGAAATTTGAATAACCATGGCCGATGCAAGTCCAAGAGTGATGGAAAAGGGCAGAGGAAGGATTACATCAGATTCCGCTCTCAGAGGCGTCTATCCTCAGCAGTATATTCAACCGGCTGCTCAGTGCATAGAGATTCAGGAGCTCGCCTCCAAGCGTGTCGACATCCAGAAAAAGAGGTTTTATCTAGACGTGAAACAGAGCGCACGGGGCCGATTTCTCAAAATTGCTGAGGTGTGGATTGGAAGAGGCAGACATGATAATATCAGGAAGAGCAAACTGACGCTCTCAATGTCGATGGCTCCGGATCTGAGATACTGCCTGGGAGACTTCATCGATTATTACGCTCACATCGGGCTGCGGGGAGCTCAGGTGCCACGGGCAGAAGAGCAAAGCAACGGCCAAGGCCGGCCGCACGATTCCCGCAGGAGACAGCAAGATCATCACCAAGCAGCACAAAACTCTCCTACTGGCTCTGCCGCGTCGGAGGAGCACACCCATCGGGTTCTTAAGAGTGAATTCATAGAGAGAGATAACAGAAAGTACTATTTAGACTTGAAAGAAAACCAGCGCGGCAGGTTCCTCCGCATTAGGCAGACGGTCAGCCGAGGACACGGTACCATGGGATATTACGGTCAGGGCATTGAGCAGACCATCGTGTTGCCAGCGCAGGGGCTAATTGAGTTCAGAGATGCGCTGTCGCAACTAATCGAAGACTACGGCGACGAAGAAACCGATGAGAGAACCAGGGGAAGCAAGAACCACGACGAATCACCGGAGCTTCCCGAGGCGGTGTCTTTCCGTGTGGACAACAAGAGGTTTTATTTCGACGCAGGTTCCAACAGGTACGGTGTCTTCTTAAAGATAAGCGAGGTACGACAGCCATACAGAAACACGATCACTGTGCCCCTCAAGGCCTGGGCTAGATTTGGGGATAACTTCATCAGGTACGAAGAGGAGATGCGTCGCATTTTCACCTGTCACAAGGAGAAGAGGACGCAGCCTCGCGGGGACAGTGAAGATCAAGAGGATTGACAGCGGTTTACATTTTGGCCAGAGGGTTTGCTTACGAGATAGTGAGATCCAAACAGAAATGAAAAATATAATTGTGATAATAGCATAGTTTGTTTAAAAATGTTTTGTTTTCTAATAATGTACCTCTAAAATAATGTACTGTATGACTCTAGTCAACTAGCACTTTCAAATTAATAACTGTTGTTCCTGTTTCATTCATCAAATTTTACACCATAAATCGGAAATTCGTACTGAATGAAGATCATGGGAATATAAGTAGTTCATTTTTGCACAATGAAAATTATATATGAGATGTGGTGATTTCATTGTGTATTCCATGTAGGCGTAACCATTGCATTGAGATTTGAATATTCATGAAATCGTAGATGTTCTGAAGCTGGAAGAGCTACGTTTTGTGAGTGGTTGCTTTTGGATATAGCCAGAGATCAGCAAGATCACAAAGAAATGGCGATGTGTAGATATATCAGATAAATAATATGAATATATTTCATTACTATATGAATACATATATATGATAGATATTTATACTACAAACATATGTGTTTGTATATATTCTAAGGTTGATAATGTATGTGATGTATTTTAAAAGTATGAAAAGGGGTTGTTCATTCTAGCCATCCCCATAAGGCTTTGGGCAATGTTGATGTGGTTGTAATCAGTTGACAAAATTGTGCACTTTATGGAGTATTCCTTTGGTGAAGTTGCCCATTTTGAATCTATTTATAAGCTGGTCAGGATAATGTGCTTTTGGGGCTGTTTTGAATCCTGTAGGGACGGTTTCCATCGTCATTCAAAAAAAAAAAAAGATCATTATTTCCCTGTTGACGTTTCATACCGTGTGCATGCTGTGTACAAAAGGTCATCTAATGCCAAGAGAAAGCAAAAAAAAAGCCAAGCAGATGTCAATCAAAGGGTTGAAAAAGTCACTCAGTGGTGTCAATTCTGAGTTTTTTAAAAATCTGTTTTATAGAAAAAAAATTAATAACACCAATGAATGTGTCACTATGTTATACCTTCTGACATTTGACACACTTCAGGGAGACGACCGCCCCTCAGATTCACGCCACTGATGAGCACACTTAATTGTTTTATTTTGCCTTAAAGCCATTCCTGATGGTCAGAGTCCTACTTGAAATCAAAATCTTAAAAAGTTAAGAATTATGAAGCCTTTGAAAATATGAAAAATGCACTGGAAGTATCCAAATCATGCCCTGTGGTTAGCAAAATGTTTCACATTCTTAATTATTTTAAAGAGTGCAGCATGGGAGTGTATGACTAGAATGACTTCTGTCCGATCTCTATAGGTTTGACCCCCCCCCCTCTGATCTCTATAGGTTTGACCCCCCCCCCCTCTGATCTCTATAGGTTTGACCCCCCCCCCCCTCTGATCTCTATAGGTTTGACACCCCCCCCCTGATCTCTATAGGTTTGACCCCCCTCTGATCTCTATAGGTTTGACCCCCCCTCTGATTTCTATAGGTTTGACCCCCCCCCTCTGATCTCTATAGGTTTGACCCCCCCTCTGATTTCTATAGGTTTGACCCCCCCTCTGATCTCTATAGGTTTGACCCCCCCCCCTCTGATTTCTATAGGTTTGACCCCCCCCCCCTCTGATCTCTATAGGTTTGACACCCCCCCTGATCTCTATAGGTTTGACCCCCCTCTGATCTCTATAGGTTTGACCCCCCCCTCTGATTTCTATAGGTTTGACCCCCCCCCTCTGATCTCTATAGGTTTGACCCCCCCCTCTGATTTCTATAGGTTTGACCCCCCCCCCCCCTCTGATCTCTATAGGTTTGACACCCCCCCTGATCTCTATAGGTTTGACCCCCCCCCCTCTGATCTCTATAGGTTTGACCCCCCCCTCTGATTTCTATAGGTTTGACCCCCCCCCCTCTGATCTCTATAGGTTTGACACCCCCCCTGATCTCTATAGGTTTGACCCCCCCCCCCTCTGATCTCTATAGGTTTGACCCCCCCCTCTGATTTCTATAGGTTTGACCCCCCCTCTGATCTCTATAGGTTTGACCCCCCCTCTGATTTCTATAGGTTTGACCCCCCCCCTCTGATCTCTATATGTTTGACACCCCCCCTCTGATCTCTATAGGTTTGACCCCCCCCCTCTGATCTCTATAGGTTTGACCCCCCCCCTGATCTCTATAGGTTTGACCCCCCCCCCCTCTGATCTCTATAGGTTTGACCCCCCCCCCCCCCCCCTCTGATCTCTATAGGTTTGACCCCCCTCTGATCTCTATTGGTTTGACCCCCCCCCCTCTGATCTCTATAGGTTTGACCCCCCCCTCTGATCTCTATAGGTTTGACACCCCCCCCTCTGATCTCTATAGGTTTGACACCCCCCTCTGATCTCTATAGGTTTGACCCCCCCTCTGATCTCTATAGGTTTGACCCCCCCTCTGATCTCTATAGGTTTGACCCCCCCCTCTGATCTCTATAGGTTTGACACCCCCCCCTCTGATCTCTATAGGTTTGACCCCCCCTCTGATCTCTATAGGTTTGACCCCCCCCCTCTGATTTCTATAGGTTTGACCCCCCCTCCTCTGATTTCTATAGGTTTGACACCCCCCTCTGATCTCTATAGGTTTGACCCCCCACTCTGATTTCTATAGGTTTGACCCCCCCCCTCTGATTTCTATAGGTTTGACCCCCCTCCTCTGATTTCTATAGGTTTGACACCCCCCCCCCCTGATTTCTATAAGTTTGACCCCCTCCCCTCTGATTTCTATAGGTTTGACCCCCCCCCCCCCTCTGATTTCTATAGGTTTGACCCCCCCCCTCTGATTTCTATAGGTTTGAACCCCCCCCCCCCCCCTCTCTGCTATAGGTTTGACCCCCCCACAGGTGACTTCATGGACAGTTACCTCACATTGGTTGAACTGACATATTAGTGTACTAGAGAATTATTGAACAATGGCCCTCTTTATACTGTCACTTAAAACCTCGTTAGCTGTAATGGCACATGCATTTTTTTTGTCTAAAGAACAAAAAACAATTTACAACCAATTTCCATACTTAATGTAAGAATCATGTCTGCCCCTGCAATGTAGCCAGAGGTTAGATTATAGTCTACTCGCTTTTCAAAATAAAATAAAAACATTACTTTTGCAAGTCACAACCAATTATTCTGCGCTATATTCATTTATTTTGGCTGTGGCGTGGTTGTGTGCAGACATGAAACAGATAGGTATAGCTGGTAAAGACCAGTTAGGAGTTACAGGAAGACACCACCAAAAAAATACATTTAAAAAATGTTGTCCCAGAACATTAAGTTCTCCATTTCATCATTCCCACACCATTCCCACTACTCTCAAATCACAGCAGAGCCCCAGAAAGTCTATATCATAGCACATTGTGTAAATATAAGTGGAGTCTGGGGTTATTCGCATATCTTAAGGATACTGCTTTATGCAGGCTCTGGTGCCTAAACAGCATAGTAAGCTTTCATAGTTACCAGTAATGAAGCAAAGTGTGTACAGTTTGCCCATGGAGATATTTTTGTTAGTTCAAGATTGTGCAAGGGGCCTTTGTGTACTCCACGGCACATAACATCGTTGCTTTCACATACTCCCTATTGCCACCTGCACCTGCTCTCTGGAAACTGTGTGTATGTGTAGGTGTTCAAGAGCAGTCTGGTTCCTGTGCGCCTTGTGCATCAGGTGGTGCTCCCCATGCCACTCTCCTGAATGTGGGATACTTTATTTCTTTTTGGTAAATTGCATGCTTCAATTCCACAAATGCATTATACTAAGAAACATTTGCAGAGCTCTCCACAGTACTCTTTTAAACATGGCAAATTTGGTGCAATCCACAACGTAGGCTGTTTACGTACTACCGATCCAGCAGAACAACAATGTGCGACAGGCTCTAGAGCGCTCCAGACAGGGTTCATGTGAAAGCACCTAAGGCTGTACAGCAAGCCGAATATAAGCTACGTCTGCATTCAGAATCTGATCTGCCATCAAAGCAGCAACAAATCACTTTGACTATCCTGCTAACAGAAAAGATCATGTCTAATTCTTCCAACACAGTGCTATAGAGAGCGACTGTAGGTGCTTTGTGAATCCCAAAACTGCTTTGGGACATTAAGGGAAGCGTGCCAAATATGTTAATGTGAAGGGATAGTGTATGAGTTTTTCCCAGTGGAGTACCACTTAGATATTTTTTGCTTGTTATTGGTCTTCTAATGATGTGAGAAAGTAGTGTGTGTATTTTTGAAATGACACTGAAACAAAGAATAGCCTTCACGGCACACTGTCCTTGCAAAAGGTGCTTTTTAACTATAGCCTATATTTGATGAAAGTCTACCAAAATACCAAACTTGCTTGCTAAGTGTCATATGCCAACTCATTTTTATGCTTTGAGTCCTCTTCAATTTCACACTACAAACAAAATATATTACAACTACGGGGAAAAGCATATGAACACTTCAATCCAATTATACACACTATCTACAGTCACGTTTCTACATCAGAAATTTTGTTTTTAAATGCTCTGTCAGCCTTTATTGAGAGGAGTGGCTTCCAAGGCACAGCATTTCAATGTCCATCATATAATTGGTGAAAATATTAATATGCTACTGTTTGTTACTTAAGTTTCACCAAAATTGTGAACTGTGATGGATACTGAAACAATGAAATATTGTCATTTGTTTTATGTTGGTAATTTTCCCACTCGATCTTCAGTGAATACTGAAATCCTATATTCTCTTGTTTAGGGCTATGTTTATTAACTTATAAGGACACATCGCATTTAAATGTCAAGATCCAGAACATTTACAGTAGACCGGTGGTCCCCAACCCTGTTCCTGGAGATCTACCGTCCTGTAGGTTTTCATTGCAACCCCAGTTTAGCACACCTGATTCTACTAATTAGCAGCTCAATGAGATCTCTAGCTGTTGAATGAGGTACATGTTTTTCGGGTTGGCGTGAACCTACAGGATGGTAGATCTCCAGGAACAGGGTTGGGGACCACTGCACTAGGCCTTCTAGACTGTGTCAGTTTACCATACACATAGAACCTGTGGAGGCAAATTCCCATCTTTTAAATTTCCAGAACTCAAAATAGCCTATAGCCTGTTGTAATTTTGTAGTTTGCGTCACTCCTTCGTGTAATGAAACCGTAACATTAAGCTTGTCAAGTCAACCTAGGGAACACTAATGTGGCATTTCAAGCGTGTTATGTTGAGGTCTATAGCTAAACTGAACCAGGTAAACAACGTTTTTTTTTTTCCCCCATCATCATTCAGATTGGTCAAAATAGTCTTGTGTCCAAGTGGTTGTGCTTTGATTTCTGCCCCAACCCCCCCACAAACACACTACAGAATTGGCAGTACAAAAACACATTTTAATTTAAAAGATTGAGGTAATTTATATTAAATTTCATGAAAAAAAAGAGTAAATTTATTCACAGAGAGTAACTTATTCACAAATACCTGGCTTACTAGCAAAATTGTCAGGTTTCACTAGCAAAGCAAAACCTGACGATAATTCTGCAGTGCTTTAAAGGGCTTTCGTGCATTCTTTGATGATTATTTTATGTGTACAGCTTCATTTCTTATTGTTTTCCAATATTTCCTTCCAGAATATATCTATAGAGAACAAAATAACAAAAATAGAATATGTGTTTTGAGTGCAATCTTTCCCTTACATTTGATGACTGCAAATATATATAAAATACTCTAATTTCGTTTTTTTGCCCTCCGTTTACTGCATTCTATATTGAAGTGAATCCAGATTTTTCTTTCTGTCTGCTTGTGTAAAGCTTTTTATCACTCTTTTCAACCAACTGTAAAAAGGCACATTCCTTGTGGTGTAAATAATATGTTTTTTTTTTGTCCCACATGGAAGGCTCATTAACCATTGGACAGTAGGCCTAACAAGGACAGAGAATGCATGTATGACGAATGCACTTTCTGTAGTGGGGTTGAATACAGTCTGTACTGTTTACTTGTTTCACTGGAGATTTAAGTGCGTGCGTGCGTGCGTGCGTGCGCGTGCGTGCGTGTTCTTGGCTACTTTTTCATTTTAAATGAAAGCAAGGCCTTTCTCAGAAAGCTTTTCTGGTCTTTAGAGCTAGAGCAGACCAGCCACTTTCTCCCAATGAGGCAGTCTGCATGTTCAGGTGATTATGTAGTGCTACAGCAACAGGCAAAGCACAATAATGTTAATCAAATTTTTATTTGTGTCAGAATGGAAAACTGTTCATCGTATACACTCATTTATTTAGTATAATGATGTAAATTAAATGTCAGCATTCTCAAATGTTTCAAAGGGACAACTACATTCATCTAGAAATGTTTTTAATAGATTGTTTTGTGCTTCTCACTTATGTATTAATTTGAAATAGGCTTCAATCTAGTGGTCAGAACTACTTTTGAAACAATTGACGTATCTTTTTGGAAAACAAACAATGTTAGTCCAGGCCTTCTTTATCAGTATTTTCTTAAATGTGTGGGGTTTTTTTTTAAATTTGGGGGGTGGGGGAGGGAGGGGGGGGTTGAAAAGGTGGGAGGTGTCTAGCTCATTTGCTCCACCTTAATTGTTGCACAGGTTATAGAGAACCTATAGTCAACGAACAGTGCAACAGAGGCAAGTGGCACATTCCGTGAAGGAGCACTTTAAAACAAACAGCACTTTTCTCTGCTACATCTTTTACACAACTCACTAGGAAGGACACCAAGACCAATTGCATTGGTTTCTTCCTCTTGTGGGATCAAGGAGACAATCTTGCTCTTAATGACCTGGCAAAGCGTCCAGTGCTTACCACTTTGCTGGCTCAGTCGTTGCTAGAAAGACGAGGTCACCCCTGTCCTGGTCCTGGATAGCTTTATTGTTTGAGCTCTCTGCCTTTGGTCTTCAGTATCATCATGAAACTGAGCCAATCCGCTCTGCTTCTGAGATTGTGCGTGCGCAGCAGACATTAAATCCAGCAGGAGCAGGCTTTGGGGCCCGTTTTGTGAGATGGCCACACTGTGTTTGCTTGTGGTTCATTTTTTTACGGCAGTCTAATGGGAAGGACAATGTCGCTCTCCACGCTTTTTTCTGAATCACCATATGATTCATTCATTTTTCCCATTTATTTATTTAGTGTTAAATCCTGGATTGTGTCAGTTTTTAGGATATCATCATAATTAATTATCACAGAACGATAGAATGAGTACTCCTGTAGCATTTCGATCCTTGCTCTTGTTCAGTTTGGTAGTTTCCATAGACTATGAACTCAGCAGTCCACAGTTTTTTGTTTTTTTTACCCATTCAGACTAGACTGCGCTGAACATTGAAATACTTCTACATGGTTACATTGCCATCATGCATCAAGATAAATCTAAAAACAAGCACTTTAAATTCCACGTGCACATGGGTTATCTTTTTTTTTTTTGATTCCTCCTTTCCTCATCAGACCTAGAAAATATAAAATGTAAAATTATAACAAAATATTAACATGAGAAAATTCTTGACTGAAATACAGTTGCATTTAGCTTTATGGTATTACATTTGTCTATTTTGTGTATTGTATGTCTCTGACTTCTCTGTTTCTCTTTTTTCTATGTAGAGTTCAGTCTGTGTTTGTGGAGGGTGGATTTGTATACAGATGTTTTATATATTTTCTTTTTTTAAGTAGTGGCTTTTCTAGTGGGACCCAAGAGAACTCCAAAAATATTTTACAGCAGGACCCAGTTGTAAAATTGTAATTCACACATTTGGCTTATTGGTGGATTTTTTATATTTCAAGAAGTTTGTTAAAGTTATTTTAAAAATGCGCATTTTAATTTCATTTGTTTGCTTATCAGCCAGCAGTATTAGAGCACTATTATCTCTTGGCCTGAAATTTGAAGAACAGTAAAATTCACCTGAGATTAATCAGACCATTTTTATGCTTCTAGGATTATGTGCAATACTTATCCATAATTATTTTCTCTCTCATTCATTAAGGCCATAGTACAACAAACAATTTAACTAAAAAATGTGTACCATATTGTTCAGATTTGCTCTCAATGCTTGAATACTTTAGATTTTGGGACTGTTACACTAAAAATTCTCAAAGGTTCCAACCATAAGCCTTAACATGTTTCAATTTGATTGTAATGTTTTTAGGTTAGGATGATGATTGTAGAATTTATGTTTTACTGTGTAATCGGGAAAAAAAATCTGTAAGATTAAGCACAGTAAGATTATTGGTGATAGATATAAGGAACAGACCTCCACTGTAAAAAACACAAATCAAACGGTAAAGTTTGAAAGAAAAGAAGTGGTTTATGTCATAAAATAGACAGTACCAAATCCACAAGGAGCTTATGACAACCATATTACATGAGTGGTGAGATGACCCAGTCCAGGCTTTACTTGACAATGAAGGCCTCTTTAGTGTTACTGAGCTTATAGTCAGGTAGTTAGTGTGCTGTGCAAGTATGAATATTGAAGAAGCTTTTTTTTGTTTGGTTGTTTTGGGGTTTTTTTTTTGTATTTTTTGCTTTGTGTTTATCATAGCATTTTTGCAGCAGTTGGAATTTAGAATCATAAGTGTTTGATAATTTTTTTTAAATGGTGGAAGAAAAAATTTTTTGTGTATCTTGGGGTAAATGATTGTGTACAACATTAGCTTGTCCTCCTATAGTCCTATAGAATAATATAAGACTTAAAACAAGAAAGCAATTGTTCTGTATTCTAGCACTTTCTTTAACGTGTGTACTGTATTAGTTCATGTTCTACACGTATGGTACTGTATGAATATTCATTAATTGCCTTGTAGTGTTTGTAAAAGGTTGCAAAATGTAGGATACTTATGTGAGAAATTCCAAGTTTATGAATTTTTGCATGCCAACAGTTGGGTCCAAACAAAAGAGAAAAAAAATACATTTAAAAAATGGTGCTATATTCTAAAACATAAAGGTGCTGACATGGACCCCAACTGCATGCATGCTGACAGGAAATAAAATGTAAAAAAGAGAAGAAAAAAAAAGACTTGAAAATGGACATTTGCTCAAGCGCAGAACTAAAAAATGGATGAGAAAATGTCCTTTCCTGAACGCACAAAGTTCAGTGTAACTGTAAAATCCACACACGCCGCTGATAGAAACTACCACTCTCCTGTACTCCCACCGTCGGTGGTCGACGGTGGCCATTTTGTAATTGCACATTTGGAAGTTTGTAGGCCGACGTGGCACCAGAGCGCTCCCTTTTGTAGCGTCTGCAGAATGAAAATCACTGCACTTGTTACGAAACTAAAAAACGCACCTCTTCTGCCAGACTTTCATTCCTGCGAGTTCTGTAAGCTGACACGCAGAACTGCAGCCTACAGTAAATGCAACTGTCGGATTCTGCAGCCAGTGGTATTTTCTCCAGTTGACAAAACCAATTTGTATGTGTCCTGCCCGGTCAAGGAATTTATTACAGCAAACCAGATCGGCGATGCTTATTTACAGTTACCCTGCTTCTACGTGTATTTCCCAAAAGATCCATAGACAATCTTATGAACTAAAATGTTTTGTATGGTTATGATTAAATCATTTGATTCTTCTATAAGCAGCTTTTACATGTAGCAGGGTTTGGTTTTGGGGAATGGGAAGTGGGGAGGGGGGGTGATATTTAAAAAAACAGCTGATAGTAATGGCAACAGATGTTGTATTGGTTGTGAAAAAAGGAAAATGTGGATATGTTACATTAGTATTTGCCATCACTATTTTATTGTTCAATAAAAGTTATCCATGATTAATCAAATATTGAGAGTGTGCTTTTTGGTATAAAATATGTCAGGATGATAATTACAAAAAATACATTAAATGCAGTAAAGTAATTGTTTCAGACATTAGCTATTGGCTATAGGTTCAAACATGAATGCACAAGTAAGAGCATAAACATCTTGACCTTGATGACAGAAGTATGATTTAGTTTAGTATGGGATTTAAACATAAACCATTTACTATACACAGATGTTGGCAATATTTATAATATATATATTTTAAATATGTATTTGCACATGTATTTCGTATGAATTTGCCTCATTTGTACAGTTTATACCTTTATGCAACTTAAAAAACAATCTACACCTTCACCGTGTTCATTGGCATGTGTATATACATTTTCCCTTGCCCATCACTGGCTTTATAATTGCTATTACCCTACCTTATAAATATAACCTGTACAACAAGTGCAAAAATGCAGCACACACACACAGTCAGGACAAGAATTATTGAGGGTGAAAATGTTGTATAACCATTATATATAAATATAATATTTCTGCGCCTGTTCCGAGGAAATTACAATGCCTGCCACTATCACTATCTAATGCATTCCACTACTAAAGCCACACTTGTTCAGCGCACAATGCCCTGCGTGATAGGGTGGATTCCAATAGCTTATTTTATCCGTCCTCTTCTCTGTCCTCGCCTGACCCGGAAATCGATCGAGGTTCGCCATCTTTAAGGACATTCCAAACCGCAAAATGCTCCTCGGAGGAGCGAGGAGTGTGGAACGATGAGGCTCCAGGCGGATGCTTCAGTGAGGACACAGAAGTGTAGCCTTTGCGGAAGCCTTTTCTCGGAACGCGTGACGTGTATAAATTATCCACCACTCTCCACATCTGCCATGTTGCAGGCACACCTCGACACAAATGCAATTTTACCGTTCCTTTCCATTTATTATAAAGCGCTAATTCATAATGGCACTCGTTGTTTATAACTAAAAAAAGCACCGTTTATTAATGGAAAAATAAGCTAAAAACCATTATAGTTAAGCACGTGAGCATAATATCACGCTGACGCTTGATTGAGCAAGGATGTTCCATTTGCCTAATACATGTTGCCTCATCCATCTGATCCTTGCATCCTTTCCTCGCGTCCTCTGTTGGGCGGAGCTAAAGAACGAGGAAAGGATGCAAGGAGTAAAAATAAGCGATTAGAATGAACCCCTAGTTCCCTGCATAGGCTACATACATCAATGAGATTTCTCTCAGCAACAGAAGACAGTAGGTGGCGTTCCTCGCAGCAAAATAATTCACTAAAGAATATATGGCACAATGGTTAGACGATTCTACCAAGACATTACCTCACAAGCTACTCATTCGTGTACACGTGAGAAATATATATTATTATGTAGCTATTTACCAAGCAAACTTTTCAGGCAAATAACCGCCCTTCAAATTATTTGAACACCGCTGCAGAGGGCAGGCTGCAGCGCCGGCATGAAGTCCTGGTAAATTGATGTGATTTGGTCTTCCGAACCACGAGAGGGCGCTGCAGATATATCACAGTTTTGACGTAAGTAACATTCCGCTCTAGCGAACGTCGTTTTCTTGTTTTTGGAAATGCGTTGATCTTGTGGAAATGCCTCTCTGAACACACAGAGCCGGGCGGCCATTATACAGCCAGGTTTCCCTGGGAAGGTCGGAGGGAAAAGGGAGCTAGCTAGCTATTTTCGGTACAGAATAACAGCGACGTGCCCTCAGACACATACTCGACCCGGGGACGTCGTGAACCATACTATTGTGAACATAGAAACGACCAGATAAACTTGTAATTGTGTTTTCTGTTCTGAATCTAGACATACGCAGAACGTAGCTATACCCCAAACCCTAACGTTACCCCTGCATCCCATTTCGAGAAAAAAAAAATTCACCCAATCAAGCTACTAGCTTCCCAGTGTAGCCGCAAGAAAATACGTTTTAAACATATATCCAAATCATTAAATTTTTTTAAAATGGACGATAAAGTTTTTACTAAGGAATTAGACCAATGGGTCGAACAACTGAACGAATGCAAACAGCTGACGGAGAATCAAGTGCGAACGCTGTGCGAGAAGGTGAGGAACTTGTTGGGTAGCTAACGTTAGCATGCTAGCTAACCTCGGAAGGCCATTTTGATATTACTTGCTGACATGTACATATTAGCATGTGTCTCAGTTAACGTTGTTAGTTAACATTAGCTTGTTGGCGAATTAACTCAGCGGTAAAATTAGTTTTATGTTTGTGCGAGCTGTCAGTCATCGAGCTTGCACTTTACTACGGTCGTGTTGTCCAATACGGTCTTAGATACTTGCCTTGGTCTGGTAGCCTCTTCCATCGACAGTGCAAGGCAGCAGCCTGTTAGCTAGCACATAGCTAACTTACTTAAAGTATGTTGACTAAGTTAAGTTAACTGTAACTAGTCCGAAGTTGTACAGAGCAAATGTGCGTTTCTTATGTAACGTTAGCTACGTTAACTGCGTTTTACTGTCTTGTATTTAACATCAACCTAGCTTGCTAGCTAATTTAGCATTAACGTTGGAATCGCAAACGTGTGTTGATCAAACTGGCTTGGTTTCCTTGATCATTACTCACATGCATTGTTCAGAAAGCTATCTAATCTGACGTTACCTGTTCAGTAGCTATGGGTGTGCGTCATTAACCTTAACTTAGCATATATTGCCAAAATGCAACGTTGGATCATATGTACGTAGCGACTGTAATGTAACTAACACTACGGTTGAATACCCTTTTTCCACCCTTTACCGGAACCGTCTGGCAAAATCTTTGGCCACAAGACATTTAACACACTCGTATACCAGCAGAAAACATAGATACATTACTTACTGTTGCATAGTGTATTTCCACTAGTATAGGCTGTTGGCAAAAGGGATTGCATTGCATTTAGCTCCATTACAGCACACGATGGGCATACGTCAGTGATCGATTCTAAATGGTTTTAAAAGTTGTTTTAAAAAAACAAGGAGATGCTTTCTCATGCAGTCAAATGAAGTATAGGGCATATGGGGTTCGTCCCACTTTGAAAATGTGTTTGTTGTCATTCATATACCCAAATGATGGATTCACTCGGGGTCAAGTGTCTTAATTTGTTTGGAGGAAGATTAGTTTTTGTTTGTTTTTCACCCGATTACGGTTCACATAGTAGCTGGATGTAACAGTAATAGCGTTTTTTTGTGGTAATAAGGCAGCGTGACAATACATTTTTCTTGTGATTCCAATAAACGGCTTGGTTATCACTATGTTAATGTTGTGTTTATGTTAATAACTGGTCATTGTATCCAGACTCACGGAAAGTTTTGTTGGAATTTTGCATTTAATGCAGAATAGTAGCTTCTTGGTAAGAAAAGTTACTGACAGGGAATATGGCTTTTCATAGCTGGGCTATACAGAACAAAATATCAGAAGAGCAAAATTAAATCCCTTTAAGTAGATGAAAGGTTATGCATATTGATTTTTGATCAGATTACACAACTACAGATGATGTGCATTCTAACATTGGGAGGAAAAGTTATCATTGGACTTGGGTGGTTTTCTGTCACGCTGTAGCAGTGAACCAGATTAAATATCTCCCAGGAAGCAAACTGTTACCATGGTGATGAGGAACCAGGGCAGATTGAGGAGAGGGAGAGAAGAGACACGTTTATGGTGAAATGAAGACATTAGCTTGTGCTCTTTACTCCCTGAAACATTTAGGAAACAGTATTTTTTTTAAAAACATTTAAAAATGGAAATGCGCATAGGAATACACAACATTACGCTCACTCTTACTTATGAGAGCTTTACCACTGCAGTTTAAGTACCTTTTAAGTAGTTCTGAAATGGTCCACATACAAATGTACGTGGGACAGAATCCCACAATGCTGATGCTATTGTTGATTGTCGCCCCTTTCTGACAAATCCTTTAAAACTTTCCAGCATTCATTTTCCTCTGCCTTTGGTGCTCCTTCTGATGTCAAACAGCATCATTCTGCAAGACGTTCTTAATTAAAGATAGAGCTGAAGAATTAAACATCATCTAATATGTGGAGTAACAACAGGAAAAAATGGGTATAACGGCACATGATTGTTCTGTGTAGATATGTATGTAAAGTAGGTCCACTGACTCCGTTTGAAGATAACATGCTGATAAATTTTAGTCTTCTTGCTTCCCGATGATGTATGTGGACACTTTGGAGAATAATGGCTTGTGACTGTAAACAAAACTCGCTTGTCACTACATGACCGTGTAGTGTGTATATAGCCTATATACAATCTTCCTCTTGTACCAGTTTCACTATGTCTAATGCAGAATTGCACATCTCACTGAACTTGGCCAATTTAGCTAGTACCACTGGCCCTTAAAAACACATTCATACAGTCATTTATTCCATGGTGCCTTTTGGTGACCAACTGATACAAGCAGTTTAGCAAACTATCCCTTATTATGTGGACTTAGCGCAGCAGCCTTCAAATGGCCTAGATGGCTAACAATGTTGCTGTGCTCTGAAAAATGAATCCGGAGGTCGGCTGTAATAACAGCACAAGCTCCACAGCCTTGGTTGTAATCTGCCCATATGCTTTTCATTACGCAAGTCCTGTGTTTCAGGTCTACACCTGCATGACGGGCTCCGCTGTATACAAACACCCTCCTTCTCAAGCTTCTCAGAAGAGAGGGTGGGGCCGCTCTGCAGAGGTCTCCATGGAGATGCACCCTCTCGCGCTGTCACCACGGAGATACCGGTGTCCGTGCACCCTCTAAGCTAACGGCACTTTGGCGAAGCTTCTCCCCGAACGCGCAAAGCCCCAAACTAGATTTACAGCCATTAAAAAAAACTGATGCAATCTTATTTGGATCTGAACAATGGAATAACATTTTGTAGCCTGGAGTATCAGGCACTCAGACAAATCCACACCTGGAAAGGCAACATGCAATTATGCAGCCCTTTCCAAATGTGTCTGTATTATTGTCTGTATTTTGGACATGAGCACAGGGACATGCAGCTTGACAAGCATTTGTAATGCATTCAAATCCAGTGCAATCTGGATCCTTTTGGTTGATTTAGTAGTTTTTGCCACCTCAGTATTTTAGTTGCAATTTCAACAGCAATGATTGTGTTTCAACGTTAGGTCCTCAAGAGTTGTTATAATGTGGCACATTATAAAACAGTCCTCTGATTTGATGAGGATTGATTCTTGGTGTCCACACACACATACATGACCCTGAGTTCCCAGTATTGGAAGCACACACTGTCACTTTTACTTAACATCAAATTCCACATAAGGCTGATAAGTTCTATATTCTTGATTAACTTACGGTACTGAAATAATTGTAGTTTTCTCTTCTTTCCTTTACACAAAGACGAACCTGACTTCTGCCACAAATATGGTGTCATATCACATTTGTCTTTTGTTAGACTGGGATAAGATCCAAGGTTCCTTTGTGGTCATGGCACTTACCAAGTTAGATATATACCTGGTTTTACAAGACTATTTATTTTAGCCAACTGTGAATTATACAGCTGCAGTTGTGAGTCGAGTGTGTGCAGTTGTTGTTTCGCTCGTCACCGTAAAAACCATATCCGGTCTTCTGTCCTTCTCCGCAGGCTAAGGAGATCCTGACCAAGGAGTCAAATGTTCAGGAGGTGCGCTGCCCCGTCACCGTCTGTGGGGACGTTCACGGCCAGTTCCACGACCTCATGGAGCTCTTCAGAATCGGCGGCAAGTCCCCAGACACCAACTACCTGTTCATGGGCGACTATGTGGACAGAGGCTACTACTCGGTGGAAACGGTGACGCTTCTTGTCGCGTTAAAGGTGAGCTGCCCTTTGAACTTGAGTGGGATTATCTGCAGAGAGAGGGAAGCTGAAATGTGCCCTCTTGCCCAGATGTCCCTTGTCTAATTCTCTTTAGCCCACGGACCCCGACGGCCCAGATCAAATCCCGACTCTGCCAGTGCCAACGTTGGCCCGGGAGCCGTGCCCGGCGGAACACAATTCGCCTTAGCCTGGCTCACGTATCATATTGTTTTCGGAAAAAGCGAAGTCGTTAGTGCCTCATCCACTGTGCACCTCCAGGTCCGTTACCCAGAACGCATCACGATATTGCGGGGCAACCACGAGAGCAGGCAGATCACGCAGGTGTACGGCTTCTACGACGAGTGCCTGAGGAAGTACGGCAATGCCAACGTGTGGAAGTACTTCACCGACCTCTTCGACTATCTCCCCCTGACGGCCCTGGTAGATGGACAGGTCAGCCCAGCTGCACATTAATTCCAATTTATTCGGAAGACACATGAATATATTAGAACTCATCAGTTGACCTGCCTCTTAATTAAGGACAGAGTCTCAAGTGAATGAAACACTAA
Source organism: Synaphobranchus kaupii (assembly GCA_029718625.1). Classification (NCBI taxonomy): domain Eukaryota; kingdom Metazoa; phylum Chordata; class Actinopteri; order Anguilliformes; family Synaphobranchidae; genus Synaphobranchus; species Synaphobranchus kaupii. The sequence continues at coordinate 296,159 of CM056386.1, read as the reverse complement.
CCCCCAAGGTTAACTAAATGAGGACTCTTGTACTGCATATGGTATTGTTTTTATTACAAGTGTGGCAATAGGGAGCCTATGGCATATTGTAGGCATATTTGATAAGGTGTGTGTGTGTGTGTGTGTGTGTGTGTGTGTGTGTGTGTGTGTGTGTGTGTGTGTGTGTGTGTGTGTGTGTGTGTGTGTGTGTGTGTGTGTGTGTGTGTGTGTGTGTGTGTGTGCGCGCTATTCTCAAGGCTTGTTTTTGCTTTTGGCTCTTTCTTGACAACACACTGCAGCAATAAGGCAGGCTTACAAATACAGCTGCGCGTTCCAAATTGAGAGATTAAAAATCAGGGTTGTTTGGGGGCAAAAAATAAAGTTTTCACTTGCTTTACTGGATTGTACTTTTAAGTTTAATGCGCCAGGCACCAAAGCGCGCTCTCTCTCTCTCACCCCCTCTCTCCCTCCCTCCGGTCAGATATTCTGCCTGCACGGTGGCCTTTCTCCCTCGATAGACACACTGGATCACATTCGAGCTCTGGACCGTCTTCAAGAGGTTCCACACGAGGTTAGTCATGAAGCAGGACCTCCAATGCTTGCTCTTTCTCTGCAGAGTGGTGTCAGTATTGTGGTGTCAGTATGGGTACCCAGAGGGAGGACCAGCTGGGGGTTTGGGACAGTACCACTGAGGGCGGATTGAGGGCAGACGGCGGGGGTCTTGGATATTCTTTTGCACGCATTATTTTTGATGTTGGGAGTTACTCATTTAGAAAACAAGCAACAGCATGTAATGGTGGATTGGGGTGGGATGTGTTGTTGATCTTATTGTTATAAAACAAGCTCTATGTACTTTGATAAACGCATTTGACCATTGTGACACCAGTGACGGTATTAGCGCTGTCTGAGGAGGCAGGAGTGCGCGGTGCGCTGTGCGCAGCCGATCGCGTACTGTAGCCGCTCGTGTGCCGTACCCGAGAAGGCATACTTCCTGTCTGCCGTTGTCCGACGGGGGTGCTGATTGTGTTCCAGGGGCCCATGTGCGACCTCTTGTGGTCGGACCCTGATGACCGCGGGGGCTGGGGGATCTCCCCCCGAGGGGCTGGCTACACCTTTGGACAGGACATCTCAGAAACCTTCAACCATGCCAACGGCCTCACCCTCGTATCCCGCGCCCACCAGCTCGTCATGGAGGTGAGCCCAGCCCCTTTCCACGACCCAGCCCCTTTCTACAGCCCAGCAGTCGTATTTGCCCAGTTATTGACAATCAGTTTGGCTGGGTTTTTTTTTTGTCTGGTTGGAAGGCCGGGTTCCGTGGTAAGTCACTGAGGGACTCAATCCGGACCTTAAAGGTTGTTTCTCATCATTTATAATTGTGCATAGCACATCCTCGCTGATAAGATTTGTTAGAGAGAAATTTACCTTTTAAGCGCAGCTTCTTGGTGGGGTTCAATGGGGCAAGTCGTTAGGCCTTCAAAAAACACGATAAATCTCTTCACGGTATACTTCGATATGTCGAATTCTGCACTTCCCGAAATCCGTTCTCAGAGTTGCACAGATGTTTTATGATGAACGTTAGCATGTTTAAGTTGTGCTGTCTTATTCATTCTAACAATTTGTGTATGAAATGAGTTGAATGAAGAGTGCATGATATAAGGATTGATATAATCCCCACTGTAAGGCAGTAAAACACTTCAATTGTGGATCCTCCCTAAAATTTGTAGATTGTGATGTGTCTAATAAAAGTCAACATAACTGTGGGATGGTACCATTTTGTATTCAAACGAATTGAGGATAAACTGCCCGCAAGAACAGTCTTGTGACTTCAAGAGAAGCGCGTATTTGGCCTTTCATGAAGAGTTTTCCTTGAATGCTCTCTGTGTTTGTGGCTGACAGGACAGTGACTGTTGAACTAAAGGGGGGGGGGGGGGGGGATACTGAATAAGATACTGAATAATGATAATGTGTTAAAATTGCTGTCCCAATGATGTAAATGTACTTTCTGTTTAACATTTCATGCAGTGCTGATAATTTGTTTAGTCTGAGCCAGGACTGGACTATGCGTAGTGTTTTTTTTGTGGTGACACAAACGCATTGCTGGGTGTGCAAGGGTTACCATATTTGACTTTACTGTAACAATGAAACGTTTTGTCCCCTTCCAGGGTTACAACTGGTGTCATGACAGAAACGTCGTCACCATTTTCAGTGCGCCAAACTACTGCTATCGCTGTGGCAACCAAGCTGCCATCATGGAACTGGACGATACTCTTAAATACTCCTTGTAAGAAAACACCCCCCTTTAAACTTCTGTTATCACAGAAAACTCAGATAAATTCCATATGTACTTAAAGGTTGTATCAGCGATTTTGGGTGGAAACATAAATGATCACATTCATCTGATTTTTCCTCACGATCCGCTAGCTGCCCGCCCCATAAGCAGGCCGTCAAAAAACCGCGTCTCTGTAGGCAGCCTATGCTCCGAGATCGTACACAAAAACAATGGTACTACCAACTACTCAAAACCAAAATAAACAGTATTCCAACCAATCACAATGATCTGCACAAACGTGACGTCACTTCTGAAGCGAAATCCCAAACAAACATACTTATGAATAATTATGTTATGTTTTAAAAAATAGTGTTCAAGCATCCAGAATTATAACCACGTTAATAACGTTTGTAAGAAACCAAACCGTTTGTAAATCCGTCAAGATTTCAGCGAGATAAGAGTATTAGCGTTTGTGCAGATCATTGTGATTGGTTGGAATACTGTTTATTTTGGTTTTGAGTAGTTGGTAGTACCATTGTTTTTGTGTACGATCTCGGAGCATAGGCTGCCTACAGAGACGCGGTTTTTTGACGGCCTGCTTATGGGGCGGGCAGCTAGCGGATCGTGAGGAAAAAAAAAAAAATTTATGTTTCCACCCAAAATCGCTGATACAACCTTTAAGAGATTTTCAGACAATATTTGGATTTTGGATTCAAACTTTTAGTTCAGTAGTAGTTTGGCCATACAAAAAATTTATATGTATGTTTGGTAAAGTTTGCCATCTAATGAGGAAAATAAAGCAGACCATAGTAATTCTAGGTCTGGTAAGAAAATATGAACTAAGGTTAACTGTTTTGTGTGCTCCGGTCAGAGTTGACTGGGAGAACTGGATTACTTCACACTGCTTTGTCTCCTGTTACCACAGCCTTCAGTTTGACCCTGCGCCTCGCCGCGGAGAGCCCCACGTCACCCGACGCACCCCCGACTACTTCCTATAAACATGGCACGACCTGGTGTAGGACTGCGCCAAGACGAACGCAAAAAAAAAAAAAAAACGAAAAATCTTGACGAACCATATATTACAAAGTGGGATCTGATACAACATGAAAGCACTGACATGGACCAAAGTGTGCCATATACGCCGCAAGCATTTAGTACACACATACAAAACTGCCCTGTGTCTCGGTACCGCAACACCTCGTCCCATTTAGCCTTCAGCTGAACGGTCAAACATTGCCTGCTGTATACTATTCCGAGTAATGTCCCTTTTATGTTCATGAGCTGTACATTACTTAAAGAAAAACAGAGAGAACTATGTGACTTGCTTTTTTTTCCAACTTCACTGGACAAATTTTACATTGAGTTGGCAATGCCGGGCATGTGAACTACAGTATTTTATAATGATGCACAAGCTTATCCCCTCTCTCCCTCCCCTTTACTTCACCAAACACTATACTGTGGGAATGAATGCTTAAATGGAAGGAGAAACCTCTTCCTTTTTTGGGTGTGTATGCTTTCATGTGTAAGAACCCCTTACTTACCCTGTCCCCTCCCTTTGTTTAATCCGTTTACTGTATCTTTTTTTTCTGTATATTTGTCATGAAGTGATTGCATCTTCTTTGGTGTATTTGAACAAATAAAGTACTTTTGATCGTAAACTACACCAGGTTACTGGCTCACAAGACTTGTATTGTTTTTCAGGGAGTTAACCAAAAAAGACATTTGTACCCTTTTTTTTTTATTGATGGGGGGGTTAAAATGTATAATTAAAACAATGGAAAATCCATAATCCATGTCAAATATCAAAGCCACCAATTCATTAAAAAATAAAAATTAGTACATACACCACCCCCACTGTTAATGTTATAATTTCAGTATTGCGTAGCCTAATATTTGTTTTGTTTTTATTTCAATGGAGTTGTCACTGACAGCCATCAGTACAAGCCTCCTGCCTTTTGTGTATCAACTATTATTAGCTACATGATGTTTGTTTAAACTGCGCATTGATTTTAAGCTTTTAACCATACGCGTATCGATAATAGTAATAATTTAAAAAAATTATTAGGCTGTTGTATTTTTAATAACGGTTTGCACACATGATAATGTTCACAGCAAGAGCTGCAATCATAGGCATATGCTTTATTTCAACTTCAGGGGGGAGACACTGCTGGACCACCTAGTCTCACATAGTCAAACGTCAAGTCTCACAAACATAGGCTACTAGCTAGTCGGTACCAATTCATAGGAAAATATTGGCAGTGACTTGTCTTCCTCTGTCCTCCCAAACCTACGCGTATAGCCTAGTTAACAGCCGACAATATTGCATCTCACAGTGCTTATCACACATAAATCTTATGCACGTCTAATATGTCAATTTGTCAAGGGATTGGTAAAATATTCTCAAAAAAAGGTGTTCGTCCTGCAGTACAGCTGCATAATCACAAGGAAATGGTCGTACGCCTCCTCTAGAGTTGGTGTACGCATAAGGACGGTTTCACGTCAGTTTCAAGTTTTATAAATCTCAAATTTGTGCGTCAATTTTCACATAAGATCAAATCTAGTGAATTTACGATCAAATCCATGCGTACGACCGTTTTATACATGAGGCCCCTGTTCTCCTTAATGCTTTGGCAAATTTGGGAACGTGGTTCAGAAATATCTCTCGAAGCGCCGCAGTTGCGCAGTGGTAAAAGCCCCAACTTTGGTGCAGTTGCACACCAAGGATCAGAGGGTTCGCGCCCCTGGTCCTGCCAGATCTGAGTATGGCCGGTGCCTTGAAGGAGTGCAATTGGCGGCCGCTCCCGGGGTGGGGGGAGGGACTCGGCAGGGGAGACTCGTCATGCACAAGCGGCCCAGAGCGAGCTGCAATCAAGAGCTCGAGGACGTGGCGCCCTCCTTCCTACTACCGGCTGACGGGGTTGCGTAGCAGCGACCTCTCAAGCGGTTGCTACATGGGGAATTGAATAGCATAGGGTACAATTGGCTACCAAAACGGGAAGAATCTAAAACAAATTTATAAAAGAAAAATATATATCTCTTTGAGACCAGGGGACACGGCACCGTTTCTTCAGGTCATGGAAGGGTCCTTCTCCTCCACATTAAGGACTGTGTCCATCTTGATACCTGCATCCTCGAGTGTCAGGTCCCTCCCCACGTCCAGGGGACTGCGGGGGTAGGAGGTAGAGATGGTGTAGATCGCAGGATGGTACCCAGTCTTCAACAGCCAGTCCAACAGAACCTACAGAGCAGAGCATAGGAGTGAATGCTGTTTCTCCATCTCACCGCAGCTCTGTGTATATTCTGCGCCACAACAATTTGGATTCCACAACTGTCCCTGTAACCACAGTGTAAGAATGGGTGCAACTGGACCCGTAGACCTTTGTGCCCTTCGCTGACCTCTAGTGTCAATAAATTGTTACTACACATTAATGCAGACAGGCAGCCTGGTGCAACACCTTCACGGTCCAGGGGGAGGTAATAAAACTACCTTGGACTTAACACCACCCAGAGAATGCAGCAGCAAAAGTTTTCAGCGAGCAAGACAGCATTAAAAAATACTAAATTTACTGCTCAAGGAGGATGGAAATAAAAACACAGGAGAATTCAGGACTGTGTCCTGATGTTAGTTTGGGGGGGGGTATGATGCATACCAGCGAGTTGTCAGATTTCAGGAATTTCCTCTTGACTGTTCTTCCACTAGGACACCTCAAAGCCACCCTCACAACCTGAGAAAGGGTTCAATTGCACACTTTACCTCTGATACCAAACAACAGAGTGTACTATACGTCTTGATACTACATGCAACTGAGCAACTCGTTTATAATAACATGGTCCTGCACATACATTGTGTTAGTCTCCACATCCATTCAGCTGCTGGTTATGGCAAATAACGGTAAAACCATTTCAAATAAGCCTAGTGTATGATGAGTTATCAGAATGTCTGTCACCAGTTTAATGGAGTAAAACCTTCCAGGATGCCCACTGCTAAGAGCATTCCCCTGCAGGTAAGCTGTGTTTGTTAAACCAGCAAGTGGCTCTGGATGGCTGCACTGCCACATGCAATACAAAAGCCACCAATCCTGTGTTCGTACCAACTGCAGCTCCTAAACTTGCTTCCTCCTCTACACACGATATATTTATGCTCCGGTTTGATTCAAGGCAACAGAAGCCAAAGCAAAACTAAAATTTGTACAGGGCATCAGGCTACCATCTGGGGCCTGAGACCAAATTAAAGGTAAAAATAAATTAGATTATATAGGATGTAAGAGAAGGAAGTAACGTAGCAATGATTAATTACCAAACTGCTAAAATAGCTACATATGCTATGTTTTATCTGGAAAGAAAAAAAGCATGTAGCCCAAGGCAGAAAAAGATTTAACCGTAAACCTGACCTGCAGTATACAGTACTATGCAACCCTAGTGCTTCAACAGTGGATAACTGAACAATGTGTATTGAGTGTAACTCTAAGAGCATTAGATGATCAAATGCTAAATCCTGGGATAATTACTGGGTTAAATAAAGAGCAGAACATGGAATATTAGCAGGTGGCACTACGGTCTATATGGACATTTCTAACAGCTGACAGCAATCATTTTTCAGGGACAGTGCAAGGGACCACAGTACTCTATGCAATGATATTGTGTAACCCATGTAATGTGGGTTACCAATGCAAAGTTGCCTTTCTGGCCAATTTTGACACAATGCATTGCTTTGTTGTCAATAATGTTTTTAATTGTACAAACCCCAATTCCAAAAAAGTTGGGACAGTATGTAAAATGCACATAAAAGCAGAAAGCAGCGATTTGTAAATGATCTTTTAAATATACAGTACGTCAAAAGTTTGGACACACCTACTCATAGAAGCGGTTTTCTTTATTTTTACTATTTTTAGTTTAGAATAATAAAATTGAAAAATAAAAATAATTTAAAAAAACAACTATGAAATAACAAATGCAATTATGCCGTGACCAAAAAAAGTGTTAAGCAAATCTGTATCTTATATTTTAGATTCTTCAAAGTAGCCACCCTTTCCCTTAATACCAGCTTTGCACTCTCTTGGCATTCTCTCAACCAACTGTGAAAAATGCTTTTCCAACAGTCCAACATATGCTGAGCACTTGTTGGCTGCTTTTCCTTCACTCTCCAGTCCAACTCATCCCAGACCATCTCTATTGGATTTAGTTTTAGGTTGGGTGTTAGATTAGGTCATCTCATGCAGCACTCCATCACTCTCCTTCTTTGTCCAATAGCTCTTACACAGCCTGGAGGTGTGTTTTGGGTCATTGTCCTGTTGAAATCAAATGAGGGCCCAACTAAAGTGGAAGCCAGATGGGATGGCGTGTCACTGCAGAATACTGTGGTTGGCATGCTGGTGGCCCTTAAATTCTAGATAACTCGTCCAACAGTGTCACCAGCAAAGCAAGCCCACACCATCACCCCCCCCCTTTTTTTTTTTGGAAAGAAATTCATACATCAACTTGACTATTTATATTTGTCTAAGGAAAAAAATTCAAGCATTCTATTTAAACATAAACCTTTAGATCTAAATGTCACATTCATTCAACTGTGTCCAAACTTTTGACTGGTCATCATCATCATCATGTCTCTCCGTGCCAGAAGGCACATAAGGCTTCAACATCCTTTTTCCAACCCTTTCTGTCTAGCACTGCCACCTTGGCTTCCTTCCAGCTTTTCCATCCTGCTTTATTCCGTTCTTTCTCTACCGTCCTTCGCCACGTTGTTTTCGGCCTCCCTCTTGCTCTGCTACCCTCTGGTGCCCATCCTAACGCTGTTATGCAATCGTTCTCCCCCTCTTTCCTTAGTATGTGACCTATCCATCTCCATCTTCTGCTCCGTATTTCACTTTTAATGTTCGTCATCTCTGCCAATTCCTCCACCTTCTTATTTGAAACCTTTTCCCACCATCTTATCCTGAGTATTCGTCTGAGGCATCTACATTGGAAGCTGTTTAGTCTCATTTCGTCTATTTTAGTAATCTACCAAGTTTCGCATCCATATAACAATACCGGTCGAACTAGTGTCTTGAACAGTCTTATCTTGGTTCGCCTCCCTATTCCTCTTGTTGCCCATATTATCCCTAGCCTCTGAAATGCACCACGTGCCTTCTGTAACCTGCTCTTGATGTCTCTATTTCCCCCTCCTTCTTTGTCCACTATGGCTCCTAAGTACATAAACTCTTCAACATCTTCTACCTGCTCATTGTTCAGCACTAATATGTCATTGCTTCTAGCCTGCTCAATCCTCAAAGTCTTGCACTTTTTTGCATTAAGTTTTAGGCCAACTCTGTCTGCTTCCTCCATCAATCTATCAGTCTTCTCGCATAGGTCGTTAAACTTGGACGACAGTAGTGCAATGTCGTCTGCAAAGTCGAGATCCTTAAGCACCGTAGTGAAATTCCATCGTATCCCTCTTCTCCTGTCTGCTGTTGTTCTTCTCATGACCCAATCGATGACCATTAAGAATAAGAAACCTGACATTACACACCCTTGCTTAACTCCGGTCTTAATCCTGAACCAATCTGACATCACATCTCCATCGATCACTGCACATCTAAAACCCTCGTAAATTCCTGTTATCACTCTCACCATCTTGCTTGGTATTCCATACCACTTCATGATGTTCCATAGGCTTTCTCTGTATACTGAATCGAAGGCTTTTTCAAAATCCACAAAAAGCATGTACATTGTTGCTCTCCATTCATTCGCTTGTTCTAAAATGTTCCTCAGGATGAAAATATGTTCTACTGTACTTCTTTTTGGTCTAAAACCAGTCTGTTCCTTACGTAGTTTCTTGTCCACACCTGACTTGATGCGTTCCATTAACATTCTGCAGAATACTTTACTGATGACTGGTAATAGTGTCACTCCTCCAATTATTACAATCGCATAAATCACCTTTCTTGAATATCTTAATGATTAGTCCTTTCTTCCACAATTCTGGCCACTCTTCCGTACTCCATAGTCTGTTATATAGTGTTGATAGTCTAATTGAAGTTTGTTCCATATCAGCTTTTAATAACTCTGGGCCTACTTCGTCTACTCCAGCCGCTTTCCCATTCTTCATTCTCCTCAGAGCGTTCTTAACTTCCTGTACTCGCCATCTTCCTAGGTCTATTTCCTCAATCACTTCCACCTCTCTTAAGATCTCTTCTTCTTTCACTGGGTTTGCTGGGTCCTCTCTATTTAATAATTCACTGAAATGTTCTACCCATCTCTGCAACCTTTCTTGCGTTCTTGTCTTCATCATCCCTTTCTTGTCTTTTACACCTATTGCTTGCCTTTTCCTTTGCCCAACTATCGTCTTAGTTATGACGTAAAGCTCTTTACTTCTACCACTCTCGGCTGCTTTTTCTCCTATCTCAGCCTTCTCTTCTAACCACTTTCTCTTATCCTCCCTCGCACTCTTTTTAACCTCCTTATCCTTTGCTTTGTATTGTTCTCTTCTTCTTTCTTTCAATCGTTCTGATCTTGTACTTTCCATCTTTAACTTTGCCTCTTTCCTTTCACTAACTTTCTTCCATGTTTCATCGCTTATCCATGTCTTGCTCTGCTTCTTCGTCTTCCCAATGATTTTCTTTGCAGCTTCTCTATATACCTCCACAAAGCAATCGTGTTCTTTCTTTGGGTCTTCTATGTCTCCTAACGCTTGAAACCTGCTCTTCACTTCGGCATTGTATTTCTTCCTGATCTCCTCATTCTGCAAAATACGTACATCGAAATTTACCCTCCTCTTCGTCTCTCCTCTCCTCTTCATCAACTTTAGCTCTTACAAGATAATGGTCACTATATATGTCTGCTCCTCTCATCACTCGTGTCCATTATTGACATCCTCATGTTTCCATTTACCATAATGTGGTCGATCTGATTTACCGTGTTCCCATCCGGGGATCTCCAAGTCAACTTATGTATCTCTTTGTGGGGGAACATAGTCCCAGTTATAATTAGTCCATTCATACTGCAGAAGTCACATAATCATTCTCCATTGTCATTCATGTCTCCAGTTCCATTCTTCCCCATCACTTCCTCTGTTTGCGTTGTTGTCTCCCACCTTTGCATTCAGGTCTCCCATCACCACAATCATGTCATGCTTGTTGCAGTCTGTTAAAGTGTCCTGTAATTGATTGTAAAATTCATCTTTGTCTTCATCTTTCGCGTCGTTGGTTGGTGCATAAGTCTGTATTATCGTCAGTATTTTGTATCTTGAGTAAAACCGAGCTTTGACTATTCTTTTGCTAATCGGTGTCCATTCTAGCATGGTTCTCTTTGCCTTCACACATCATTATGGCTACTCCCCCTTGATGCACTTCATCGTCACCTACATATACTACTATCTCACCACTTTGCAGCGTTGTTGATCCCATCCCCTTCCACCTGCTCTCACTTATTCCTAATATTTCAATTCCATATTCTCTCATCTCTTTGGCTACTTGCGCTGTTTTTGATGTATCTGTCATAGTTCTTACATTCCAGCATCCTATGCTAATCTGTATTTTGGGGGCTACTATACATTCTATCGGCCTTTGGGCTTCCCGCAGGCTTTGACCCATAAGCGTCATTCCGGCCTCAGTAGAAGCACTCCCAGTTTGGGAGTTTTATGTCAAAGGATATGTTTTCAGTTTCAGTAACAAAATGTTTTTTTACGGGGTAGGGACGTTAACCCTGCGCCCAACCCCCAACCTGGAGGTCCAGTGGATCACTCTTTGTCTGGTCTCTACCCTTTGACCTGTTCGGCTTGGGTGGCCCTACCAGGAGTTCAAGACTCCCGCTGACATAGCTCTAGGGGTCATAGAGTCACGCAAGCTGCCCCATCACGATAAGGTGATGATCCCGTCGGAACAGGTTTAGACTGGTACTGTATGTAAAAGAGAATTTACAAATCACTGCTTTCTGCTTTTATGTGCATTTTGCATACTGTCCCAACCTTTTTTGGAATTGGGGTTTGTACATTATCCCTGATGAACAAATATAATAAATAAAATTTATGTACCTCAATAAATTCAACCATTGTTAGAACTATGGATTTTCATTAATTTCAGTTACACAGAACCAGGTTTCCCTACAGTGAGTCAGGCACACAAAAACAACTCCAGTTATTTTTACCGTAGGCCTTTAACACACAACACTCACCCCCTCCGCATCGTCTGGTGGCTCCTCTGGCAGAACCACAACCTGTCCGGTAAAACACGGGGGAGGGAGACATACTGATAACGGGCTCATTACCTTTTTCCCTTGGCTAAATAATTAAAGTCATCATTCACTGTTCATACCTGAATTATGCACTTAAGCAACAACAGAGACTCAAGTACTCTGTGTGTGACGTGGCTCACATCTTCGTTAAATAATTTTGGCTGTGTAAATTATTCTGCTTTGCTCAACGCAACTTTCTTTCATGCAGTAAAATAATACCCAGCAAGTACATAAATTTGTTTCACCTTAAAAATAACATCTATCGAGACGCTGTAAAGGGAGAGGCCAGCAAACACAAGATTCACTGTGAATATCTGTAAGAACGCAATCCCTATTTTTATTAAAAGTGCTAAATCAGGATTAATAGGATGTCATTTTCCCTTGACATTCTGTACAGAGGTTTCAGGAAGTGCATAGATTTGGTCAGTGTACCACTGGGTGAAAGTGTCAAAATCTGCTTTTACACAACGTAATAAACCAATTTGTAGAGGAATAAACCAAATTTGATCGATGATTTCATTTAACTGCAAGTATAAATTTGATGTGGATCTCCACCCATCTGACTCCAAATGATAGACAGAAGCTCAGATACTATCCAAAATACTATCCATCCAAAATCCATTAGCACGGAGCAGAGGTAAATTAAATCCAGACGCGCCCGGTTTCTGACAGCTAGCACTGCTGTTTGTCAGGTTATACAGACAAAGGAGGATAATCGCTGTGCTCATTTTTATCACTTGAGAAGGCATGTGCATATGTTCATACTGAAGAGAAGGATGTTTTCAGAAGGATGTTTTCACACTAGCATAATCACAGTAATAGAGAAAAGACCTCTATACATATATATTCATTGTACAAACATACCAGGCTTATGTATATTAAATTCTCTAAATCCTCAAGAGACAAAGAAGTGGTGGACTGCAGGCTCTTTAACCACTTTTCTGTCTGTCTCTCTTTCTCTTTTCTGTCTGTCTCCTCTCTGTACTGCAGGCCTGTGGCCTACATTCCAGGCTCAAGGATATATGGCTATATATCACTGTGCGCTCATTCAACATGCTAATGTGTAACCATGTACAAATCAGCGATAGAATTATGTATGTTGTCATATTCCACTCTATGCCTATGTATTAACTATGCACCAATCAGAAGTAAGATAATCTATGTATTAGTTTGATTAAATATGGCGGAGACTGCCTCCGTCTCATCAGTTCATGCTTGACCACCTTGTGTGTGCTAGTACTGGACTCTTTCTGCAGAGAAATAAATCCTTTTCTTCTTGGATCTACCTGGTCGTGCTTGGTCATTATAAGGAGAGATATTCCTCTGCTCAACAATACAGTACAAACCAGTGTACCGGTAGTGCTGCTTGTATGAATATATGTGCATCTCTGTGCTTTAGTTTGCATGGGGTGGGGTCACGGTGTGTGTCTGGGGTCACGATGTGTGGAGTCACAGTGTGTGTGGTCACGGTGTGTGTCTGGGGTCACGATGTGTGGAGTCACAGTGTGTGTGGTCAAGGTGTGTCTGGGGTCACGATGTGTGGAGTCACAGTGTGTGTGGTCACGGTGTGTGTCTGGGGTCACGATGTGTGGAGTCACAGTGTGTGTGGTCACGGTGTGTGTCTGGGGTCACGATGTGTGGAGTCACAGTGTGTGTGGTCAAGGTGTGTCTGGGGTCACGATGTGTGGAGTCACAGTGTGTGTGGTCAACGGTGTGTGTCTGGGGTCACAATGTGTGGAGTCACAGTGTGTGTGGTCACGGTGTGTGTCTGGGGTCACGATGTGTGGAGTCACAGTGTGTATGGTCAAGGTGTGTCTGGGGTCACAATGTGTGGAGTCACAGTGTGTGTGGTCAAGGTGTGTCTGGGGTCACGATGTGTGGAGTCACAGTGTGTGTGGTCACGATGTGTGGAGTCACAGTGTGTGTGGTTAAGGTGTGTCTGGGGTCACAATGTGTGGAGTCACAGTGTGTATGGTCAAGGTGTGTCTGGGGTCACGGTGTGTGGGGTCAGTGTTTAGCTGAGTTTATGGGTCACTCACCCTCTTTTCCCGAGGACGTTCAGGCTGAGGAGGGGCTCTGGTGGCACTTTCCGGAAGCTTTCTCCTCCTCAAAGCCTGCTGATTCGGGGTGTCGCTCCCCTCCTCCTCCTGTGAGTGCAGCTCGGGTGACTCTCCCTCCTGCGCAATAAATAACTATTGATTACAGCAGCAAGACAGAGGCGACTGCACTAGAATGCTGTGTGTAGTGCTACACACGCCTGTGCTTGCCAAATCACAGCTGCATCAGGCCCGCCTGTAGCTATGGTCTCTGCTTGAATACTAAAAATCTATTCCATTGCGATGCATCCTGGGTTCACTGCCCACCAGAAGGATACTAAAGCAAGTATATGCATGTCCTAACTGGTAATAGGTAGGGTGTTTTTCTCAAATGGCACAGAATTGGGTGCTAGCCTTCAAAAAATAAAAATAAGAAAATAATCACCGCTTCTTCAAATAAAAAACTGCAGTTAGAGCAGCACACCATGAATTTAAGGCCCAGAGACAAATTCTCGCCGTTTATTTTCAGCAAACTAACAGAGAGGGACTGATGACGCATTTGGGTTGTAGAGCACTCTCGGAAGGCTTACGGCCGAAACACGTTAACGTTCCCTCTCCGTTAGTTGGCCGAAAATGAACGGTGAAATAAAATTTAGAAGAGGAAGCAACGTGCCCCACTTATCAAAAGAGCAGTGCGTCTGTCACATCAGCACGCTGGAGGTGGGACTAAGCAAGGACACACTGTCTCGAGTTTCTGCGGCAAGCCAGTTTCTAACCTGGCGAGATGCAACAACTAAACAGTTTTTCAATGGCAGACTGCAATCGTACATGACTCAAACCATTGGCTCTTCAAACTCACAACTGCAATGATGAGTGTTCCAGCAGCCTGTGATATTTCTATTAACTTTGTTTTTGAACTAACATCAGGACACAGAGCTTGTCATCACTCGTCATACCCTCTGTAAAAGAATGGGAGTGCACAAGGGCAGGGCACCACTGATTAAATCTAGTTTCATCATTGCAGGCTGTCAATATTAACCAGGTGGTCAACTTAAAGGGTTAGTTCGGAATTTTGGACATAATGTCTCAATTACGACTTACCCATGATGTTGTTGATTGATGGAGACCATTTTCAGCTGATTCCATGCTGTCCTTCTTGTGGACATACACACGTTGCTAATGCTAGCGCAACTCTATGGTAACCGGTAGCATCCACTACCAAACGCACTTAAACACTCCACAGTGCACCCAAAGCAAATAAAATACGACGACAGTCTATCGGGGTTAATTTGGGTGTTTATACCATCATTTTTTAAGTCAAACGGTTGTTGAATCCTTTACTTTGTGCTGACCTATATTCTCTGTGGAAGTACGGCGGCGGTGGCCGTTGCAACTTGTTGCTCTTCTTTGTTGTTGTAGTGGACCAGTGCCGGCAATACATTCGTAGGCAACGTAAAGTATCGCTCCGCCGTCGTACTTCTCCGTAATTCTACTTCCACAGAGAATATAGGTGAGCACAAAGTAAAGGATTCAACGATAGTTTGACTTCAAAAATTATGGTATAAACACTCAAATTAATCCTGATTATTATTCTTAATGTTTAGTGTTGAGACTCTGCTACTGTTGAACCTCAAAGTTCTGATTTCCTGGCTCATTATGAATCTTCATTAGTGTGTGAATATGGCAGAAAACCCACAGCTAACAAAACAACTGGAATCGGATTCAGATGGTGTCATGGTGAGATATGTGACTGAAAGGACTGAAAGGTCTCCCTATTGTTCAAACCAAAAAAAAAATCTATTTTGATCCTCCTTTTGAATATTGATGAATGGTTGTGACCAATAACAGGACTGTGGCAATAAATGTCCTGTCCTTGGGTACACGGTTGAAGGAAGGTGTTGCAGCGATGAAGGCAAGCTTACAATGAAAATCGGGCATTACAGATTAGGAGAAAAATGTCAATATCAGGGATAGAAATACATTTTTTTGTTTTTGTTTTAAATTTGTTCCTCACCCCCAATGGTTGACCCTGGGTCAGTTTCCAGGCCTCTCCTGTCATGCGGTAGAAACGCTCCTCCCTCTGCCTCCACCGGGACTCATTCCGAGGGCTCAGCACAGACTCCTGGTAAGAAGTCGCCTTAAGGGAAGACAAAGGCAGCGACACAAGCTCAACACCAACTCCAGCTCCAATAGCTGTGCAGACCACTGCTCTTGTAAGAAACCAAGGAACCATATGAGCAACTCCACCTATAATTGACTACAATAGCAGCAACCAATAGAACACGACCACAGTGGTGGGTAATTTCCAAAGGTATCTCAGAAGTATATCCAGCAAGTGTCCTCCACTCACGATCAGCATCAGAATGGGGTCATTCCGGTGGGAAAACTGACCCTTTTTAACCTTGATGATGGTTTGTGTTTTTTTCTTCTTTTCTCAAAAGTATAACAATGGCCATTACCCCAAGGCTACTTTATGGATGTCAAATATAAGAAAGATCTGAGAGGTCAAGGTAAAAAAGGTCTATTTTCCCCCAGAATGACCCATAGTTCTTTGGTCGTTTCCAACATACTCCACGACTGGCTGAGCTCTTCTCTGTTTTCCATGTATAAATTGTTATTTGTTCAACAATTCTGATTACATCCACAACCCCCTATTTCCATACAGGGATGACAAAGGCTTTTCCATGGTCCCTATATAATCACCTGATCACCCTCTGTTAAGAATAAAATCTTTGTCTCTGCAAATTTGTGTGCAGACTTTCTTTTGTTATTGCTTGCTTCACTAAAAACAAAACATCACTACTGCATATGAGAAACGAACACAGGCCCAGTACATATATAATTTACTCATCAAGAGTTCAGGCTGAGTAGAAACCTACAGTTGAAGTCGGAAGCTTATATACCCTTAGGTTGAAGCCATTAAAACAAAGTTTTAACCACTCCACAGATTTCATGTTAGCAAACTATAGTGTTGGCAAGTCAGTTAGGACATCTACTTTGTGCGTGACACAAGTAATTTTTCCAACAATTGTTTACAGACAGATTATTTAACTTTTAATTCACGATATCACAATTCCAGTGGGTCAGAAGTATACATACACTAAGTTGACTGTGCCTTTAAACAGCTTGGAAAATTCCAGAAAATTATGTCATGGCTTTAGAAACTTCTGATAGGCTAATTGACATTATTTGAGTCAATTGGAGGTGTACCTGTGGATGTATCTTAAGGCCTACCCTCAAACTCAGTGCCTCTTTGCTTGACATCATGGGGAAATCTAAAGAAATCAGCCAAGACCTCAGAAAGAAAATTGTGGACCTCCACAAGTCTGGTTCATCCTTGGGAGCAATTTCCAAACGCCTGAAGTTACCACGTTCGTCTGTACAAACAAGAGTACGCAAGTATAAACACCATGGGACCACGCAGCCGTCATACCGCTCAGAAAGGAGACGCCTTCTGAGTTGAACGTCCTTTGGTGCGAAAAGTGCAAATCAATCCCAGAACAACAGCAAAGGACCTTGTGAAGATGCTGTAGGGAACAGGTACAAAACTATCTATCTCCACAGTAAAACGAGTCCTATATCGACATAACCTGAAAGGCTGCTCAGCAGGGAAGAAGCCACTACTCCAAAACTGCCATAAAAAAGCCAGACTACAGTTTGCAACTGCACATGGGGACAAAGATCTTACTTTTTGGAGAAATGTCCTCTAGTCTGATGAAATAAAAATGTAACTGTTTGGCCATAATGACCATCGTTATGTTTGGAGGAAAAAGGGTGAGGCTTGCAAGCCGAAAAATTATGTGGATATATTGAAGCAACATCTTAAGACATCAGCCAGGAAGTTAAACTTGGTCACAAATGGCTCTTCCAAATGGATAATGACCCAAAGCATACTTCCAAAGTTGTGGCAAAATGGCTTAAGGATAAAGTCAAGGTATTGGAGTGGCCATCACAAAGTCCTGACCTAAAGCCAATCGAAAATTTGTGGGCAAAACTAAAAAAGCGTGCGCGAGCAAGGAGGCCTACAAACCTAACTCAGTTAAACCAGTTCTGTCAGGAGGAATGGGCCAATATTCCAGCCACTTATTGTGAGAAGCTTGTGGAAGGCTACCCGAAACGTTTGACCCAAGTTAAACAATTTAAAGGCAATGCTACCAAATACTAACTGAGTGTATGTAAACTTCTGACACTGGAAAGGTGATGACAGAAATAAAAGCTGAAATAAATAATTCTCTCTACTATTATTCTGACATTTCACATTCTTAAAATAAATTTGTGATCCTAACTGACCTAAGACAGGGAATGTTTACTAGATTTAAATGTCAGGAATCGTGAAAAACTGAGTTTCAATGGATTTAGCTAAGGTGTATGTAAACTTTCGACTTCAACTGTATAAGCCAATGAGGTCAAACTCAGCACCATAGAAAAATCAGAGGATAACCCCTTGGATCTTCGTGAGTAGAAAAGATTGTAACACACACCCACAATTGATGAGGAAGTGATTAGATTCAGAGGATTTATTTAAATGCACAAGATGGTCCTTTTGAGATGACATTTCTTTAACACCACCAGTGGTGTCATAACTCCTGCAAGGAACAATCAACATAAACTAAACTGGGGCTCCAAAAACATATCCCATTAACTAGCTGTGACACAATCCCGTTCTTTTTCAATGATGTGGCACCAGTGACACATTGACACAGATTCCTAAGATGGAGTGTGTTTAACAGGACCAAATGGCAGACCAGAAGCCATGTCACGAGTACAGGTGGCAAATGGGGGTGGAACACATCCCAAATTCTGTGACACCAAGAGGTTTTACAACCTACAAGTGCTCCCCCAGGTAGTGAAAGCCCATTCATTGCAAGTACATTTATGTAATGTTGCTCATCATGCACAGAGGCATTACTAAAGAATGCTGAGCGGTGGACAAGTTTCTGCCATTAGAGTGGAATCACATGGCTACGGGGTTATTTGCTGAGTTTAATCAGGTCACATCTAGTCTTCCCAGGGCTTCAGGTGTTCTCTCCACACAGTATTTTAGACATGATGTCAAAGTGTTACCTTCTCAGAGTGTTTCTTTTGCTGTTCTTCCCTGGCCAAATCTCGTTTCCGTTTCACCTCCTCATCAGGAACTTAAGATTAAGAACAACAGACATTTAGCTTCAGTTCATGACAGACACCTAACCATTTCGGTTTTCACATGACGTGTCTAAATGGGTTCACCGAGCTAAAATGTAGCCAATTTTCACGCTTCCTTATACTTTACATGCATTATCATACAAAGGCTGAACCTAAACATTTAAATGTTTTAATGCAATTTTGTCCTTTATGTCACCATACGTTCACAATATACGTTGACTCAACAGAAACCTAAAATTTTGCACATTTGCATTTTTCATGTATTTATGCAGGCAAAAGTTGACCTACCTTCCCCACTATTACGAGGAGGAGGAGAGGGGGATGAGGGTCTCAGCCAAGGATATAAAACTGACACCAGCCAGCTAGACAACCCCAATAGGAACAGGCCTCGACCTGCGAGGAGCAATGCACCCCTGACTCCTGCGATAGTCATAGAACATAGAAATTATATTAGCTTGCTAGCAGTCTGACTAATCACGACAACTAACGAAACTATGATATAACGTTAACTAATAAACCGAAACAATCTGATGTAGCCTATTAAATCCACTAAATTTGGTCTGACGTTAATACGACCTCTTTTCCACATTTCAATTATTCTTTTTAATAGCCGAAAGCTGCATTCTATTTTTGCAGGTAACTCGTAAGATCTCTGAAGAAAGTAGCTAAACGTTAGCTGTGTGTCCATCGAAGGTTTTTGGTATTTACGCAGTTCACCAGCTATTCTTACCGTGTTTTGCTAGCAATTGAGCTTGTTACATACTAGGCTACTGACTGACAGGCTAGCTAGGTAGCTAACCAAATTTACTAGCACGCCACTGATAAAGCAAGCCGACTAGTTAGCGTTGATAGTAGCACTGGACTACCAAGTAGCTGGTAAATAGAGGTTACTGCCTTTCTAGTCAGCAACGCGTATCTTAAATTAGTCTTAATGCTTGTCGTGGAATTATCATCCAACAGGTCCCGAGACAGATAACGTGAGCAATGCTGAAATGTTTTTGTTTCAAGTACATTTAGCCTAGCTAGCTATCACGCTACGTTAGTTTAAGAAACCAGGCAGTGTATCGATAGTTACCGATGCTGGAATTTTTCACCGATGCGAAACAAAAAAGCGACAGGGACACAACCCCGAAGACCACGATCGTCTTGGAAACAGTCATTTCTTTTTGTCTATGTGCCTAGATATCGCTTAACTAACCAACTGAAACATTAATTTTTGCATAAGGCTAACTCTAGTTAACAAACTAACTCTCTTCTTGCTTGGACGAACACGACTATTTGTTTTGCATGGGAGGAGCGACAATAAAGTGGTGAGAAACATTGACATCGCCCCCTATCAATGCAGTGCTCTTTTATTTCTGTAATTACAGTGAGTGACAAAACATTGAGGTTATTTTTAATGTGAAATCTGATTTTAAATTGATTCAGAAACAATAGCTTTGCCAGGGCTGAAGACGATGCAAGTGATGGCATTTGTTTGCTAGCTAAATGTCAAATTAATACACACGCCCACGCAGCCCCCTGCTTCATAAATCACTGTTCAATTCTAAAGCAGAATCTACAGTGCCCGCCAGAATTATTGGCAACATCAATTAATGGAAGAAAAAAGTGCAGGTTAAAATTCAGTTTATTGTTTATCAAATGTCTTAATAAAAATTAGAAAATTATATAGTGCTAATTGTGATATAATTGATCAGAGGAAAAACAAATATTTAATGCAAAATAATTTTTGTTCTCAAAGATGTGTCTCACAATTGGCACCCCTGTATTTAATAGGCTACTTTGTGGACCCTCCCTTTGCCAAGATAACAGCACTGAGTCTTCTCCTGTCATGTTTTATGACGATGGAAAACACATAGCAAGGGATTTGATACCATTCCTCCATACAGAATCTCTCCAGAGTCCTTGGTCCTCGCTTGTGGACTCTCCTCTTCAGCTCACCCCACACGTTTTCAATGGGGTTCGTGTCAGGGGACTCGCAGGGCCATTGGAAAACCTTCAGTGGTCAGTGAACCATTGTTGTGTAGATTTTCAGGTATGCTTTGGATCATTGTCCTGCTGGACCCACTTTCAGACTACTGGGAGAGGCAGCCAAATTTTGGTCTAAAATCTCCTGGTATCTGATGGAGTCCATGATGCCATGTATCCTAACATTCCCAGGCCTTTGGAGGAAAAACAGCCCTACAACATCACAGATCCACCACCATACTTCACAGTGGGGATAAGGTTCTGCATAACTATGCTCTTATTACACTAAACCCACCTTTGGTATTTATTTTATTGCCATAGCTCAATTTTTTGTCTCGTCTGACCTTAGCACCCGGTTGCAATCTAAATTCCGGTAACATTACAGGAGCTTACATTTGTGGTATGATGACAGCAGAGGCTTTCTTCTGGCAAGCCTTCTCAATAGCTTGTTGGCAGAGGTCATGTCTAATTGCACTTTTGGGGACTTGGTGACCCTAGGATGCAACCAACTTCTGCAATTCTCAAACTGTGATCCTTGGAGAAATTCTTGCCTCTTGAACCATCCTCCTCACTGTGTGTGGGGGCAAGCTACACTTGTATGATCTTCAAGGCAGGTTTATCACAGCTCCAGTTGTTTTAAACTTATTCATTATTGCCCTAATGGTGGAAATAGATAGTTTCAGACATTAAGCTATTTTCTATAGCAATTGCCAGATTTATGAAGGTCAACAACCTTTTGTGTATTCTGTGATATTTCCCATGTTGATGGATGACTAGGGGTGCGTCCCAATATTCTTCACTCCTCACCTCCTTTCCACCACTCGTTCCCCTACCCAGAAGTATGCAAAACTGCCTGAATGTTTCAAGTACAAGTAGTTGCATGTACAGTATACAATGTACCTGACATTACGGTTTGCATCATTGACATTAATTTGTAAAGCAGCAACATTAGATTAGGACACAAAGGTCGGTTTCTGCGGCACGGAGGAGAGGAGGTGGTAGTGGAGGAAAGGAGGATGCATTTTTTTAGTATTGGGATGCAGCCTAAGGGCCTGTGTGTCACCTCATATTTATGCCCCAGTGAAACAGGAAGTTGAGAAAAACTCATGGAATAACAACATAATGGTTCCTAAAGGTGTGCTTAATAAAGTAAGGTATGAAGGGGAATATACTTCATTTAGGTTTTGTTTACAACTATTTCTAGCCTTGCTAGAAAATTTCGTTTTTTTCGAAATAATTTTCATTTAGTTTGTTTTAGATGTTTCTCAGACATTTTTTAAAGACATTTTTTAATATATATTTTTTATATTTTCCAGGGTTGGCACTGTAAAAGAATGTCAATCAATATCTCACACTAATTGCTTTCATTAATTAATAATTTAGATAGCTAAAATGTGATTTCAGGTTCAATATTTCTTTTTAACATCAGTCAACAGAAGTTGACTGTACAAGTATTGCAGTTATATTGAAGTACTGGTACTGTAGTATCCCAAATGAATGCTACTGTATTTCGTACTTGACAATGTGAATCAATATTTAAAATAGTAAAGTTAGTACAAAAAAACGAATTCCACTGAAAATTAATTACAGGTCATTCACGTTGATTAATACTGTTGGTAAAGATATCCATACATAATCACATATGTACATTATTTCCATCTTTTTATAATCAATCAATAAAAATATGGGATGACTGTATTACAAAGTCAACACTGATTATTTTCCCTAGGAACCATTAATCGTATCAAAACGTCAGAGGTTTTGGCTTCTCCCAAGGAAATTCCTCTCTTCCAAAGTGCCCATAACAGGCGGTTTTCTGGTAGATTGGCTTTTTCAAATCGAGTTCCCTGTGAAAGACGACACAGTCAGGATTAATTCCAGTCAAGAAATTACCTGAAATTCAGTTAATTGAAAAATCATTAATAGAACATTATTGATTATTGACTATCACAAATTGAATTAATTTCCTGAATTAACGGAACTGAAAGGGAACTAACTCCATCCCTTAAAGACAGTATGAAAATGTTCTCTCAAAAAAAAAAAAAAAAAAAAAAACTTCACAATCTAAATGTCATCAATTCCCACAGGTGTTAAACTTTGTCCATTTCAGTATACATCTAATATCATCAAGGTTAACACTGGAGGGGTGAAACACAAATGGCTTTAATATTTCTGTTATACTGACAATTTAGTTAGGCCGCCATAATAAGTGAAGGTGTATTTTGTCATTTTATAGAATATTCTGAACAGCTTAAATAGTTTGTGTCTAGCTTGAATATATTTCTCAGGATGAATGCCTAGATTTAGTGGAATCTAGCACTCTCCTGACCATGAGCTGGTCTATTATCCTACTTTGTATTGCTACTGCACTTTGCATCTTTGAAGAAGGCACTTATGTGCTTCATTCTGTAGGTCACACTGGATATGAGCATCTGTCAAATAACAGCAGTGTAATCTAATGTAACTTCACAAAGGAAAGTGCAAGAAAGACTTAGACTGACCTCAAAATGGCTCCTGGCCGCAGGTCAAAATTATTCTGTACAATTTGCAGCAGCTCGTCTTCATCCCTTGCAGATGTACCATAGTGGAACACAGAAATGGACAGGGGGTGGCTCACACTGATAGCATAGGATATCTAAGCACAACACAGGAAAAGGAGTTTTGAGATCAAACAGAATTCAGAACCATGATGAAGTAGTTTGTCTTTCAATGACAGTAACATAGGCATCAGAAAGAAGGCAATTAACAGGTAGTGTCTGTCCTGGAAAAATGGTCCAGGACAGGCACTCCCTTTGCCAGTTTACTTAACCAAAAAGCTACCGTGCTACTGACGCGTTTCGGAAGTACACTCCTTTGTCAGAGTGCAGAAACGGAAAGATCCCAAGAAGATAAAACCGCATTCAAGGTACAGAGCAATTAGTCAAACCCAAATTAATATACCTGTGTGTCAAATATGGACAATTCATGTATGATAAAAGACACTGAACAAGATCAAAATGAATTCTGTCAAGACACATTTCACAATTCCTATGGCATTAGAGAACACACAATTAATTAGATAAAGACCTCATAATCCTACATACCAATTGTCACCAATGAATAGACAACTAACATTGTTTTTAAAGAGACATAAAGAGGACTGTAATTTAGTTTAATCCTAACGGTAAAATCATTCAAAAGGAAGAATCCAGCATTCTTCCTTACTTTTTAGCAGTAGTTTGACAATATCGCAACCCCTTTCTTTATATTTTACCATTCCCAATCCAACAAAATGCCAAGAGTGGGGGAAGGAACCACAATCCACTTCAACATAACATTTTTATCGAACTCTTATGTTCTGCGACATTGGCTTTTAATGTTTGTCCAATGTATGAGAATCCACAAGGACAAATCAACATATGAAAAAGTTACGATGCCTTTTATCTTTATTTGGTGTCTTTAGCATGGACAAGACAACATTTTTGTGTTGGTACTGTGAGAGCTATTAATAAATTTACTGCATTTCAATTTTCCATTACATTACTTTATATATACTCACTGAGTCCATAAAAAAATTAAAACTACTCACAAGAATTTCATGCAGATACAGCCACCGCCATTTTGTCTTTGCTTTGTCTTATACAGTGGTGTTCAAAAAAATAGCAGTACAACATCAGTAACCTGATGAACCACTGTTATTAGTAGTAGTGATATTTCTGCATGGCAAATAATTTACTTGTAGATGTAGTAGTGTAATAGAAAAACAACAGACCCAACTGTCATGACATGCACGCTGTTTGTTCTGAGTAATTGACTCATTCATTGAAAAGGGGCGTGTTCAAAATAATAGCAGTGTGGAGTTTAATTAGAGAATTCATTCATTCTGTGAAAAAAACAGGTCAAACAGGTGATGCCATCATGATTCTGTATAAAAGGATATCAAAAGACTCCTGATATCTTATTTCCAGGTACTCTTAGAAGCAATACTATAACCTCTCTGCATTTGAATGGATCGCTATGGGAATTGGGGGGTGGGTCTAGATTAAGATGTAAATTACACGGGAATAGTATGGAACACATGGTTGGCTAAATGGCTGTGTCAACAAGGGTCTGAGGTATCAAACAAGCCTTAACAAAACTGAATGTAATTTAAATGTATGTGTTAAACAACATACATTTTCACTAAAAACTCAGATTATGGAGTTAGATTTTTCCCAGTGTGTATAAGGGAACCGGGCATCTAAGCTTGTCAGTACCTCACCTGGACCAGAACTCTCCTGCAAAGTTTGGCTTTAACAAGAGACTTGGCCACCCAGCGGGCTGCATAGGCTCCAGATCGGTCCACTTTAGAGCAGTCCTTCCCAGAGAATGCACCTCCTCCATGGCCACCCCAGCCACCATATGTGTCCACAATGATCTTCCGCCCTGTAAGTCCTGCATCGCTCTGGTTAGGGACCAAAAACAGAAACTATAGTTTCAAACTGATGGAAGAGACTGACTATCTCTGCCTGTGACTCACACCAAGAGCAGCACGAGCCTGTTTCATTCTTCCATGCTAGTGAGATTGCCTTTTCTTACCATGAGGTGGTCCTCAATAACTAACTGATTAGGGACTTAGTCATCAAATTAGCCAATAGTCGCAAGGAGATGTTAAAGAGTTTCAATGACTGGCTGATGCCTTTAATGCTGCTGTCTTTTTAAGCAGCACTACATTTCCTCTGTACATGTATTATAATGAGCATTGAGCCTAAAGGAACATTTAGGGCTCTACTTTCCGGCCGGCGCATGGCGTTTGGCGAGCCGTCACACTGGCGTAGTGACAATTTTGTCATGGATTTTCACGCTCCTGAGCCCCCTTTGACTCGCCGTGCGCCGTGAGCCGCTGTGTGGGTGTGTCAGTCCATGGCGATTTGCTAATTTCGGGGCTTTCCCAAGAAATGCATGCATAACCTATTCAAAAGCCAATAAACCATTTTCGTGGATCATATGCCGTCGGATTTGACTTTAATATAAATCCCCCAAGCAGGAAAAATGTATACCTTGCATTTATTGTGCATTTTCTTTTTTCTTTTTATATGCTGATATTTTATACATTTTATATGCTGATTCCTGTATGTATTTCTGTTTTTAATTGTTTGTGGCTGGTATTATACTGCATTGTGGTCCCGCGGGTAGGCTACTGTATTCTGTTCTTTCTCTTACACCCGTCTGTAATGAGTAGATATAAACGCAGCTGTGCAATGCTGATGTGGACACTAATATTTGTAGTATTGTTTATGTAAATACTGTAAATAGTAGGCTAGGCTCAGTCCTAATTATGATTATCAATATTCTGCACTGTAATAAATATCTGGTGAAAAGAAAAAAAAACAGTGAAAAGACTGGCAGCAATGTTGCCAGTGAAAAACCATTTAATTAATGTATAAATCCTGTTATTTTAGGGGATGGCCATTAAGTAATGAGTTATTGCCGTTATTCTACATGACTTTGACAGTGTTTTGAAAATGTATTTTAATTAAATCGAGTACATTGTAGCCTATCGTTGTAGCAATTGATGGTGCTTATTAATAAAGACATACACCCTTGGCAAGAATGGACAGATGGATTAACTCGTATTTCTGATTTTCCTTTAGTTAAACATGATGCTGTCCAAATGCATGATTGAATGCTTGACTAGTGGAAATGTTTGATCATAATATCAATGCATAAGGTTGCAAGGTGGGATAATTTGTTAACGGTTGTTTAACTGCTGATTTAAAAATACATGGTGGACTTTGTCTTATTATAATCTAGCCTACCACACAAAGGCACACTTTTTTCTATATAGCCTAACAGTTTAGTGACAACTTGTGTTTATTGACTTACACAATATGATGCAATCACTGCACTACATATCCTATAAAAAACAATAGGACTAAAACACAAATGATCAAGTATAGGCCTACTACTTAGTTTGTGATTTTAGACATTCCCCTGTGAAACAAATGCATTATTGATAGTATACATTTTATTTTGCGATATCAATGCCAAATACATGTAACATTATCATCTTCCACTGCAGTCCGCTGTGAAGTGTGCGCTCCTTGCCTCTGGTCCGAAAATAGCGAAATTCACTAGCCACGCCCAGTGCCCCATGCGCTACGCCACTGACTGTGACGGCTCACCACACACCATGCACCAGCCGGAAAATAGAGCCCATAAAGTCAATGTAATATTTGACACGAGCATCAAACACACAAAACCCTACCTGTGGGCCCCCCAAGATGAATTTCCCGCTGGGCAGAAGGTGATAGATGGTCCTGTCATCCAGGTACTTTGCTGGGATCACTGCTCGAATCACCTTCTCCATCAGGTCCCGGCGGATCTCCTGCAGACTGATGTCAGGGCTGTGCTGCACGGAGATGACCACCGTATGGACACGCTGTGGCTCCATGGCACCCATATTGTCCCAGTACTCCACTGTCACCTGTTAACAGCAATCATTAACAGAGCACAGTCAGCACAAACTGTCTCTGTCAGTCACTTGTGTAATTGCAAATATTAACTGCTGTGTTATTAATTGTATCTTTATTGCAAATAAATTACATTTATGGATATTTTTTAAACACTGGTGCAGAGGGGACCAGTGATTTTCAATTAAGAATTCCCATGTGCATAAAATGACCTGAGTTTTGGAGTCTGGTCTTATCCAGGGGCACACTCCATTGCGGGACAGCTCCTTCATCTTGGCATTGAGCTTATGAGAAAGGAGGATGCTTAATGGTATGCACTCCTCCGTTTCATCGGTGGCATAGCCAAACATTAGACCCTGTGGGAAAACAAAAGATTTATTCAGATTAGGCTGGAAATTTACAACACAACATCTCACATTCAATCTGTTTACCCCAAGATGCTTTTTTTGATACTGACTTATCTAATCTAAAAGTCTTCTGTGTTTCCTGGAACTGTGAATGTGATTTATTACCATATAATTCTCTAAGTGAACATGTAGTCTCATGTGACTATGTAACAAAGGCAAAGTCTCAACCACGTACCTGGTCTCCAGCACCAATGTCCTCCTCATTCCTGCCCTCAAACACACAGTCAGTGATCTCTGGGCACTGGGGTTCAAGGGCCAGAAGGACATTGCAGGTCTTATAATCAAACCCTGCAGGAGAGCGCACAACTATATAAACCTTCAAATTTATTTCTGCCGTCTGTTTAACCTCAAGTATTTTATTGGGACAATTGTGAAAAGGTCACTAAAATAATCTAACATGATATGGCCTGAGAATGGACTTTAACATGGTGAATGTGCTAAGGGGAATGTTCTAAAAATGAAATATGAGTCAGAAATTACTTTCAATCATTTGCATGGTATTATTTCTAAATGTTGTAAATGTTTCCTTTCTAGTCCTGAAACTTAACCCTCAACTGTTCAGATCTGATCCTATGAAACTATAGGACACATGCAGTGCAAACATATGCAAGAAATATTTTATCATCTCAAATTCTGTTTTTTTGTATGTTACCTTTGGAGGAATCATCATATCCAATACTTTTAACAGTGTTTCTAACCACAGTCTGGAGATCCACATTTGCCTTGGATGTGATCTCTCCACACAGTAAGATCATGCCGGTCTTCGCCACACACTCTGCAGAAACAATTGAAAATAGATTACTCTTCCATTGTCACCAAGTTGATCAAAACAAACTTTTGAAACGGGTTCAAAGTCAATATATTATCATGGCCACAAGGGAATTTTTATTTCCATGCCAGATATCATGTATAGCAGTGATACTTTATCTGCCAGCCAGGATTTGAAACTAATCAAGCTGCTGGCATACTCCTTGTCTGAACTATCACATTCACTTATCCCAAAGGTCAAGGTGTATAAAGCCATTTTTTTCTCCAAAATGGGATGATTTTTTGTTTGTTTTATTTTTCATAAAAGATGGCCAGAAAACTCACCACAAGCCACTTTAGAGTCTGGGTCCTGAGCCAGGTAGGCATCAAGAACAGCATCGCTAATCTGGTCACACATTTTGTCTAACAGAAAAACAAATTCATCGACCGTTGAAATTCAGTTAAGCCCATTCAAAATCAACATGTACCTTACTCAAACACGTATACATTATTTTTAAAGCTTCAACAGTTAATAGCAACATTCAAATCTGCAATATATAGTAATCTGTCATCTACTGGATCACAAACGATCATACTGCAGCACTAACTGCTAGGTCAAAAATGTCATATTGGGTCATTCCGGGGGAATTTGGACCCTTTTTAACCTTGACCTCTCAGATCTTTTACTCCCATAATGTAACCTAATGTATACGAATGCCAATTTACAAGGTGGGATCTCTTGTACTTTTTGTTTTACAGTACTATTACAAGGGGTGCACAGCTCCGATCCCGGTTTTGGTTGTAACCAATTACCTTAGTTTTAGTTTTCTGACTACACTGGTTCACTTCTGTACTTGAGCACTGTAAAATCTTTAGGATACACTTGCAGTCTTAATTATTACTGCTCTTAATTATTTAATTAGCTCAATCATATCTTGATCTGACATTTGTATAAGCGGCGGATACAACTGCAGACTGCAAGTGCATCCTAAAGATTTTACTGCGCTCAAGTACAGGAGTGAACCAGTGTAGTGTAGAGAGCTGTCAGAAAACGAATACTCAGGCAACTGGTTAGAACAAAAACCAGGACCACACACCAGTCAAACTCCCCTTGTAATAGCCTAATATTGTAAAACAAAAGGTACAAGAGATCCCACTCTGTAAATTGGCATGTGCACACATCGGACTAGAACGTGAAAAAAGTAGAGGTGGATAGGTTAGGCCGAAAATGGAGTGAAGATGGACACTTTTTCCGTAATTTTCTTAATGAGAAAATCTTTTTTCTTTCTAAAAAGTAGCAATGGTCATTACTCCAACGTTACATTATGGGTGTCAAATATCAGAAATATCAGAAAGATCTGAGTGGTCAAGGTAAAAAAGGGTCAATTTCCCCCCGAAATTACCTTATTGTAGCAAAATGAGTACTCAACGCTTACTGTTTACATATTATGACTCTGTCCCAATGTATCTATGTAAAGTCATTATGCTTAATCCGTTTTTTGACCCTAAGACAGGCATGCACAGCACCACAGTTTATTCTCATTAGTATCTTAATATTTACCAAGTTAGCTTGCAAGATGGGTGCTGATGGTAATACACGACGCAGCTCCCGACTCGGAATTGCCGGTCCACCTTAAATCGGTCGCGAAAAGTGATTGTATGCTTTCACGGACATCATTCCGCTTTTTTCTCCGCTAAATCTAATTGGCTCAACATTCTGATAACCGAGTTGTGTGTGTGTGTGTGTGTGTGTGTGTGTGTGTGTGTGTATATGAAATACCAGGTACTGTTATACATCTGAAATTATTTGGATGGTGCACCGTTTTGAAATAATCGCACTCCAAACGTTATGAAACAATACAATAATATTGGCATATTACAAAAAATGATAATGAATATCCAAAATTTCTATTAAACCTTTGACACTAGGGTATGACAGTACCTCTGACTCGAGTTGGGTGAAATATTACTGTAGCGTTTTCAAATAATCCCTCTTCAAACTTTCTATGTAATCCAATGTAAATCTACTGAAAAAGGTGACATTTTAAATAGGATTTTCTTGCCAATTTTAGAACGTCTCAAACTTTTGACATGTGGGTATGAGAGAAGAGGTCCTCCACTATATCCGACCTGAGTTGGGTGAAATATTACTGTAGCATTTTCAAATAATCCCTCTTCAAACTTTCTATGTAATCCAATGTAAATCTACTGGATTTTCTTGCCAATTTTAGAACGTCTCAAACTTTTGACACTTGGGTATGAGAGAAGAGGTCCTCCACTATATCTCCTCTGAGTTGGTGAAATATTACTGTAGCATTTTAAAATAATCCCTCTTCAAACTTTCTATGTAATCCTTTGTAAATCTACTGAAAAGGGTGAAATTTTGAATAGGAATTTCTTTCCTATTTTAGAAGGTGTCAAACTTTTGACACTTGGATATGACAGACGAACGAGGTTCTATTTCATATCAGTCAACACGCCACAGTATGGGGCATCCTCGCCGAGAGGAAGAGCTGCTGGGAAACTGAATAGCAAATTAACCACCACTACGGGCGGAACCACGTCACGCCATAAATATGGCGCTTGTACGCCGCCCGGCCTCTTTTGCCGACTTGAGGGCACTTGCCATCCTGAGGGTGCAAGGTTCCCCGCCTGACCACGGTATTGGTCACAGAATACCAAATAACGTTGGGCGCGGTATGTAGTGGGGTACCAGGACCGCAGGTCATTGCATTAGTGTGAATCCTGTAAAAAACCAAATGCACTATTGGCTGCTGTTCTTACCAGAAGAGCAAGCTCAAGTGGGAAACGTGGAAAATAACCACTGGGTGATAGAAACCCTAAATCATCAGAAAATTACATACAAGATTGCTCCGCTGCCCTGAGGACAGAGGAGGCAACTGATGCCGATGACGCTACGTCCAGGTGATAAAACCTGTTGAAAGTGAGTGATGAGGCCCAGCCCTCTGCTGCACGAATGTCAGCAATTGTGGCGCCACGTAGTAAGGCCCAGGAGGTAGCTACGCCCCGAGTGGAGTGATATGTCAAATATGAGCTGCCAGATGAGCTGTCAAATATGGCTGCCAGATAACACCTTAGTGTGGACTCCACTAGCCCCTCTTTGAAGAGGGACTGGAGGAATGCCAAAACGACTGAACTGTCATAATTGGGTAAACCCATTATTGTGGTACCAGCAGCTAACATCTGCCCACTTCCCAGCGTAGAGCGCCCTCGTAGATGGGGCTTTGATGCCTGAAATGTTTCCAGTACTGCTGGCCCCAGGCCCTGTGGCCACTCCCATCTAGGGGCCAAGCAGGTCATACAACTGTGGATTTGGTTGCCATAGCAGGCCTGCGGCAGCAAATCCGCTCTGGTCGGGAGGTGCGACGGGGTGCCCACTACCAACTCCCTAAGGTTCGTCATCCATCCTAAGAGGGGCTAAATGAACTGCACTGTCTGGGTGCAGGCACCATTTCCCCGCTCTCAGGCCACCCCTGGACAGCCTATCGGCTTCCACATTGATTGTGCCGAGTACATGTACTGCCTTCGGGGACATACTCTAGGCCTTCAAATTTGACATGCTTTGCATGTTGAGTTGGAGACCAAAGCCCACCCTGTTGGTTGAGGTAGGAGACCACAGTGGAATTGTCTGTCCGGACGAGAACCTGTCTGTGTCGGACCACTGGGAGGAATGGGTCAATGCCTGATGCACTGCCTCCGTTTCTGGCAGGTTGATGTGCTTCCTGACCCATGAGTGGCTCCACAACCCTTGTAGGGAATGACCCTCTCCGACCGCTCCCAGCTCTTGGAGGCGTCCGTGGTGGTCGTCACCCTAGGTAACACACTGGGTAAATACGGAGGAGTCGCCGCCTGTCCTCGTGTGGGCTTACTCCCTGTGCTGCCGCCCAACGCTGTAATGGACACGTATGCAGCAGCCCAAGTGGCACCACCTGGGCCGCTGAAGCCATCAGGCCAAGCAACCTCCGGTTAATGTTTACTGTCACCTGCCACGCTGCAGCAAAGTGGGACAGACTGTCCATCAAAAACATGCTGCCTCTCTGGGTCAGAGGGGCCTGCATGGACATTGAGACCAAAACCGGGCCAAAGAAAACCCTCTCTCTGGAGGGGGTGAGGTGGCTCTTTTCCCCTGTTCAGGGTCAGGCCCAAGCTAGCTAAGTGGGCCAGTACTGACCTTGTATCCCTTCTGGCTTGTTCCTCTGAAGGATCGCAGATTAGCCAGTCCTCCAGGTAGTTCGCAATGCGAATCCCTTAGTGACAGAGTGGGATCAGCATGTCTCCTTGCACTTCATAAAAAGTGTGTGGGGCCAGGGCTAGGCCGAAGGAGAGGACCGAGTGATCGTACCCTTTGCCTTGGAAGGAAAAGCGGAGGTACTTCCGGTGATCCCGGTGTATGGGGATATGGAAGTATACATCCGGCAGGGCCACAGAAGTGAACCAATCGCTGTCTCCCACCAGTAGGGGGAGACTGGAACAGCGGAGCATGTGGAAGGGCAGGGGATTTAGGAAGCAGTTGAGCCCTCTCCGGCCTAAGATGGGGCAGAAGCCCATCCATCTCAGATGCCGGGAAATACATAAAATAAATCCCATTGCCACCTAGGGCAGGGGTGTTATTGCTCCCTTTTCAGAAACACCAGAATCTCATCTAGGAGAGTTCACGCAGTAGGGGGGGGGCGTGTGAACTGGAGCTTGTACCCCGACTCCAAGGTGCTGAGCACTGAAGGACATCGGGTACGTAGGCGCCATAGCAAGGTTACTGGGGGTAGCGGAGGACATATCCTGCGGAAATCCCTCCAAGGCCTAGTAGGCTGGTGCAGGTGGCTAGCAGTAGGCCCGAATAAGTAGCACTGAAGGGCCGCTAGAGACCGCTAAAACCTCAGGTAGCGTGTGTCCACTGACACAGAGGCTACTTCCGGCTTGTCCCTTTTCCCTTTCTTAGTAACAACAAGGAGAAAGAAAATTCAATGCCTCAACAGGACAAAATACAATCAGAAGATATCGGCATAACCCGATCTACTTCTGCAAGAAAACCCGGCAGTGAACTGCCTAACAAAAGGTAACAACTCTACCGAGTAATGGTAGCCAAACAAACAGCAAAAAACCGTGATTCCGCGTTGCTGGGGAGGGAAAGCCCCAGAACGCATACTCCGTTCAGGACGTAGCTCCGGGCAATAGGGGGAGGCAAGAAATTCTAAAGGGTACCATACAAACCAGTCTCAGCTCAAATTGAGACAAAAAAAGACCGGATGGCGTACAAGCGCCATATTTATGGCGTGACGTGGTTCCTCCCGTAGTGGTGGTTAATTTGCTATTCAGTCTCCTCCCATACCATGCCGTATTGAACAATATGAAATAGAACCTTCTTCCTCTCTCATATCCAAGTGTCAAAAGTTTGAGACGTTTTAAAATTGGCAAGAAATTCAGATTCAAAATTCTACATTTTTTTCAGTAGACTGACATTGGATTACATAGAATGTTTGAAGTGGGATTATTTGAAAATGCTACAGTAGTATTTCACCCAACTCGGGTGAGAGGGAGAGGAGGACCTCTTCTCTCATAGCCAAGTGTCAAAAGTTTGAGATGTTCTAAAATTGGCAAGAAAATCCTATTCAAAATTTCACCTTTTTCAGTAGATTTACATTGGATTACATAGAAAGTTTGAAGAGGGATTATTTGAAAGTGCTACAGTAATATTTCACCCAACTCAGGTCAGATATAGGGGAGGACCTCTTCTCTCATATCCAAGTGTCAAAAGTTTGAGACGTTTTAAAATTGGCAAGAAATTCAGATTCAAAATTCTACACTTTTTTCAGTAGATTGACATTGGATTACATAGAAAGTTTGAAGTGGGATTATTTGAAAATGCTACAGTAATATTTCATCCAACTCAGGTCAGATATAGGGGAGGACCTCTTCTCTCATATCCAAGTGTCAAAAGTTTGAGACGTTCTAAAATTGGCAAGAAAATCCAATTCAAAATTTCACCTTTTTCAGTAGATTTACATTGGATTACATAGAAGGTTTGAAGAGGGATTATTTGAAAATGCTACAGTAATATTTCACCCAACTCAGGTCAAATATAGTGGAGGACCTCTTCTCTCATATCCACATGTCAAAAGTTTGAGAAGTTCTAAAATTGGCAAGAAAATCCTATTCAAAATTTCACCTTTTTCAGTAGATTTACATTGGATTACATAGAAAGTTTGAAGAGGGATTATTTGAAAACGCTACAGTACAGTATCACCCACTGTCATACCCAAGTGTCAAAGGTTTCATACATTGTAATTTTGGATATTATCATTTTTTGTAATATGCCAATATTATTGCATTGTTTCATAACGTTTGGAGTGCGATTATTTAAAACGGTGCAGTATCCAAATAATTTCAGATCTATAACAGTAGCTGGTATTATATATATATATATATATATATATATATATATATATATATATATATATATATATATATAACTAGAATGTTGAGCCAATTAGATTTAGCAGAGAAAAAAGCGGAAGGATGACCGTGAAAGCATACAATCACTTTTCGCGACCGATTTAAGGTGGACCGGCAATTCCGAATCGGGAGCTGCGAATCGGGAGCCAACTTCAGCGTCGTTGTAGCCTATAAACAGCTAGCTATACTTCTGGATAGCTCAAGCGAATAAAGTTTTAGGCATTTTATGACGTGCCCATGCAAGAAATGTACCATTCGGACCGGGCAACAATTTAAGACACTTACAACATCAAGTTCAACACTAAAAACGAGTCATGATTGGCTAATAGCCTAAGTTATGCTTAAGAACAAAGGAATTTGCAAGCTGTGAACGTTTTTCTAGCTTTCGTTTGTCAGTGAGCTTGTGTGTTCGCCGTCTGTCAAAAACACGGGTTTACTGCAACAAAATAACATCAGAATAAGTTCAATCTTGAGTAGGCTGCTAACCTTTCTATATTAGCCTACCTATAGCTCTACACCTATCAAATGGGTAGGTAGAGAGCACTTTAGATGCATCTTGGCATAGGCTACCGTAGCTATCTCGCTGTAGTTTCATAAACTAACACATAGATCACTAAAAAACGTCCGTAGAAATTACATAAACGTAACTGACCCGAATGCCCTTCCCCTACAGATTCCGATGTGAACAGGAATGTTTTTCCACTGGAGTTGCCGGACCCGCTGTGGTTCATTTTTATGATCTTGCTATGCGTAGCTACACAGAATTTCAATTGATTCTGACTCAACTAAACAGCCAAGAAAACCCAGCGAGACTGGATCAGATTGCTGGCTAGCGGACAATGAACTCTCTTCAGTTTATTACGTAGCCTAATAGTAATGAGTGCACTAGAAGCCTAGCCAACTAGCAAGAAATCTCCACACATAAATGTTTTATGTTTTCAGCCTCCTACTTTTCCATTGGCCGATTCCTACCGACGATGTGATATTACGTGACACAAATTATTGCCCTGGCTACTAGTGATGGGCATTCCGGCTCTTTTCAGTGAGTCAGATCATTTGGCTCAGCTCACCAATAAGAGCCGGCTCTTTCGGCTCCCAAACGGCTCTTCATTCAGTAGCATTTCCGGTTTTTCAAAATCGGCCAAAGTTAGCGATATTTTGACCTATGATTGGTGTTTGTGCACATCTATCACTTAAATTGTTCAAATGAATCTTACTCTACCTTCTAATTACCAAAATAACCATAATAATTACCATAATAGTTTGTTATAAAAACTATTTAAATAAATGTAAAACAGTAAGACGCTATTACACATGTGCATTGAAAGTAGAACATTTTTATGTCTTGAAATAAATTGCACAATAAACAGTGCATAGTTGAACATTTCAAAACAAAATAGACACTCATAAAATGGAACATAATATTGTGTCATAACAAAGAAAAATAAATAAATGCATAAAAAAATAAATGTGCAAAACTGCAGCATCAGAACAATTAAACTGACCAACAATTAAACTGGTTTTTAAATTATTATTAATGTTATTTTCTTAGACTATAGTGGTTTTATTTATTTTTGGCCTAAAAAATTATTCTCTTTGATTACAGATAGAACTTGAAGAAAAAAAACGAATAAAAGTTCCACCAAGACCACAAGCACTTGTCTTGTGTTCATTTATAAAACAAATCGGCTCTTCAGATGTGCGAGTCGGCTCCCAACGTTCACCTAAAAGAGCCGGCTCAAAGAGCCGACTCGTTCGCGAACGACACACCACTACTGGCTACAGTCAAGCCGGAAAGTCTGCACACCCCTTTCACCTTCTCCACGTTTTATTACGTTACAGACTTATACTACAATAGATTGAGTTCATTTTTTGCCTCAAACATCTACACACAATAGCCAATAATGACGAAGTGACAACAGGTTTTTAGAAAATATGCAATTTTATTTTACTGACAAAAATAGGTTATTTAGGGGTTACATATCTGTACACACCCTTAGCCTAATACTTGGTTGCTGCACCTTTGGCAGCGATTACAGCTTCAAGGCGTCTTGGGAAAGAAGCTACGAGCTTGGCACACTTGTTTCTGGACATTTTTGCCCATTCCTCTTGGCATATCCTTGCAAGCTCCATCAGGTTGGATGGGGAGCATCGGTACACAGCCATTTTCAGCTCTTTACACAGATGTTCAATTGGATTCAGGTCTGGGCTCTGGCTGGGCCACTCAAGGACATGCACAGACTTTCTCCGAAGCCACTCCTTTGTTCTCTTGGCTGTGTGCTTCGGGTCGTTGTCATGTTGGAAGGTAAACCTTCGCCCCAGTCTGAGGTCCAGAGCGCTCTGGAGCAGGTTTTCTTCAAGGATCTTGATGTACTTAGCTGAATTCATCTTTCCCTCTATCAGGACTAGTCGCCCCGTTCCCGCTGCTGAAAAACATCCCCACATCATGATGCTGCCACCGCCATGCTTCACTGTAGGGATGGTATTAGCCAGGTGATGAGCGGTGCCTGGTTTCCTCCAGACGTGACGCTTGGTATTCAGACCAAAAAGTTCAATTTTGGTTTCATCAGACCAGAGAATCTTGATTCTCATGGTTTGAGAGTCCTCTAGGTGCCTTTTGGCAAACTCCAAGGGGGCTGTGATGTGCCTTTTACTAAGGAGGGGCTTCCGTCTGGCCACTCTACCATAAAGGCCTGATTGGTGGAGTGCTGCCTGGATGGTTGATCTTCTGAAAGGTTCTCCCATCTCCACAAGGATACGCTGGAGCTCTGTCAGAGTGACCCTCGGGTTCCTGCTCACCTCCCTGGACAAGGCCCGTCTTCCCCGATTGCTCAGTTTGGCCAGGCGGCCAGGTCTAGGAAGATTCTTGGTGGTTACAAACTTCTTCCATTTACAAATGATGGTGGCCACTGTGCTCTTTGGGACCTGTAAAGCTGCAGAGATTTTTCCGTACCCTTCTCCAGATCTATGCCTTGACACAATCCTGTTTCTGAGGTCTGCAGATAATTCCTTTGACCCCATGGCTTGGAGTTTGCTCTGACATGCACTGTCAACTGTGGGACCTTATATAGGCAGGTGTTGGCAATCCCAAATCATGTCCAATCAATTGAATTTATCACAGGTGGACTCCAATTAAGTTGTAGAAACATCTCAAGCAGTATCAGTGGAAACAAAATGCACATCAGCTCACTTTTGGGTGTCATATCAAAGGGTGTGCACACTTGTGTACATATGATATTTTACATTTAGATTTTTAATAAATTAGCACAAATGTCTAAAAACCTGTTTTCACTTTGTCATTATGGGCTATTTTGTAGAGACAAAAAATGAACTCAATCTATTGTAGAATATGTCTGTAACGTAATAAAACGTGGAGGAGGTGAAAGGGTGTGCAGACTTTCCGGCTTGACTGTATATCTACAGTTGAAGTCGGAAGTTTACATACACTTAGGTTGAGGTCATAAAACTAATTTTTAACCACTCCACAGATTTCATGTTAGCAAACTATAGTGTTGGCAAGTCAACCGTCTCTGCATTTGAATGGATCTCTATGGTAATTGGGAGGTGGTACTAGATTTAGCTGTAAATTACACTGGAACAGTATGGAACACATGATTGGTAAAATGGCTGTAAGTCATCAAGGGTCTGAGGTATCAAACGAGCCTCAAACCATTACTCTGCTGCCAGATATGCAGTAGATATAGATGGATCACTTTAAGGGTTGTTTCTCCTGACAAATTTTCCTATTGAACTCTATGGAAAAATAAGTCAGGAGAAGAAACCCTTCAAGTTATCCATCCATATCTACTGTATTTCTGGTAGCAGATTGATAATTTAAGGCTTGTTTGATGCGTCAGACCCTTGATGACTTGATGAACCATTTAACCAACCATGTGTTCCATACTGTTCCAGTGTAATTTACAGCTAAATCAAGTCCCACCCCCAATTCCCATAGAGATCCATTCAAATGCAGAGACGTTATAGTATCGCTTGTAAGAGTACCAGAAAATAAGATATCAAGAGTCTTTTGATGTTGTTGGGACACAGACATCAGGCTTCAGGAAGTCATGGCATGCAAATGATATGCGACCAAATATAAAAAATTTAAAGGCACAGTCAACGTAGTGTATGTAAACTTCTGACCCACTGGAATTGTGATATAGTGAATTAAAAGTGAAATAATCTGTCTGTAAACAATTGTTGGAAAAATGACTTGTGTCATGCACAAAGTAGATGCCCCAACTGACTTGCCAACACTATAGTTTGCTAACATGAAATCTGTGGAGTGGTTAAAAATGAGTTTTAATGACTTCAACCTAAGTGTATGTAAACTTCCGACTTCAACTGTATATGGCAGTGCTAGTCAGATCACTGAAAGGCTATAGTAGTTTCAACTTTCCTGCCAAGTATACTGGTATTAAATTCCATCTTTGCTGGAATAAATGTGCTTATTTACGAATTAGTATTGGGAGAGATAGGCCTATACATAGCAGAAATAAATTATTGCAAATAATATACTTTCCATTGACATTCTCTCTAATCAAATTAAACACCATTGTTCCACACAATGCACCATAGTGGGCATAGGCCTACTGTTAAAAACTGATATTTCAACATATTTCAATGTTTGGCAACCTTTTAATAAGGGGAAGGTCACTGAACATGCACCCATTAAGTGTGTCATAGGCTCAAAAAGTTTGGGAACCACTGCCCTATAATATCTTACCATCTTTTCCCCTGGTTGACTTCACCATTGGGACAGTTTCTTGTGTTTCTGTAGGTTGAGTTCATCTTCGGGACTGCTGTTGTTTTTCCCAATATACGCTTTCTGTGGACTTGGCTACTAGTGTCATATGGGTATTACAGTTTAGCACTATCAATTGCATACCTTTCGCAGTCATTGTTGTCTAGCCTACTTTCAAAGTGCAGTTCGCTTACATAGACATGATGAAAAATCCACATACTTTCACATACTTGTTACGTAATGAGTTAGTTGACACTACAATATTGTGTGTCTGTGTGCTCTGGTGTTTCTATATTTAGTCTACTACCTATAGCTCTATTTGAGCAATATTGGGCAACCTTTGGCAATGGGACATGAGTGATTGTTTGAAACAAAGAAACTGCAGAGAGAGATATATATATAGATCTGTCAAGGTGGTCTTGCAGTTTTTCAAGCTTTTTTTTATAATGTACGTGGGCAGCTTTGTTCCTGAGAATCCTCAAATGACCCAGGTGCTATTGTATAACAACAATTATGGCTGAATAACTGGAAAAAACATCGTTATTGGAAAGTGATTGTAATAATAAAGTGTGTGTGTGGCATAGTGAAGGTACTGGGCTGTAAACCACAAGATTGTGGGCTCAGTTAATAACATCAGGTTTATGTGTGAAAAAGGTGGCATGACAATTTGGACAGTAAACAGTGGGGACCAAATTACACCAAAAGTCAATTATATCTTAGCCTTTCTAGAAGTATGGTTCATTAATGTATAAATAAATGTTTCAGGCTATGTATTATGACTTTGTCCTTATCATGCAGGGCAGATTACTTTATTCCTCAATGATACATTTCTTTCAATGTGTTATAAGACTATGAGGAGGCATATGCATATGGATTATGATTATGAAACCGTATAGGTGGTCAGACTGTACCCAACCTGCCTTACTACACAGCAATATGTAAAAAATAGAATCGTTAAAAATCCCTTAAGGCCACGTTCTCGTGATGAAGCGGAACATTGAGGGGGGAGGGACTTCTTCACACAGCATGACCTACGGAAACAGATGCAGGAAGTGGTTTCACAGTTTTATTGTCTCCAGATCAGCAGGACCTTTGTCAACAGCCCTCTGATAAAAGAAAGTGTCCTTTGCCCAGGAGTGTGAGCATAACGCTGACCTGAATCAGGTGCTGGGACCATTACATAGTAGGTTACAACACAGATAACAGACACGTAAGCAGCCAATGATGGGTCTCGGTTGCAGTAGCCGTGGTTAATGTGTAATCTGGCAGGGCGGGGCAGTTGCTGCAGGAAACTTGTGCTAAATTGTCTGTGCCTGTTTATTCAGACCCATGTCATAGCCTGTAGCTGCTGAAGACTTTCTGCTTCTGCTTAGTACTCTGATCTGACTATGGTAATAAGCTTGGGCACATCCTTGTGAAACATTAACAGTCAGTTTGACAATTTGCTGTTTGTCGGTTCAGCGTTCAGTGGAGGTGACCGACATTACAGACATGGTAAGTAGATGGTTTTTTAAACTTTCTAATGTTTAAAAAGGGAAGTGTACAAGTGGGAAGTAACGACCTTTGGGCAAAACAGCAGATCCGTTAAAATGTTTGCATTGCAGTTAGCGCCACTGCCACTTAAAGGAACAGCAACCAGGAACAGAATAGAGTTTAAAACCAGTTGAGAGAAGGACATTACCAGCACACAATACAATAATTGAATGGTATGAGTATGTGTTTAAATTAAAATCCTGAAGTGAAGTGAATTTCCGATTGTGAAATTAAATTTTAGATATCTTTTAGCATTCAGCAACCTGTTACAAAAACATTTAAGAAAATAAGGAAACAGTTTAGAAGAACCTGTGTTGTTTAAAAACACTCTAATATGGACAATTTGGATAAGAACAGCAACAAAACTGTGAGTGGTGAATAGAGGTGAATGAGTAAATCTCACTAAATTGTTAAACAGGAAATAGCAGTAAGAAACACTGATAAGTGACCATTTGCTTGCTCTAGGAAGAAATGCCATTTGGCAATATAGTAACTAGTAACTCAGCTAAACCACCTCTGTACTTTACTGTGTGAATATACATGTATGAGTGGATATCATATGAGGTTACTGGGAAATCTCACTATCTGAGACTGACATGTAAATGAAACCAAGAACTGTGAACAACAATTAGCCTACAGAAATACTTCAAATAAAACAATGAATGACGTATCCCATGTCAAAAGGCTGGTTTTATACAAACCCAAGCATTAAGAAAATGCAGGGTGAATTTTGATAGTAATTTATGGTGAAGATATCACAAAAAAATTAACAGTTCGTTTATTGTAGTTTATTTTTAATTTGGCCTTTACCAAAACCACATCCCATAATGCACCTTGGTCATAACACTTGGGTTTTATAAGCATCACGTGTATATTTACCAATGTTAAACATCCCCTGTGTTATAAAATCCTCCTGGACAGTGAAATACGTTACTCATATAAAGAATACTTTTAAATTTGCAAGCTACTCTCAATTTCCATCTGCCTTTTACAGTTACAAATGTGGTAAAATGTTTAATGGAACCATGCTCATTCCATGCTGTCATTTTCTCCTCTCTTACAGGCTGACACAAGTGCACAACCGGCACCACCGACCAAGCTTACTCTTGTTCAAGATCAAGTCAATGATGTCAAAGTAATCCTGAAGGACAACATAAACAAAGTTCTGGAGAGAGGAGAGAAACTAGATGATCTGGTTGATAAAACTGATGACCTCCGGGCAACTGTAAGTCTACAAGTATAAACCTTACGGTACTTCCGTAATAAGGCTCCTTACAACACGACACATCTACAGGACTTTGTGACTCTGTTCCTCAGGTCTTCTAAATGTGGGCCTTTGCAGCCTTTGTTAAAAAGAACCATTTGCCTTGAACTTACATTCTTTTGAGATAATTAGTTCCAATAACTTGTCAGGTTGATGCAGCTTTTGCCAAAAACAGAAACAACCACATGATAGAAAGGCCGTCCGGGATCAGGTAGATCACTTGCAATATAAGCAGGGGAAATTCCTATACGTAATGTCGACAGAGAGTAAGTGAGCCCCTTCAAAGTGGAACTAAAATATGCCTGTTTTGAATATGATAAATTAGTATTTTTACATTTTCAGAATAGAAAGATTGTACTCTGATCATGTATTTCCAAAAAAAAATTCAAAAATTCAAAAATAGCATGTTTTGATTGGCCCAGTTTCTATGTGCAATGAAGGATATTTTAGGTACTTACATATGTTTTTATAATGGCTGGTATATATTTTTTTTATCAGGGATATGTGCTGTAAAGTATATATTTGAAAATACATTTCAAGAAACTTTAAACATTGTAAGATATCAGTTTTTATATCATGCCGGTACTTCTTTCCTTAAGTGCAGCAGTCTCAGGTTTTATGTGCCATAGGAGATAGGTAGTTTCCACTGAAAATAAGGTTAAACTTCATTTTTTGAGTAATAGTCAGGTAATATAAACATGTACAACCTCTGGAGGCATAAGCCTTACTTTACAAGCTGCTTTGGAGTTACTTGAAGTGTATGTTCTATTTTTCTTGCTTTAGACCACACACACCCGTTAATGCACCTATATCTGCCATTGTAATGTCAGCAGGTTGTCAGGAACTGTAAATACCTAAAATATTATTCACTGCATACCAAAACTGTCTGGACCCATCAACCCCAGAAAGTGAAATGTGCCTTGAAGACCCTGGTGCTAAAAGTACTGAAGTCACAAAATGTCTATTTTGAGAAAATCAAATCCGAAAATATCAGTGATCCATAAAATCAGCCATTAAAAGTTTTGCTGTTTTTATGCATTGCTTAGGCACATTTTTTGTTAATAATATTTACAGTATAGGGTGGACTTAGCTAAACAAATACAACATGTTTCTATGCTCAACTTGAATTGTCTAAAAATGTGACTTCAGTACTTTTAGCACCAGGGTCTTCAATTGAAAGTTTAAATGACAGGTTGAACTAAACAGTAAACAGCC
The DNA here is from genome assembly GCA_029718625.1 of Synaphobranchus kaupii. Classification (NCBI taxonomy): domain Eukaryota; kingdom Metazoa; phylum Chordata; class Actinopteri; order Anguilliformes; family Synaphobranchidae; genus Synaphobranchus; species Synaphobranchus kaupii. The sequence goes on along the minus strand of CM056386.1, from coordinate 252,746 downwards.
TTTTGAAAATTATACTTTTTCTCTTTGTTTTTAGGCAGACTCCTTTCAGAGGACATCCACACGGGTGGCCCGAAAATACTGGTGGAAAAACATAAAGATGATGATAATAATAGGTGTGATCGTGGTGATTATCATCATCCTCATCAGTCTGTTTGCCAGTGGTGTCATTCCCACTTAACCATCGGGCCAAACCATTTTAGCCATTTACTATTTACAATTGTAATTGTATGACTGTACATAAATGCATCTACTTTGGTTGACTTACTGGAGCTTGACTTTGTAATTCAGGCAAGAGAATGAAGTCATGGCCAGAAAATCAGAAAGTCTTATACCTTTCTTGGGTTTTTAGAGACCATCCTATTTTTTCAGTTTTTTGAGGTTTGATTTTGACATTCTTCCACAGATTAATTTTCAAAAGTAAACCATTGTTTCTTTTTTAATGCTTCCCCCCCACCCATTTTCCCTCCAATTTGTAATGCACAGTCACATACAGCCAAACTCAATTCCACAATCTCTGCAGAAGATGCGGGAAGGTAGACGAGCACACATTCCCCTCCAAAGCATGTGATGTTGCCAGCTGCTTCTTGCTGCTTCAAACTTGCATTCCACAAGCCAAGCTTGCAGAGACATGAGTCGGAGGAAGACATTTCACGTGCAGCTCTTGCACAAGACTGTCCGCACGCACCCAACCAACCGGGGGGGGGGGGGGGGTTGGTCACTTGAGAGAGAATAAACTCTGATCCTGGGAGAACAAACCCTCCCTAACCCAGGACGACACCAATTATACGTACATCGCCCTACAGGGCTACCAGACACAGTGCGTACTGGCACAGTCAGGTTTGAACCCCAGACCATGGAGCCCATCCATGCACTGGAACAGTGCCTTAATAGGATGCGCCATTCAGTTTTATTACAGAATTTTTTTTTGCACATACAATGTGGTCTTGTCATTTCAAGTTAATAATTAGTCATACAGAATTCAATTGTGACAAATAAAGTTGAAGGATACTGTAATACTAAGTAATACTGCCACAATTTCAAGGTGCAGTACATTTTTAATCTTAAATGTTATTTTATATCCAAATGTATTGTGCATGTACAGTGCAGTCCATAAGTATTTGGACAGTGACAAACATTTTGTTGTTTTGGCTCTGTACTCCAGCACATTGGATTTGAAATGGAACAGTGACTATGAAGTAAAAGTGTGGACTTTCAGCTTTAATTTGTGGGTTTTTACATCCATATCGGGTGAACAATGTAGCAATTGTAGCCCTTTTTATAGTCCCCCCATTTTAGGGGACCAAAAGTAATTGGACAAATTAACATAAACTTAAATAAAGTCATATTTAATATTTGGTTGCATATCCTTTGCATGCCATGACTTCCTGATGTCTGTGATCCAACAATATCAAAAGACTCTCAATAATTTTTCAGGTACTTTTACAAGCAATACTATAACCTCTCTGCATTTGAATGGATCTCTATGGGAATTGGGGGGTGGGACTAGATTAAGCTGTAAATTACACGGGAATAGTAGAGAACACATGGTTGGCTAAATGGCGGTAAATCATCAAGGGTCTGAGCTATCAAACATGTCTCAAACCATCACTCTGCTGCCAGATATGCAGTAGATATGGATGGATCACTTTAAGGGTCGTTTCTCCTGACTTTTTCCAGAGTTCAATAGGAAAATGAGTCAGGAGAAACCCTTAAAGTGAGGGAATATCATTTGGAAGAATAGTGTTCCATCCCTCTAAAAGTTCCAGACTAGAATCTATGCCAAGGTGCATTGAAGCTGTTCTGGCGGCTCGTGGTGGCCCAACACCTTTTGAAGACACTTTGTTGGTTTTTTCATTTAATTTGTCACCCGTCTGTGCATATATATATACACACATACCTACCTACCTGTAGGGTTGTGTCCACATGGAGAAATTACCAGTAGTTATGCCACTACCCTGCATTCACGATTAAGCATAACTTTTAGCTAATTGTAAACTTGTATATGTAGTACCAGTGTTAAATCAGTTTGACAGTAAATGCAAATGTCAATTATTGACAGCTACGTCCAATTTTCTTATACCTTCCCAGTCTTCAACACAGCTCTTCAGCTGTACTCCGAAAAACTCTTTTAGAAACTGTTCTAAATGTCTCAGCAGACCACCTTTTATGACAAAATGCAGTATCCTGCTTTCTGTTTGTAATCATGCAAGTGTAAAAATAGTAGCTACAGCGTAAAGACTCTTCAGTTAATTACATACCAACTGTATGTCTTTTTACATTGTATTTTGTCCTGGTTCATGTCTGCACTTCTTTAAATGAAAAGGCAAAGTTCATTAAGGTGATATGGTCATAGAACACTTTTATTAGTTCAATGCATTCTGGATTTTTTATTCAAATGCTGTCATTTTATTCCAGACTTGATTAACCATGAATAATTACGCTGTAAATTAAATGCATAGGCATATAATGTTCACGTATACTATTTATAAGGATGTGTGTGCCAAAGCAATAAAAGGACACAAATGGAAAGTGGATATTCCACCATTTGTTATGAATTATGTGCCAAAGGAAATGATCACTGCTAGCATTCTCAACCTAAAAAAAAAAATTTGAAAAAAAAAAAGGTCTTCACAAATCTATGACTGGCCTGAAAATGGTTTACAATTAAACGGGATAAAGGGATTGAACACACCCCCTAGAACTAAATTTGCCTAATAAGCGGCATACAAAGTACCTGAACACAAGACACAAGAACAAAAGACTTTTCACAAAAGAGGTCGAGAAAAAAAGCCAGCTAATCATGAATAGTGGGAGCTTTGAGAGGCACCACAGAACAACGAGCTGACGGCAAACAGGTCTCTAATTCCAAAGGGGATTGTAAAAGCACAATGTGTGTCCATCCGTATATAAACAAGCATCTTGACCGAACGACCGCGGCTTGCGTTTACGGTAAGAGCATCTCCTTCCGATCTATCGGACCGACAATCCTGCCTCGCCGCCTGAAAGAGAAAACAAAACACAACATCATTCACCTGCTTTGTCACAGACAGAATAAATACACAACATACACACAAACATACGTAAAAGGAATCCCATGTCTTTACAAATCCCACTACAGAGACAAAAAATTAAATCAATATACAATTTTTACAATTAACATAAAAAAAACAAATAAACAACAAAGTTAGTCCATAAGCTAGAAATCCTGAAGTGCAGAAGAAGTGAAGAAGCCCAAATACCATATGAATGTCTTCAAAAATCATTACAAATGTACACATTAATATAAGCATTACATGCAAATTTTCGTCAAAAACACTTAAATACTTTTCAAGTTTGTCCAAAAAGGTTAAAAAAAGAGAACTCGTTAGAATAAATTAACAAGTTTTTCCACCGCTGTCAGCGACACAACACACAGTACAAATATAGATATAAAGCACTTCTCCAACACAGTGGCATCCAAGTACAAACCAGGTTTTAGCTCATGGACTACTGGGTATTACTGCTACAAGGGCTATAAATAAAGAAAAGCAAGCATTACAGATAGATTAGGAATGCATATATTAAAGAGACTGGAAAGTCCAGAGAAAGCCGTATCCTTTGAAAAATAAACAGTTATTTTAACCATTACTTGTGAAGGGGGCCTGTAAAAAATAGCATTAAAATTACATTAATGTATTCCTTTAAATAAAAAAAAACATACCAAAAAAGGAAAATTTTTTAAAAGAAAGAAGACAAAGCTGGATGTATCCACTTTATTATTTTTCTTGTTTTTTTTTGTGTTTTTTTTGTTTTTTTTACAATGCTGATACAGGATGTTGGAAGACCATACCAAATGGCAGCATTCGAGAGCGTACGCCTCTCGTACCCTGTCCGCATTGAGCGGGCCTGAGAGAATCGGGAAGCCAGCGCGACTCATGGCCTGCAAGGAAGTTCCCGCTGGCAGGTACAAACAAGGTATATGTCAGAGTTAGGAGACAACATTCTTCTTTTTCCCTTGCAAATCCTTAATTTCGGCACCCATTTAGCAGTACTTTACCTGTTAACGTTACAGTTAAAAAAACGGCACAAAAGAGCCGAAAGCCAGTTGTTACAAATCGCCAAAAAAAAAGACTGTAGTCTCTATGTTACCATTACTGTAAAGCACTCCAGGGTGCTGTGAAAAACTTTAAAGAAAAAAAATTAATTATGCAACGTACATTAAAGAAAAGAGAGGTAAATATAGTTATGAAAAATATACTTTATATCAAGGAAGGTTTGTGGTAGCAATGTAATAACGTACCTGCTTGTACTTAGTGGGGATAATATATTAGTATGGCTTGTAACTGTTTTGGTGACCACCACGCCTTGGGGATTTGCCATAACCACTCTGCTGATCTAGAGGGTGAGCAAACAAAACAAAATAAAAATAAAAAATAAAAAAACAAAACAAAAAAACAAAATCTATCATTAAATCTCAGTTTACAGCATGCTAACTGAAGAATTATAGGTTCAAACAACCTTGCTGATATCCCCCTAAAATTAATTCTACTGTTCAAAACATCTTGATTAAAAATGGTTGGTGTCAATTACTGAAACAAATGAAAAAGGCTTGCATTTAAACTGTTAAATCATGTTACATATGAATTTAAAATGCTCTTCAGATTATACAATACTGAGATCATAGGCTAGAGTAAAGTCAGGCTGGAAATGCATCTGAAACGTTTTTCTCCCAAAAAGACACAATCAACATAATGAACTGAAATCAATCAAAGTAAGTGAAATCACTTACTGGGTCAGTCTTCACCCACAAACAAAAATTTGTTTTCCAAACACCCTAAACGAATGGGTTTTTGGCAAAATGACTCTACTTTTAAATTAAGCTATGTCCTGAAAGAGACGTGACGGTTAAAGAAAGAGGAAAGCATATGGAATGAATTTTATATAAAGAAGGTTGTTTATTTGTTTTAAAAAGTTTTCTTTCATAGTTCAGTTACTTAAATCTACGGAATGTTGGCATTTCATTTGATCATTTCAAAACACTTTTTAAAAAAATATCCAACCCTATCAGGGTCCAAACATTTCATGCCCATATTTGCATAATTCATATTACACCATGTTTCATAAAAATAAAAACACAAAAACAGACAAGACAAATGACCTGAAGCTTTCTGAACTACATTCATATCTATGGATTTCTTTACAATCATTACAACACAAAAATGGAAGATGCTGCATAAATAATTTAGTGTGTAATTGTTGAATAATAAAAATAAAAACAAGATATGATGGCAGAATAATTTCTTGGTTTTATTATGTGTGCTTTCACAAACAAATTTACATACTGCTGTAGTCACCATATCCGTAGTAGTTGTTATAGCCGGAGTAATCGTAGCCACCGTATCCTCCGTAGCCTTGGTTGTTGTAGCCGTAGTTACCATAATTACCATAACCTTGGTTCCAGTAGTTGCCATATCCCTGGTTCCAATTTTGATTAGGACCTGTAAAATCAAACATTTCTCAATATAATAAGTAAACCAAACCAGCTTCTTGATGAATTAATGGTATAACCTCTGTCAATATCAGTTAACAAATAGTATGTTTGTATGGTGTGTGTGGGTGAGCATGGGTGCATAATTATACATGTAGTATGATACATGTAGTAATTGTGAAGTAATTACTTCACATTCTCACATCTTTTTTCCTTCCTACCTACACTCTCAAAAAAAAGGTACAAAAAGTACCTAAAAAGGTACAAATGCTCGTCACTGGGGTGGTAGCCTATAGATACCTAAAATTGTACCCCTAGCCAGCAATACATAATTAATTTGTACCTTTTTTGCTTGAAAAGGTACTTATTAGTACCAAAATAAAACAATATTATACTTTCAGGGTACATTCTGGAAATGTTATTTGTTATAAATGGTAAGTACACGCTAGACCATGTTTTTAGCTGTAAACCTGTTTGTATGCCTAGTGCATAATGAAACATATTAATCAATTCCATTATTTCAAAAATTCTGAAATAATAACATAAATCAGAAGAAACTGGTAGAAAATGTGTCTTGGTGCTGCCCTCTAGCATTTGAAAATTTCTTTCTGCATGCCCACTCTAGCCCGCCCCAATCGTGAGGTCAGAGTACCTCTTTGGAGGTACTACTACGTCATAGGGAAAATTGTTCAGAACGGAAATAACCGGCTCGACAGTTGAGTGGTTAGACGCACTACGGTCCTTTGGTTTTGGCATATTCCACCTAAACAGTCCACTAAAATTTTCTAAAAATATTTGAGGTGAGAAATCAGCCATGCAGTTGCTGAAACTTGATTCATATTTGATTCATATTTGATCTGCAACAGCTAGTTTGGCAGTTTGATCTGAGTTTCGTGAGACAGGTGAAGCTGCGCTGTACTAAATAATTTGAATTTATGCAAATGAAGATGGACACACCTCCTCCCCCACCCCCTCTCCCTAACTCACCCCACAAAGTATTTTTGAAAATTGTGTAGTAGGTGGAGACAGGCTGAAACAGTGAGTGTACTTACTCTTTAAAGAAGAAAAATGTACCTCTACTGTACTTTTATTTCTGAGTGTATGACTCATGTATGTATGACTTCACAATTCCATGAACCGTTGTCCCCCCCGAAAAAAATAATAACCAAGACCCCATTACTAAACATCAACTTACCAGACCAGGCAAGTGATTTTCAACACTACTGTCCCGACATAGTGTTTTACTTGCGCCAGATAATCGTTATTGTTGAACCCTGACTACTGAACTCTGTTTGTCTACGAGAAAACGAGGACTTACCGCCTCTGCCTCGAGATCTGGAGGAGTAACCACCTCGACCGCCCCACTGCTGCTGCTGGTACTGCTCCTTTGACATGGCCACCTTGATTTCACACTGGTATGACAAGTCAACAAGGTTAGGGTACTTCCACACGCACGCACATGCATACACAATCTCACGCTTACTCCCTCAGAGCAGCTGAAAAACACTAAATCTAACAGAGCTTATCAACTATGTGATAAGCATTTGAATACCAATTGCAATGCTGAACCGGTACATGCAGACACACACATTAAACACGTCATATAGTCTGCCTTGATATTGTACCGAAGCACCTATAGCAGTGCTCTACTGGCTCATATTTGTACAACAAGCAGATACATTTTCGGATAGGTGCTTGTTAATAAGCCTGCTGTGTTTAAATATTTACTGCATAACAGAACTGCACCAAAACTATTTTGTATGTGTTTGACAAAGCAAAAATGAAAAACATTTCTCTGAAAATGAGTACCACATCGCTTCAGATATTTCCAGTTCAATTATGAGTAACTATGAGTAACTCTATGTGAGTAACACACTCTGATAACTGGGTCAGGGCACGTTTGTGTGGGTTGGGGTCACATCCTCATCTGCAACAGTAACAAAGACGTTTCAAAGAAGCTAGAAAGTTCTGTGGCAGTCTGGAGGAATCTTGGGGTTATGTAAGAAAATGTCTAATAAATTAAAGACTAGGGTGGTGTTTTCAGAACACTCCTCCCACACCAAGGGACTTTCTTTTTTTTTTTGCTGGGTTTCTAAAAATATATTTTAAAAAGAGAAGTCACCATTATTGCAAACAGCCTCTTCTACACCAGCCCCACTGACTCGCCATGACTACTTTTAAATCTACACAAGCACCCAGCTGATATGATTTTATTACAGCTGGCATAAACGACTTGTCACAGGCAAACTTCGCTTTTTAAGGCAAAGAAAAAAATTATGACAAGGCCTTATTTTGGGGGTGTCAATCTGGACAGTCATACCTTACTCAGTCCTATGTTGTGGTACTTCTTCTCCATGATCTTCTTTACTGGCTCTTCATCCTTGAAGGTGATGAAGCAGAAACCCCGTCGTTTGTTTGTCTTATTTTCCATGGGCAGCTCTATGGACTCCACCTCAAAGAAAAAAAAAACAGTCACAACCATGTCAAGGAAGGTTTTGCAAGACCTGAAATTTTAAGTTACCCATTGGGGCTACAGTTGACCGGAATGGTCTAGAGTAGGATTGTTCATTTAGCTGCCCCCGGGCGGGATCCAGCCCACGAGTCCATTTAAATAGGCCCGTTGACTGAATCTGAGTAACCACTAAACAAGACTAGGCAAGCCTAGCTCAGCCCGGACACCTGTATGCAGCCAGTGAGGAACATGTGACAAGGCACGGCGGCTTTAGTTCTGGAGCAGGCAGGTTGGCCTGCATACCTGGGCAACGGAGTGCATCTGATTCTCAAAGTTGTGTGTGGCAGAGTATGTGAGCGGGAGCGAGCGAGGAGGAGAAGCGGACGTCATTTAAGTAAATTACGCTGGAACAGTATGGATCACATGGTTGGCTAAATGGTTGTAAGTCACCAAGGGTCTGAGGTATCAAACGAGCCTCAAACCATTACTTTGCTGCCAGATATGCAGTAGATATGGATGGATCACTTTAAGGGTTGTTTCCACTCACTTATTTTTCCATAGTTCAATAGGAATATTTGTCAGCAGAAACAACCCTTAAAGTGATCCATCCATATCTACTGCATATCTGGCAGCAGAGTGATGATTTGAGGCCTGTTTGATACCTCAGACCCTTGATGACTTACAGCCATCTAGCCAACCATGTGATCCATACTGTTCCAGCGTAATTTACAACTCAATATAGCCCCCCCAATTCCCATAGAGATCCATTCAAATGCAGAGAGGTTATATTATCACTTGTAAGAGTAAAGTTAAAGTTTATGTTAATTTGTCCAATTACTTTTCGTCCCCTAAAATGGGGGGGGGGGGGGTTATGTATAAAAAGGGCTACAATTGTTACACGGTTCACCCGATATGGATGTAAAAACCCTTAAATTAAAGCTGAAAGTCTGCACTTTAACCTCATAGTCACTGTTCCATTTCAAATCCAATGTTCTGGAGTACAGAGCTAAAACAACGAAAATTGTGTCACTGCCTGAATACTTTCCGTCCCCACTGTATATCAGCATTAACAGTTAGCCCACACGTTATCTTGGACTCTTGGTGCAGAATTTAGGCATGTCGTTGTTTCTACCTTTGTGCAGAAAACTTGTCAACGTACCAAACAACGAACAGGAAGCTAAATGCTTTGAATTGCTTTTTTTATTTATTTATTCATTCGTCACAGGTTGCGTATTTGCAGTGACCACAATCAAAAAATAATACACTTTGAACTCGGCTTACTTTTCATTTGTTGTGGCTCCTCTGACATTGATTGATAATTAATTAATTAATTGATTGATTGATTGATTGATTAAGACTAATAAGACCTACCCAGGATGCAGCATTTCTTGTAAATTTTTTTGCTGTAAAGGTACATAAAGGTACTGTAAAAAGACCTTAAAAAATCAACAATATACAGATTATGTGCATGGCAAGATGTTTTGATCAAAAATTTGAAATCGAAAATGTATGGCCCCTCAACCAAAAAAGTTTTATAATCTGGCCCCCATCCTAAACAAACCGAATAGCCCTGGTAGAGCTAGCATAGATCAGTTGAGTCAGCTGTTAAATAACAACAGATCAACCTCTAAAATGTTTTAGTATAAAACAGAAATCGCTCCAGCTTTATTAGTACAGAACTTGGAATGGCAGGCTCCAAAAAGATTACACATTATGGTACATAACTCTAACATCACTCTATGCTGAGCGAGCTAGGTATGAAACATTGCTAGGCATTAATAAAATTGCATTTAAAATTTTGATTTAGCCTACATGTGGCCTGTAATTCTCCAGAATTATGCATTGGTGCCAATATTCACCTTATCACAAAATTAGTGGACACACTAGTCACAAACACGACCGATGCAGATCAACCGAATAATGATAATCTCAAAAAATAAAATCTGCAGCAAACACATATATGCAGTACATTTGCAGCACAGGACGTCAGAGACCACTTGAAAGACATTTTAAATGCCTACCTCTCCAAAACCGCCAAAGTATTCTCGGATTTTCTCCTCGGGGGTGTCTGGGGAAAGGCCTCCTACAAAGATCTTCTTCACTGGTTCTTTGGTTTTCATGGCCTTGGCCTTTTTAGGGTCAATTACTTTGCCGTTCAGCTTGTGCTCTTTTGGTATCATAACCTGCAGTGAGTCAGACACAGGATCCGAATGAGAGGCATAACCTGCAGTGAGTCATACACAGGATCAGAATGAGAGGGAAAATATTACACAGCAAGTCTAAGATACTCAACATTAGGCCTGGGTATCGTTTGAAATACCGGTCCCGATACCGATACCTGATTTTCGATACCGATGCCAAATCGATACTTTTTTTCAAAACCTTTCTTTGCTGAGTGTAAACATAATTTCCCACCATATCAAAAAAAAAAATTCTCATTTAACAAAATAAGCCGAAACCTCTCAAATGCTTCAGTGTTTAATGTTGTCAACTCAAACAGCTGTATAAAATGAAGAAAATTATGCTTTAAATCAAGAAAAAAAACAAGAATAAAAACAAGAAAGAGTTCCCCTGGTGGGGCTAAAGATTTGGTACTTAACAGATAATTTTAGACATTTTTGCCAAAAAGTATGATTCGGTCGGTGCTCAAAAAGTATTGAGGTTCGATACCCAGCCCTACTCAACATACACTTTGAAAACCTTTTCCAATTACAGAGAAGTGGGTGACTATTTTAATTGTAAATCTAGGCTGGATGCAGTCTGGTACGCAAACTCATTTTAGAATCAGATTTTTCTGGCATAGGATCTGGAATTTTCAAGGACACATACACTGCTGAGAAATCAACTTAAAGCACTTAAAGCACACTTAAGTCTTGTCAACTTATCGGGTATTTTCTTTAAATTCTTCAGTTTAAATAAATGGACTACTGCAGGGGTAAAACATTCAGACATAACATATATTCAGGAAACCTAATAAAAAAATAATCCTTCAACAAATTCATGACACAAATATTAACGTTATAGCCTGGTTCATTGGGTGAATCCTGTAAAACTGTGATTCTTAACCTTTTTTGGTCACAAATGGCTTTGAGAATCAGATGAAAGCTATGGACCCCCTCCCCAGAAAACTGCACATAAACACATCATTTTTAGAACTGACAAACCGGGGGGGGGGGGGGGGGGTGTTGGTATGCAAAATACGACTCTGACCGTGTATTAGCATCCCATGCCACCCTACAACAGGAAGCTCGTCGTTAAAGAAAAATATTGTCTGGTTCAAAGACCCCTCCCCCTCACTCACTCTCAGGAGTCCACAGGTTAAGAACCCCTGCTCTTTCTACTCATATCACCCATTTACTCATTTTTAGGGGAATCGATGTACACCAAATGTAGTAATTACTGGGGGGGGTGGGGCTTGGATTAACTGGTAAACAAATCACCTATACATGCACCAATCAGTGATGGAAGTAGGAAGAACCCAAGGGGCCAAGACCAGCCACCCGCTTCATTATAAGTAAATGGTACAATGCAGTCAAAATAAGAAGTCAATCATTTTTTCCCCACAAGAACATGCAGGGCATGGAATTAACGTTTATACCCACTGGCCAGAGTGGCTTGTGGATTCTAAAAATCACCAGCCATTGTCAACATTTTACCAGCCACCTTTTACAAAAAAACACAACCTGGAGTAGACAATCCTACCAGCCACAATCACACTTTTACCAGCATTGTCTGGTGGCAGTTGTTCACGTAGTCCCATGTGCCGATTTGTTAAGTGATTGTGTCATTTTGATAATATTTCATTTTTTTGTGAACCATTCAGGGACAGTTTGCATAACTGCCTAGTCACAGCCCCAAGGTGAATTGCATTTCAGATTCACCAGATGTTCGACAGCCCCTGTAATCAAAATTACACTGAAGGTTTAATGGACTATTGACAGCCTATTTCTCAGAATACTGTGTGATCATTCTGAAGTAACCAAATGTGTTGAGAGTGGTTAAGATAAACTTATTGTAAATGTCAGTTGTCAGCAAATTAACCTGGAGCACACAGGTCAACTCCTACAATGACAGTGCCATGATGAGAGTCAAGCAAGCAGAGCCAGCAGACAAGACACTGTTCCAGTGAGCAGGCTGCCTGGCTTAAGTGCAAATCACATAGAAGCTATAACATAGGTTATATACAGTATAATGCGGGGGAGGAGTGAGGCGACGACTGGGAAAGTGCTCCGTTTGGACAGTATACAGAGACCGCAACACTGCGTGTATGGAGGAAAGTCGTGGAGGCGAAGTTTGTGTGTTGGACTGCTTAATGACACTGGACATCTCGGGACAGCGGGGGCTATTTTTAATCATGGCTGTATTCCACTTTAATTCACTTAATTAGTTTGATTAATGCAATGATTCTATTGAATGTCTTTATTTGATATGTTTGTTTGTGTGTTGTGGGTCTGCCCCAGTGTCTTTGTCTTTTTTGTTGTTGCTGGTGGCTACAACTGAAGTTCCCTAACGGGAAACTAAAAGTTATTCTATTCTATTCTATTCTATATATATACGCATTTTCAAAAGGTCGGTCTTTATTAATGAAGGGAAATCTTGTCAGATACATATACTACACCTGGATGAGTTAACAACAGCACACAGTGATTCTTCAAAGTAACCATGTCCCAGGTGAAAATTGGTGACATTTCCACTACAGGTGTTACCTCAGTTAATGAAATTTACCTAGCCAATTACAGACTCAAATCACTTCACACTTCTCATAAAAACTAATCTTGTGCGCTTCTGATCTTTAAATCTCTCACAGTACAGTCTCACACTCAAGTTATTTCAGCTTCTTACTTTAAGCACAAATTTACAGTAAAGTTTTATCCTTTAACGTTGCCTCACTCACATTGTGAACTGCCTGGACCACAGTATGAAATAAACTGCCATTAAATCCTTTAAAGAGTAAGTACACCCACTGTCTCAGCCTATCTCTGCCTTCTGCACAATTTTGAAACTTTGTGGAGTGAGCGAGGGAGAGGGTGGGGGCGGAGGAGCTGTGTCCATCGTCATTTGCATAAATAAACGTACAATGTACAATTGATTTTGTCAAACTGTCAAACTAGACGTTGCAGATCAAATATGAATCAAGATTCAGCAACTAAATGGCCAATTTCTCACCTCAAATATTTTCAGAAATGTATTTTAGTGGTTTATTTAAGTGGAATAAGAGAGTTTATGAACAGGACGCCACATTGTTCCGGTTTTAAAACGTGGAGCCGAAACAAAAAGAAATGTAGTGGGTCTAATCAATCAGGTGCCGGCTGTTTCCGTTGTGGGCGACAAAATTATCCATATGACGTAGAGGTAGCTCCAAAGAGGTACTCTGACATCACGATTGGGGTGGGGGCAGTGTGGGGAGCAGAAAGGGAATTTCAACCGTTAGAGGGCAGCACAAAGACGCTTTTCTACCAGTTTCTTATGATATATAATATTATTTCAGAATTGTTGAAATAACAGAATGGATGAATAGGTTTCATTATAAGGTAGGCATACAAACACGTTTACAGTGGGGAAAAAAGTGATCTAGGGTGTACTTACCCTTGAAGATTTTAATCTGATCTGACGCTGATATTTAGTCACTGTAATAATGACAACATTGTTAAAGTGGCCAACATGCTATCTATTCTCAGGCTGTTGTTATAAGTTTCAGCATTTTCTACAATACACTAAATGGGCACAAAGCTGTTTAGAGATATGTGCCTTTTTATGGTCTTCAACACATTCATTATTTTATATACATAATTTATTTATTCAACAGCTACTCCCATCCAGAGTGACTTACACAGCTAACAATTTGAATGTAAAATCTATTTATACACCTGCATATTTCACAAAAGGATTTTCATCAAAGGATGCTCAGCAGTCCTTGAATAGCCCCCCAAAAAAGCTGTGATTCACATGCGACCTGTGGCCATACCAGCCGGTCTCCAGTAATTTGGATGAAACTACATGGGACCAGAATGGGTTATTGGCAGACCTCCCAGATAAAAACAGACCTCTGCGGGAAGTGGTAAATGAAGTGAAGTCCTGCTTCCTGAGTTAGAACTAGTCATAACCTTACATCTGACCTTAAGCCCTGTATTTCAAACTGCATGATTTTATTTCTTTCCATCTAATTTATGGTGTATGTACAGTTAGCGCATGTGGTGATATGATGGATTTCCAGAGACAAGCCACTGAAAGATTACAAGATATTTAAGAAGCAGACACACTGCTAGCTAGCTAGCAACAGACACATTCAGCTCTAGAACAAAATATTAGTTGACTAGTAGTTAGTCACCTTCTAAAAATCCTGTCACAACGCATACCATACCACAAACAAAACTACTGCCATTATTACCTCAGCCAAGGAGGTTAGACGTCCATCCGTCTGTCTGTTCATTCGTGACAAACATATCTGGAAAAGTAATGGCTGGATTGCCATGAAATTTGCTGTGCAGATTCATGTTCCCAAGAGGAAGAAACCTATAAATTTTGGTGACCCCAAGACCTTTCCTCTAGCGCCACCATCAGGTCATATTCTTTAACATTTCTAATTTTCAAATGACTTAATCTCCTGACTTTTTAGTTTTACAGACACAAAGTTTTCTGTGCACATTTGTGCGAGGGGAGATGGTTGTGCCTTGGCGGAGGTCTGCACTCACAAGACTTTGAACGGTTTCTTCTCCTGACTTATTTTTCCATAGAGTTCAATAGGAAAATTTGTCAGGAGAAACAACCCTTCAAGTGATCCATCCATATCTACTGCATATCTGGCAGCAGAGTGATGGTTTGAGGCTCGTTTGATACCTCAGACCCTTGTTTACTTACAGCCATTTAGCCAACCATGGGTTCCATACTATTCCCGTGTAATTTACAGCTTAATCTAGTCCCACCCCCCAATTCCCATAGAGATCCATTCAAATGCAGAGATGTTATAGTATTGCTTCTAAGAGTACCTGGAAATAAGATATCAGGGGTCTTTTGATATCCTTTTATACAGAATCATGATGGCATCACCTGTTTACCTGTGGAATACCTGCTTACCATAGAAGTTGTTTGAGAGAATGGCAAGAATGTGCAAAGCCGTTATCAAGGCAAAGGGTGGCTACTTTGAAGAATCTAAAATATAAGACTTTTTTTTATTTGTTTAACACTTTTTTGGTTTTTGCATAATTGAATTTGTGTTATCTCATAGTTTTGATGTCTTTACTATTCCAAAATGTGGAAAACAGTAAAAATAACAGAAAAAAACCAATAGTTCATTGTTACAGTTCTATGAGGCTGGTTGCATTTTTTGAGATTCCCAACCGGTTGCATTTTGCTGAAAGTGATTTGTGAATTTTTTCACAACTTTTATTGTATCCCCATCATCTTTACTTTGACGAATAATACCAACAATAACCAGCGATTTTTCATTCACGATACAATACAATGACACGGTTACTCAGGAATATCCATAGACCTTTTTGTGCACGGATTTTTCAAAAACGACTTTCTACCAAAGTACGGCAACTGTGTATATCCGCGAAAAGACTCACCAGTACGCCAGTATTCTGGGGTGCACTGTGTTAACATAAGCCCCAGAATACTGGCGTGCTTTGGTTGAGACTTTGTGTGGATATACACAGTTGGCTTACTTCGGTAGAAAGTAATTTTTCGAAAAAACCGTGCACAACAAGGTCTGCGGGTGTTCGTGAGTAACCGTGTCATATTTGGAAATAGGTGTTGCTATTGATTTTTTTGAATCTACATTCTTGGTGCTTTGAGCACCACAAACTTTGGACCCATTGAGGTCTGGGTGATATCACGGTGAGCTGTTTGGGATATCTATCACACCAGTGAAATCTCAGTGAAAATATCTGGATGGATACATAGCTCTACGGGTATATAGAAACATATCTTAATTTAATTTTTGAGTGAACTGCCCCTTTAAAAACTCCCATTGGATCGATTAGAATGATTCGTAATGTCTCCAACCAGCAATGTAAAAATAAATAAATAAAAATTCACTCAGGCCTCAAAAACTTGTAGCCTATGCACAGATTAACCACTGTGCATGCAACTTGAAAGTACAAATGAGTGAATGAAAATAATTATCTGCAAGTCTTTTACGGTAGGCAAATGCTTTGCAATAGTGTGGTTTCCACGCCAGCAATTCTGACCTAGCATTTAGCTGTAATGAGATTCATGACCAGCAATGTAAAAAAATTTTTTTTTTAAAAGTAAGTACCTTGTCAACACTGTCAGCTTCTTTGAACAACACAAAGCCAAAGCCTCTAGACCTTCCTGTCATGGGATCCAGTTTCAGTGTACAGTCTACTACCTCCCCGAACTTTGAGAAATAGTCCTTCAAGTCCTTCTTCGTTGTATCCCAACTCAGTCCTCCAACAAACATTTTTCTGTTGAAAAATTAATTAACATTTTATCAGGGAGTGGATGCTGTGCTCATTAGTGTAATGCAGTGGTTCTCAAGTTCTGTCCTTGGGCCCCCCCTGTGTATGCTGGTTTTTAGTACCAACCACAATTGCCATCTGAAATTTTTAACAGGCTTTTAAATTTTCTTATTTATGTGCTTTTCATGTTTAGATGGATTGTTTACCCTCTTAAGCTACATTATATCAGAAATAGCTATGCATGCCATGTAGAATAAATGTCTCATGTCCACATTGTGCTTATTGTGCTAGATCGAGGTGAATTGATAGGCTTCTAATTGGTGAAAGTCTGGACATATGGCCACTAAAACTAACCATTAGGTAGATAATGAAGAATTCAAAAACAAAAAAATGATAATGAGCCAAACCTGCAGTGTTAATAAAAAATTATGAAAGAACTTAAACGTGTTCAAAGACGCAATTAGGAGCCTATTTATTCACCTCAGTCTTTAATTTGATCAGTTAAAAAGTTGTGTTAACTCTTTTTATGTAATTGTGTGCAATATAACAGAAAAAGCATAATGGGACCTTGGGGACATTATCCGAAATGGCATGCATAGCTATTTTTGACATAATGTGGCTTCAGAGGGTAAATAATCCATCTAAACATGAAAAGCGCATAAATAAGAAAAATTAACAGCTTGGTAAAATTCTGGAATTGCAACTATGGTTGGTACAAAAACCAGCATACAACTTCAGAACCACTGGTGTAATGGTATCAGATTCATTCACAAGTAAGCAGAACAAAAGATACGAAGCCTAAAGAGCTACACTAAAGTCTTGCTGAAGTCCTCAGCTTTACTTTTGCGACTGAAAATGCTCACAGTGCATTATCCTGTTACCTGAAACAACCAACAAATTGACAGTGTTTTTGAAGGCCTTTTTAAGTGAACAGCCTTTCATCACAGGAAGATTTCGGACACTTGCAAATATGAAATCCCCCTAGTGGTAAAACGTTTTACTGCACCACTTGATGGAGACAGAAAGTGACATCTGTACCGTGTGGCGCATCACTGCACAAAGAACAAGGGATTACGATTGACAGACTAACCAGGAGCACCCTAAAAGTTGAATTTTGAGGGCACAAGAGATTTATTTTGTTATATAATGTCATATCTTGGGATTATCTGGCAGACAGTCATGCTATCAAGCAAGTGTTTAAATCCACATTGGCAAAAAAAAAAGAAAAAAAAAGTTACTCAACAGTAACTAGACAGTTAAATGGAATTACTCCTCAGACAGTACTATGTTCAACCCTGAATACACTGTTCTTCTGCAAGAATCAATAGCATTCAGTTTGCAAGATAAGTAAAGTTAGCTCGCTGGTGAACTGATGCACGAAAGCCAATGGTTACTCAGTTACGCTTGCGCAAATTAGATAGATGCAAGTGACGCTAGCTAACGAACTTGATCATTTAAGTTAACGTTATTTCATTACATTCACACGCAAACGCGATCATCCAGAATGACTTGCAAGTTACTGGACAACGCTATATTAACGTTAAGATTGCAAGATAGCTAACGTTAGCAAAGAACGTCAGGGGCCCATATCAAATCGACGGAGATTATTACAATAGCGCCAACTATTTTAAATACGTCAACTATTACAATAGCGCCAACTATTTTAAATACGTCCGTATAATTTATGCGCCAACCCAGCTATTGAAGTTGGTATAGCTAACTTATCCAGATAGACTAGCGAACGTTTGCTCAATGAGTCGTCGTTAGTTTATCGCCGAGGGTATCTGGAGCGCATGAACAGTCAGAGAAAAAAACAGCTAACCTTAACGTGAACGGACTTATTTCAACAAGTCTATGTTAGCTACATTGTAGAAAATGTGCCGTGGATTAGCTAACGTTACACATCACACCGGCAACTTTGTTCCTCGACTTGGTAACACTGTCCGCTAACGTTAATGTTCGATGTGTGTAGGACGTTAATACAAGTGTGTTGTGGGAGTTTCGTTTGAAGTAACGTTAACGTTAGCTAGCTAGCTTGCGACTGTCACATAACGTTACGATTAATAGTAATGTTAATAACAATGTTTGTCAATCATGCAATACACTACAACATGCGTTGTTAAGACTGCCTGCACGTAATGCTATCGAGAAAATTCTGCGAATAAGTTACAGCTTTGCGGTGGCTAACGTTAGTCTAACACACCAAAACAAAAACGGCACATGCAATCTGCAGCATCTTTGACTCTGCACTGCCACTGGCTGATTCCGTTCCCCTCCGTGCCCTACCAAGGCCAGGGAACACTGGATGACGTATCGTGACAGTTAGCTCGCTCGCTAGCCATGTTCTCACCCTTCATCCTCTTCGTTTTTGCTTGCATCAATCTTTGATCCCTCTGATTCTCCCGACCCACTCTCGACGGTCGCTATCTGTTCTTCATTAATGGTTTCCCCATCTTCCTCCATCTTCGTCACTGGATCTTCAACAAGCTGCTGCTCTTCCGACATGTTTCAACAGCTAAGGAAAGCCTAGTATTCCAACTAGCCTTTCTCTTCTGAAATTAGCTAGCTGGCTAAATGTTTCCACCACAAGATACGGTAAGGACCAAGACAGTTGAACAAGAGCAATGTCTAAGCACGGTGGGCGTTGCTAATGTTCCCTTCAACGCATTTAAAATGAAAATTCTGTCCGGCTAAGCAAATATGCTTGTTTTCGATTGTATATACTTATTCTTTTTTTAATCTCACGGAGTTATTTGATCATAGCTAGCCAACTAGTTGGTCGGGACAACGTAATGGCGCCGCTCACAAAATGGTTGCAGGAAGTAAGCAATGTTGAAATGACAGTGTCGGGGCCAATAGGAAAAGCGGTTTCTTCTGTTTCACTATGACGTCATCATGTGGGCTGGGCAAGTGTCATCATGCAGTTGGCCTACATACGTAGGAGACTGAATATTCGATTGTTCTGCTGATTTGACCACGATGGCTGCCTGAATCGACTATGCTTGTTAATTAACGAAAGAAAATAGTTAAAATCGATAATTTAAGAGTTTTATATAAATCGAGTGTATTATTCATCCGTGTCCATGGAGGAGAACCAAATATTCATGAAAACTGATGAATCTACACGGTTTACAGGCCTATACTTGTTTATACCTGTCACTGGGGGGTCAGATTTAAATGGAATGAGATATTATTTACATACTGAAAATTCATATAGTGCTTGAGGAAAATAAATGTTGTCCACATATTACAACATTCCACACTAGGGACCCCATGGATATTGATCAAATCAATCACAATGTACACCAACATAATAATGCAGCATTTTCTACTTGAAAGTCCTGTTCTTTTAGCACTCAAGGATGCTGCATGTTTTCCTCAATTGTTAAGGATGCCTTTCATGCAAGCATTTGATATTGGCACTAGGCATGCACAGTATGAAAAATTTGGGGTATTATATCAATAACCTGTATTTGTCTTTGGCCATGGCTCGGTGTTCTTGCTTTCTTGTTCCATTGTGCAGAATATAGATGGACACATTGCTGGGCCTGTAGCTGAGACTTGATGCTCTCGAGCACTCCCAGGTTTTGCTTGTCTGGTCCCTTGCTACCGGCTCTGTGCACACTATACTTCCTACTCTGGTTACAGATATGTCAGCAGTTGGGTAAGGTGCAAGAACATTTAACTGTTGTTCTGGTAAATCAATAATTTCTCCAGAAATAGTGCCATAATTTCAAGTTGTAGTACAGCTGCATAGCAGTGAATGAGAACACAATTCTGTCCCAAGTGGATGTCTAAACAATGATTGCCCCTTAGTCCAGACTTGGAAGCCCCGAACCATTTTTGCTCCAGTTTCTGCCATTTGTAATGATCCATTTGAAATTGTGACCTTGTTGGTATTTTGAACAGAGTTGTAGTGCCATTTCTAAAGCTAAATATCAGGCGTATAATTGAGTATGAATGAGTCCATTGAGTGTACCAACTATGACTGGACTACTGATAAATGTTCTATACATAATAGGTTTCATCAGATGCATCATACATTTATGAAGACTTCAACTGTACCAAGCAAGCTACAAAAGCACAAACGCATACATATTGAAGTACTTGGACTACATGCAAAATTGGTCTTTTGAGGAAAAATTATTATTATTATTTTTTAAAACCCCACAAGTAATCTTGCATGGCAGCATTGTATTCATGGTACTACAGGACCGCCATTTTTAGATTAAAAGATGAAAGCCATTCCTACAGTGAAATCAAGGTTTGCATGCATTCTTGTACGTACACAAACGGTCCCAGAACCCTGGCCCTGGATTCAATCAATATTTGCCATCAATATTTGCCCTCATTTCATCTCCTAAATGCAAACACGTCGTCCAATTGTTTGGCTAGTTCAGCAATCATAAAATTCACTTTACAGAGGGAAGAACGAACACTCCGTTAAGAACAGAAGTTGCCTAACATGAAATTATAAGCCAATACAGTGAAGTTCATGTGAACAAAGATGAAAGACTACAGTTCTGTACCCACTTTTTAATTCATTTTGGACTGTAAGGAGGAAAAAAACCAAAAAAGAAACAATCCAGAACAGAATGACAGAACAGATTGTTCACTGAATCACAACATCTATATACGCAAAGCACAATGAAAAAATTCCAGGAACATCTCCCTATTTACAGTTGGGCACATGGCGTGTCAACCTCTTCTGTAGATAACAAAATAAAGCTTAAAAAAATGGTTTGATTAAAAAAGGACAAGAATCCCCGAGCTGCCACCAGGGTACATAGTTGAACTCTCAGTCGACCTGCCCACCTGAAAGAGAAGATGGAAAATTCTGCATTAATTATTTGGACCATGGACAAGTTTTAAAAACTGAAAATTAGAGCACGTCCACGTTTCACTGATTAACTTCTTGTGCTGCCAAACTAAAGCTATTAAGTTCTCCAGTCTGTTCAAAAGATCATATGTACAACACGCAGCTTTGCAAAAGGGGACCACCAGCCGGCAAAAGCTTCAGCTCCATTTTATTGGTGGACAATTTCACCACTGAGGAGCAATGCCAAATATGACTCATGCTTTCTTTACAACCCACTTTTAGGCAGAATACCCAGCCAATTAATAGAATTTCCCCATAAATCACTAAAATAATTTTAAATGTCAGCTTTTTATGGCTTCATAAAGCTTGTTTACATATGATCTTTAACACCTATGTTTTAAGGAAAAGGTTTGTGGCGTTTATCATGTGAAGTTCTTTAAAGGCTATAAAGAAAAAGCAAGCATTATGAGTAAGCAATTTAAAGGGAGTTCATCTTAGAAAAGAAAAAAAACAAAAGCACTGATGCTCCAGAACTGAAATTCAAGAACACTAAAATAAAGAGAATACAATAAAAGCAGTTAACAGCACTTTAAAATGTTCATTTTAAATTCCTGTAAAAAACCCATTTTCACAAATCGTTAAACAAAACATTGTCAACTTAAAAATAAAAAAATTGTAGATTTCCTTTGTTTATGCTTTTTTTACGCTGGTACAGGAAGGTGGAAGAGACCATACCACAGGACAGCGTTTTCTTGTGCATGCCGTGCTCTCTGCCCGCTATGTGCGACGCCCAGAGAATGTCGTGGTCAGGTGACACACGGCCTGCAATGAAGTCCTCACTGGCAGGTACAAACAAGGTACAATATCAGAGTTAGGAAGAGGAAAGAATAAGGATAGGCCTTTACTTGTACCCTTTAGCAGTACGTTACCTGTTAAATTTGCTATCAAGTCTCTGTATGTTATTTCCACATGATCACCTGTTATGAAAAGCAGGGAGGGAAACAAAAAGAAAAGAAAGAAATCTACAGAAAAACACTTACGTTTTTCTGGAGAGCTAAAAGAAGAACGCTACATAAGCATTGGCAATTAAAGATCTATAGACATTTTAACAAAATTCAACATTCAAAATGGGGTGCATGGCAATGTTTTTACCACTTTTAGGTTTTGGGTTGGAAGTTTTAGCAAGTGTCTATTGATCTTTAAAGTACTGAAATCAGCCCAAAAAACAGGAAGCACAAGCTGCATTCTTACCAAAATTATTTTAGTAGGTCTAGATTTCTGATCAGTATGGCTGGTAGTTGTTCTGGTGGTTTCCACCTTCCCGCGAAGCCTTGCCATAACTGCTTTGCTGGCCTAATGACAAAGATTATGGGACAGGGGTTGGATGCAAATTTAAGCAAGGCAAAACGAAACATGACACTGAAGCAATTTTCATAGAAACCAATTAATTTTTACCCCAGGTAAAGACGACTTGAAGCTACATGAGGTTTTTAATGTAGGATTATTTTCAATGCCATTGTTGTTCTAAATTTGGAATAATACATTGTATATTATTTTACCATGATTAAACAGTGCACATTCTAAACAGAATATTGCCAACTTGGCTTTTTAAAATCCTTGAAATAAACACCAATTAAAAAAATTATGTCACCAGAATTGCAGTGAAAGTCCATTTATCACACAAGGTTACATTAGGTAAATATTGTTTTTATTTCCAATAGTTACAATACACTGCCCATCCATAATATAAATCACTGCAATACAGGACAGTAGAAACTAAACTGGTCCAGTGTGGATTAAGAAAATCTAAAACTCTCCAACCGCTACAAGTGCAAGGCAATCCAAAAATTACTTTCCACGCATTTGTGTTCGATAAAATTTGAGATGTGTTTACAAACATCATAGTAAAAAGTTCAAATCTATTCCACTATTGAAATGGCACAACCCAGAACAGACATACGTTATGCAACTGAAAGAATAGGGTGATACAGTACAGAGGGAAATGCAAGTCTATGGTTTTATTGGGCGACAGGAATACATAAGGAGTTTGGTTTAAAGCGGCTTGCAAACTGCTGCCAAATTGACCAATGTTTACATGGTGTGTACAGCCTGTTAGTTGCATTTTGCTGGACGACATCTGTTGGTTCAACACGTTTTATCGATGTTTGTCAGAAAGCCAACTAGTGTCCTTCCACCCAGTGATAACCAAAAGCTGTTACCACAATAAGATAACATTTTGTTGCCAACTTCAAGGAATCATTTAAGCCTTCCGTAGTCTTTTCAAAGCCATAGTACTGCCAATGTTGGAATTCTTGGAAGTTTTGGCAATGTGCAAGCAACTTAAGACAAAGGTACCATCAATAGTTTGCCTTACCATTGTAGTCATCGTAGCCCTGTCCATAGCCATAGTTATTGTAGTTGTAGTTAGAATAATCATAGCCAGTGTAGCCATTGTATCCTGTGTTGTATCCATTCCCATAGCCTCCGTAACTCTGGCCATAGTAGTTGTTGTAGCCCTGACCGTAGCTGTTATTTTGACCTGTTAGGCAAGTGAGAAATACTTCAATACAATGTCCTCAAATGGCTCACTCTTTTCAACCAAAAAAATTAAATGAAAAAAAACCCCAACACCAATTAACTTGAATCATAGCTTTTTAAACATCCAGCCAGTCTAGTCTATGGGTTAATGTCCCCCATCCCTCAAAATTGTGAATTATCTCCAAACCATCACTAGCCCAATTGGGCAAGTGGCTGAGCAGTTTTACTTGTCCAACACCCGATTTTACTTGCCCGGGGCAAGTGATGAACCCTGCTATATCAAAGCCCAGGAGGCCCATCAGTTCTTAGAGATTTTTTTTATTGCCACTAATACCTTAACTCTTTAGCACAGAGTTTAGAGGTAGCGTCCATTGCTGAAATGTGAAAATTCTAATTGCAACAGTACCTCTAGTTGTCCAACGCAACTATACATTCTGTTAAAGGTAAATGCATGGAACAAGACAAGCTTAAGTGAAAAAGGGTACAGGTAAAGTCTACAAAATTCTCATGTCCCCTTCCTTATAAAGGAGTATGAAGTAAGTGTGACATACCTCTGCCACGGCCTCTGGCACCCCCTCTTCCTCCGTATTGGCCCCTTTCCCCTCTGTGTTGCTGCTGTTGTCTGTAAACTTCTTTGGGCTGGGCAACTTTGATTTCACACTGAAAGAGAAGTGAACAATGTAAATTTTCTGTGCATTAGGTCCGATTTTTGTTTTGACATAGTCACGTCAACACTTTCCAATTTTCATAGTTACTACCCATTCCACAATTTATAAACGGTCACAAAACAAAATCAAGAAATGGAGCACAGCAGTGCACATGTTCATCTGGGATATTAAGTCCAACAGACCTTTCCAGATCCAACTTGATGGTAACGACTCTCCAGAAGCTTCTGGACAGGTTCCTCCTCCATGTACGTCACAAAACAGAACCCCCTCCTCTCATTTGTTTTGGTGTCAATTGGAAGTTCAATGCTGTCAATCTGTTGACAAATTTAGTATTCGCTCAAGTTTACAGGTTAATGAAACATCCCAACCAAACTATTTCCAAAAATTCTTCCATTTGACTATTCATTAGTCTGACCTCGGTCACAATACAACAAACCGATGAGTTTTCCCCTTGGCAACATAGCCAAAATAATGATGCTAAAGTCCCTGCTGAAATTAAAGCACTGTACAGAAGACTATGCATGTCTTCAATGTATATAATTGCCAAAAGGAACATGACATGGTGCCCGATAGGGGTGTATCCGGAGCCGAATACCGTATTCGGGAAAGCACGAATAATGCGTTAGAACAGAATTTTTTTTAGGGGGGGGGGGGGGGGGGGGCACATATTGGATATTGTGTTTTCACAAACCACAGCCGGTATAGGCTGCTACCTATGCGTTCATGTCGGCATTAAGGATGTCTTAAACACAGCGAAACGCAGCTCTCAATAAACAGCATCACCAAATAGGCTACTTTCCTTCAATCCAAATCAATGAACTAAGGCTGGGTGTTTGTCATGAAAGTCGCAGGTGCCATGATTCCGCTAATTCTGCCCTGTCTACCTTAACGTAGCCTACAGTGTTATTTATAGGCTAGGCTTCCGCATTTTAACCATATTGCCAAATTCTGGGCAAACAAAATGCGACAATGTGCATATATTCTGGAATGCGCTAGCTCAAGCATCGCAATGTAGCCTATCAAAACAAACTTTAAAGACATAAAAATTGGTACACGGGAACTCTCATTTATCATTTTAGTAGTCTAGCCTAATGCAATTTGAGCATGCGTTCTGATAAGTTAAAGGCAAAAAAGCATTCTTTACGTGATTGACCAAATTAAGCCATTACATGCATTTTAGCCTACTCATGGGCTATTTGTAGGCTACATACCAGCCGGAAACTTCATTTGACTTTTTTGAAACTCAAGCACTTGTTATTGTTGCTACAGCCCAAGGTAGCCTATTTTCCTTCCCTAAGTGACTACAGGAAGGCAGCCGCCACCTCCAAATGCCTTAGTTATATGGGAAAATACATGTTATACTGAAAATTGCTATTTAACTGAACAAAACAAAGACCCTCCGTATGCACAAGGGCAATCTTTCTAAGAATTAGCGAACTAAGCAAAATACCTAACTACTGTTTGCAGCCACGGAAAGTAGGCTACCTTGGGTGTTCTACAGTTGTTATTTCATTACATTTTCATATAGTAAAAAAATAAACAACAAAAAAAAGTACAAAATTAAATCACAACAGGCAGAAAGGTTTGTTATTGTGGAAATCATTTCCATTCAAATGTATAAGGAATGGTTTCATGTTTTTATAAAACTGCCTTTTCATTATAAGTTGATTATATATTGTACCTCAGATTTTTTCCAGTTGTTATCCAAAATTATTGTTCAGTGTTCCCCAGTTAGAGGGTGGGGGGTTAGATAAATAAGTATAAAGTCCAGAATATAGTTCTTATAAAAGGTTTTGAAAAGAAAAAAAGACAGGGAGGGGGGGTGAATACTCATAAATTGCAATAGCAATTAATTTTAGACTAGAAAATATGACATTTCCTATATGTAACATCACTTCCGGCCGAAGCCTCGCCCACTTCCGGTTTTTATCCAAATACAGATCATTTTGATGGTCCAACAGATACAGATACAGATAATGGTATTGCTGCACACCCCTAGTGCCCGAGTAGTTATGTTACATTTGCAGTTGTGCAAGGTTGCAAACCACAGGAATTAAATAACCTGTTAGCATGGACCACAGGTTAGTAAATTGCAAAGTGGCAACTACCTGCACATATCTGATGCAAGATTTGTGCATTTATACAAGTTTCTGGTCTGTACTCAAATATAAAATCACCAAAAGGGTTTGAGGGACAAAACCAATCTTAAAATGTCCAATGTTACATTGTCATAAAAAGTCCTCCACTAGTACTACTCCTTGTTCATGATATCACCCAAATAAGGTTACTCTCCGAACTACTTACATCTCCATATTTGCCAAAATAATCCCGGATCTGATCCTCTGATGTCTCTGGGCTCAGCCCTCCTACAAACACTTTCTTGGGAGGCTCCTTCCCCTTCATTGCTTTGGCTCTCTTTGGATCAATAAGCTTTCCATCCAATTTATGTTCTTTCAGCTCCAACACCTAGAGAAACAGTTAATTGAACAGAACCATCATTTTGAATTCAAGCTCAATTTTTCATAGACTAAGTCTGAATTGTAATGTAATAAATTACCCTCTCCACGCAGTCTGAATCTTTGAATAGGACGAACCCAAAGCCCCGGGACCGTCCCGTAATGGGGTCCGTTTTAATGGTACAATCCAGGACCTCGCCGAATTTTGACAGGTAATCCGTGAGATCTTTCTTGCTGGTATCCCAACTGAGGCCACCGATGAACATTTTGCTGCAGATTGAAAATGAACCCATAAAAACATAGTAATGCTAACCGTTTATTAATGCGACAGGTGATATTGGCAAAGGTAAGGGAAATTAATGAAATTTATTATTTTTCCATTGGCACCAAAACTAGCCATCAAGGAGTTATCTGGTATCGTTGCTGTCGCCAACTTTCTGTTTAGAATAGTTAACATTAGCACACACATTACAGGTGACACGAATGGGAATTTAAATCTGACGGCTAACGTTACACAGGATTTGAAACGCCAATCTCTTGTGGATAGCTCGTTTATATTGCAAGCAAACAATCAAGCAATTCTACAGTACAAGTTACTGCCCAGCTAAATAAAAAAATAAAACTGCCAGATCTGCTCATCTCTGCAAAAGGAACCAACTTGCCCTGCTAAGCATGCTTCACAAACGCGGAAGTGCGCATACAAGTTAGCTAGCAAACGTGATCTTAAAACAAACTTTGCACATGGATAACTGAACGTTATATGAAATTATTGGAAACCCTGGTCCTGTCGATACAGCTCACATTACCTGGCATTAGAAATGATAGTAACGTACATCATTTCTGCGACTTTAGTTAATAACTAAGGCACGGCGATTAAAGTAATCGTATGTAACGTTACACCGAAGTTGGCTATTGGCTAACGTTACATTACTTGGCAAACGCAAGATAACGTTAGCTCATAATGCGAATGATTTACTATATTACATTACGAGGCAACTCGCGTCAGCTGTAACATAACCGTTTCACTGGCCTCGAGATCGAGCCAGTAGATCGTTCACTGTAGCTAAGTTAACGTTAGGCTAGCCAGCTAATCTACGCGAACTAAGCCCGCGCTTCAAAACAGTTTGTGTCGCTAACGTTAGCAAGCCGGCGAACGTATGTCGCGACCTCGGCTAAAACGAGACAGAATATCTGTTGTGGCCGACTGTTAATCCCTGGTTTCTCAAAATAATAGTTTGCTTGCACATTTTAGACGATATAACAGTCTACCAATAATTTAAATTCGAATGTGGTAGAATTTAGCCAACATTAGCTAACGTAGCTTAAGGTGTTGTCTTACCCATCGTCCTGTTGATTTTTGCTGGCGTTTATTTTGGATCCCTCGGGAAATTCATCTGTGCTGAAATCTATTTGACCTTCATTCTCCATTTTTTTCAGCTAACAAGCGATTGTTGGCGATGTATGAATCTAAAATGGACTGTTTCTTTGTACTACAAGCACGGAGACAACAACCAAGTTCAGCCGTGTTGTACAAAATGGCTGACTGAAACAGAATGACTCAGGGGACTTCACCGATTTTTAAATGGCAGGCAGAACTCCGCCCCCGTGAATGGCGTCATAATTTCCGATTTAACGTCGATTACTATACTGTTGTGTAAATTAGTTACTTGATATTGTTTATAATGTTTCGTGGCACAGTATGTTTCAGTTAACCGGAGTTTAAAAAGTATGTTAATTAGATAACACAAGCAACCACGATTATTTACCAAGATATGAAAAGGGAAGTGGTAAAATTACTTATAAAGTCCGAAATGTAGGCTAGAAGACATTATTTTTGTAAGTGATCATACGATTAAATTAAATATATTTTCAGAAACCATCAGGTGCCTAATTTGGTACTAATTACAAATTGCATGATTAAAATATAATGAATAATCTGTTGGATTAATCAAAATGTGCAATCTAATCTAATTATTTCTGGGTTACTTTCTGTTTCATTAGCCAAGAATATTCTAGAATAAACGTGCCAGCCGACTCACATCCTGCTCAAGCCCTCATCGTCCTATGTTGGTGTACATGGTGTGCGTGTGTGTACAAAAGTAATCCAAAATGTACTGATGTAATCATGTAATCTATTTTAAAAAAGTAACTAATTAGATTATGAACATTTCAAAAAGTATCATGGTCTGATTACAGTTACTTCATTTTGTATCTGTTTGTTACTGCCAAACACTGGCTAAAGGCGATACGATCTGTGGCTGTATACAATCATGAAGTTTCATCTGCTTTTAAAAAAAAAATCTAATCCTCTGATGCCATCTTTGTGTCTGCTTCTTAACCTGTCTTCTCTCACTACTTATTGTTCAATTGTATCCTCTCATCCACCTTTTATTTCACCCGTCCAACCCCTTTCTGTCTGTTTTATCCACCCTCACTTTTTCTTTCTCCTTCTCGCTTGATGCATCCCTGTTGGTGTGTGTTTAAACCCATTTAATAAGCAGAATAATGATGGTGTCACCATTGATGTCTCAGTTTTTGCCATGGGATAAATTAAATCTTTCAACTAGTATCTGTAGATATGCCCAAACCAATGGTCCAGGGATGGAATGAGTCTGTCCGCATTCATAGAATATGGCCTCACCATGCTTGTTATTGAGGTATTTTTATTAAGAAGGAATTGCTACTACTGTGAAAATAAAGCATGCTGAGCTGGTTAACGGTATATTTGTGTAGGTGGGGAGGTTTTTCATATATTGGTTTCACCATTAGCATTAGTAGGCTATAGGCTTTAACATTGTTGATTTTGTTGATAGTTAAAGCCTGCTTTTCTGCAAGTAATTCATAATTCAGCATTCAATACATGTACAATGCATTACATTTGATAGGTCACGGCACCATCTAGTGTTTGCCAGAAACTCACTGGGTCAATTGCAGTGTGCTTAGCTGCACAGCACTATAAATATGTTACACAGAACCTCAACAATACGATGCTCGTGTAGGCTACTTGAGAACCGCAAGATATGTGTTAATCATAGATTACTTTATTACAAAATTCGAAATAACCTAGCGGAAGTGAATCTTTGACCAATCATGAGCATCATCCTTCATGTTAGGAGGATAAGAAAGTGTGGCTTTTCGACATATCGTCAAATGCCACTCAGAATGACCAAGAGGGGGCGATCGAAGCGCAGTAAGTGCCAAATTAATGGGAGTCAATGGGGTGATTTCCTAAAATCACAAATCAATCAAGGCATTCTGGGCTATATTCTCTCGTATTCAAAAGAAGTGTGCAAATGTATTTGTTAAATTAAGTTGATAAGTGCCATAATTTCTGGGAAAATTGCCCTTTCTTTTCTTATGCTGAGTGACATCAGTGTGTCATGCTCGTACATATTGAAACTGATTTACGGTTGATGTTGGTTTTTCATTACGGCAGATGATCAATTTTTTAGCTAGTTTGTATGTATTGTAGCGGGGTTGGCGAGGTTAGCTAGCCTCCATGAAGCTAAGTAATGTCCAGCTTAGATTGGTTAAGCAGGGCATTACGTAATTTGCATTTGGCGCCCAGAGTGAGTAAGAGGGGCCTGGCAGCCTGTACTCTGGATTCTGTCTGTGTGGCTCTGGCCTCCGTACAAAACAGGCATTTTAAACCATGCAGCTGCCATTGGCTGTATCAACACATGCACATGTTGTTCGGTCATTCCCAAGGATCCAGTTTAGCATCTATCCATTTTTGTGTTTGTGTGCTGCACTTATCAGAGGCACTCATTTTTACTTATGCTTCAGTTTTTGTGGTTTATTTTTGTATGTTTGTGTTTTGAACTTCAGAGGTGTAAGTTTTTGGTTTTGATTGGCACTTCAGTGGCTCTATCTGCACTTCAGCCACAAGTTTATGTTTTTACGTTTTTCTTTTTGTTTTTGTATTTTGCACTTCAGAGCCACCGTAGTTTTGAGAAATTTGGAAGTCAGACATTTCTGACAGACATTTCAGGCAGGGTGGTGGTGAACAAGCACCTCTCTGCCCCCTTTGCTGTCAGGTCCAGCGTCAGACAGGGATGTCCTCTAGCATCCCTCCTGTACGCCGTCTACCTCAAGCTGTTCCTCCAGGCCATCAGGGTTAACCCAGGAATTGCTAGCTATCCACTTCTGGGTGCCCAGGCTTAGGGTGGCTTAGGGTGATGGCTTACATCGACAACATCACCATCGCTGGCACAGACAGTCATTCTATCACCACTGCTAACAAGGTGTTGGATTACTTCTGTGCAGCCATGGGTGCCCTAGTCAATAGGGGCAAGAGCGACCTGTTCCTGTCTCCAAGTTGGAGTGAGCCACTAACCGTTTCCTTCCGTGTACACAGAGATAACATCAAGCTCTTGCGGGTTACCTTTCAGGTAAATGGGGAAAGAAGGCTGAGCTGGGAGGGAGCCCTCTGCCATGTCCAGGGAAAACTCCGGAGCTGGAGTGCACGGCCACTGACTCTGATAGGTAAGATCCTGTTCCTGAAGACAATAGTCCTTCCCATTCTTCTCTATGTGACGAGAGTGTCCCAGACATTGTTACCATTATTCTGGTACAGGGTCAGGCCGCACTGGTCCAAAATGTTCAGAAGGTGGAGATGGCCTCTGGTACCTTTGCCAGGTACTATACCACTCCCTTCTCGAGGGCGATGGGCCTGTGTGTGCTGGACTTGGGATCCCTCTTTTGTATATCGAGCCCTGAGGGACTTTGCCTTCGGGGCGGGATTGGACTTTGCTTCCAGGGGCCGACCCTGGACCCACTGATAATCTGGGCAAACCTTTTACACAAAACCTTGCCTAACAATAAAAAAAATCATTGCATGGATGTCTGCTCACATGTGTCTCCCCACCAGGTCTTTCATGTACAATCAGCATCTAACCTGTCCACATGGATGCACTAATGTCCACCATCTGTTCTGGTTGTGCTCTGTGGCCAAGACGGTGTTGTGGTGGACTTTCAAAAAAACAAGAGACTGCCAAGAGAGAAATGGGTCCACCCCCCAAAAGAGAGACACACGCAAAACAGCTACAGCCCACCCGGGAAACGGACGTATGAACTTTTTACCATCAATTTAATAAATTTTTCTGCATATATTTATTTGTGATGTTCTTTTATATATGATGGTTTTTCTTGTGTGTTACTCTTTTGTTCCGTACTTGAATAAAAATAAGGGAAAAGGGGAAAAAAGAAATGAAAAGTTTCCCCTTGTAAATGTTTGTTTTTAAATGTCACCCACACACCTTGTACATGTCTGATGATGTTTTGTATTGATAAATGTGATGTGCTTTTGTAAGGTTTTTAAAACGAAAGGAAATGGTTTTAACATTAAAGATTTGGTACATCCAATTAAAGATATATGTCACATGCGCAGTTGTGTCACATATACAACAAGGATGGTGTAGAAAGTGATGCGGAGACGGCTTACGAGTATGTAATTGGTTGCCAACTAGTGCGCGAAAATATGTCGTAGCCCAGAATAAATAATAATAAAAAAATGTATATCTTTGTCTGTGTGGTAAGAAAAAAATATTTGACCACGGAAAAATAATAAGTAATTTAAAAAAAATGTAATTCAGTTAACATCAATATATGAGTGGAAGTATCTTTAATTTGCTGTCAAAAGTGAATGGAGCCCAATGTGGAAACTGGCTTTTTGAGCGCAAATCTAGATATCAGCAGAGGGCGACATTATATCCAGTGCTGAGGTTGAGAGCCAAAAGCTGGCCCCTTGGTTTATGCTGCATTCACGTCATATGGGAATTACGGTTTGAATGAGTTGCTTGCTCGTAACAACAACTTGGAAGCGTTCACGCGTTGACCATGAGATTAACCCATTTAACGCCAAGATCACTGAAAAGATGGAGGTTTGCCGGAAAACTTTGTTTTTGTTAACTATCACCATTTTGGCTCATTTTGCCAGACTTTGGTGACCATTTGATTCAACTGTAGCTTGCCTACAACTTTTGACATGTTGTCAAGTAATCCGTTAAATCCAATATGGTTATGCGGTTATTTTTCGAGATTGTTTATTGAAAATATGCGTCTTTCTTTCATTTGACCACAGAATTCACCACCATGCTTGGTAGGCTGTTGTAGGCCATTTCTGCACTGGTGATGTCAAGTGGGATAAATCGGAATTCTTAAAAAACTCAAGAGTTCACAAATAGAATTTATGACTTGAAAGCTGACCTGTATGGAATTTCCTAGTTGGAAGCTTGTAGTTACTATCTCTCCTATTTGGCGTGAATGCAGTAATACTAGTTCCCACAACTATTTTGTGACGTGCAGCAAGCAAACTTAACAGGTGCTCTGCCAGGAAGGATAGACAAGAAACAATGCAAAACAGAACTGAATGGCCCTCGCAACCAATATAGGAAATGCTACCCAATAGAGTTGAAATGTTTTCCATGTGGAGCGTTGCATTGTGGAATTCCCTTCTTGCTGGAAGCTTGCATTTTATACCCTTGGTGTAAAGGAGGATAAACGAGGGAGAGTCATGGTGATGATTATTGTTGAGTAGCGTCGTTGAGACGATTTGGACAGATGTTCAGGTTATGACCTCAGGAATGGATTAAGGCATGGTATAAATAAGAGGGGTTCTTTTTTTACCTCCCAAAACAAAATAATAATAAAATAATACATCATCTTGGAATTCTGTTGGGAAGGCGATGTTAAGGACTGTGATACTACACTGCTCTGGCCAAAGGTGGCTGGGAAGTGGATGCGCTTTCGAGAGAGTAGGTTTAGTTATTCTGGGAATTACTAAATTGTTAGTAGCGTCGTTGAGACGATTAGGACGGTTGTTAAGGTTATGACCTAAGGAATGCATTAAGGCATGGTATAAATAAGGGGTGTTCTTTTTTACCTCCCAAATAAATAAATAAATAAAATGTAATCTTGGCATTTTGGGGATTCCCCCCTTGAAGCAAGGGAAGGGAACGACAGGAAGAAAGCGTAAAATTTGGATTCCGAATGCCGCCATGCAAACGCTGTGTCCGAATCAGAGCCCTATCTACTGCATCCTGTCTCCTGCGTACAGTGTACTGGCAGATGTGTGCTGTTTAATGTGCACTATTTAGTACGCAACATGCAGAATGCAAAAAAATATTCTCCATACTATTTTCCAACCGTACTCTGGAAGTGTCGTAAGACGTGCCCTCCACAGTTTGTCATTTTTCACAGAATTTCCACAGATACAGGGGGAAAACAAAATCACCTATCACCAAAAGTGTACAAAACCCCTCAATAAAACGCAAACCAAAATCTCTAATTCAAACAAATAACTAATTTAGTTCCTTACTCAGGCCTTGTGACCTGAGAGGAAGGAACCTCTCATATCAAAACTGCTTGCCATTCCTCTCCTGAAATGTCCTCCATCCCTAAAAACTTCTGAGCTGCAACTACCACTTCTCTGATTTGCTCTTAGCTACCCTATTCTGGATCAACTAACAAACATATTTTGCAACCATTTGGACTCATGTCATGGCCAGGTAACTACACAACCCAAAGTTCTACCAAAGTTCAGTTGTGTTTTAAAGGGAGCTCCAATCTTTTGCACTCACAGCCCATAGACACGCGCAGTCCAGGCTTACTTCCTGGTGGTTCGCAGATTCGGTTGGCTAACGCCAGAGGGACAAGGGATTGAAATTCTCCTTGAAGCTCGCAAACTCCGGTGGTCACCACAGGTATTGCCGCCCCTGGTGCCAAAAAGCAAATTTCCCCATTGAATTACCCAGGCCAAATAATACAATTTAGGACAGTTCTTTTAAATTAAAAATTTCTTCACTCCGAACTAATTACACTCTAGGGACCGATTTTTTCCCCGAGCCCCACAGAAGAACTTATAAGACTTTTTTTTCATTCCAATTGGGTCCGCATGTTTAAGTACCCAGTGCGCATGCTCCCCTGGTTCCAAAAGCCACGTTAAGTACCCAGTGCGCATGCTCTGGTTCCTAAAAGCCCCATAGTCTAACATGGCGTCTCCATAAATTGGCTTCATGCGCCAATGGAACCGGAAGCGGAAGCTATCTCCAGTTATTATATATCTCGATGGCTGACACTGAGGGGCGCTGACCTGTCCAGTTAGATACATGTCTATGGTCTGGACAAGTTACTCCGCTCTCAACAGCGATTGGTCATTGCTTTCTACTTTGGTTCTGTCGCTCAGCTGTCCACTGCGCAGACGTAGCATACTACTTTTGGTGGAACTACGGCGAGTTTGTATCGGCAAATAAGACGACCGAAACCAAACAGAACCAGAGGCGGGTTTTGGATGCAAGGTCACAATCTTTCGCTTCTGATTGGATTATACATTCATCAGGGTACAAGCGCGAAAAGTGGGAACTTGCTTGGGCCCGGTATCCCGTGGTGGTTTTGCCTGCAGTATGAATACGTTTGTGTCGGCTAAATTCACGACGGAATAGATTTTTAAAGGGATTTGTCGAACACACGTGAAGTGCACTATCTTAGCTAGCCTGCTACACAACCCTATCATCGGATTAGGTGCTGCTGTTCAATTTCCCCCCAGTAACATCTGTCCAACGTAAAATGGCTACAGTTGCAATACCAGGAAACATCAGCGTACTGTTATTGGACATTGAAGGAACCACGACACCAATCACGTTCGTTAAGGTATGTAACAATTATGTTATAGGCTACTTTTGAACGTAAACTACACAGGCCAAACCAGCTAACACATTTCCTGTCATGCTAGAAAAAATCTGTTTGTCGAGCCCTCTGATCTCTCAGTTGAAATAAATAGGCTAACCATTTCGTTTAATTCCATTGCAGGATATTTTATTCCCATATATTAAGGAGCATCTAGAGGACTACCTGTCTGCACACTGGGAAGAGGACGAGTGCAAGCAAGATGTGTATCTCTTAAAAAAACAGGTAGCCTATCTTGCCAGCCTCCGCTAGTGTGTGGATCGTTATCACTCATGATGTAACGCGCTCAGACAGTTGAATCAATGTTTTTTATAATGTCACTAAAATGGCTAGCAGCGTGTTTACCATCTCTATATGAAGCTGGGCGTGTCAGTATTTTTGCACTAATACACCGTCGTAGGTAGGCTACAATAGCTACAGCCTCGATATAATTTCCAATGAAGACCCTCACAAAGTCCCTAGCTGTTGAAACCGGGAGACACAAAAGCATTGCTTGTCAATTCGAAATTGGATTTATTTGGCAACAGTATCAAGCAATGCAACAATGCTGTTCTGAGAATTATCGCGCGAAATAAGGTCCAGTGTTACATTTACAGCATAAAGAGGACAACTAGGCTACTGACGCCATTGAGTGAATGTCAACATAGTCACTCGCATTGTTTTCCAACTAAAGCGCAGCGAGGATAGCACAAGGTTGTACACATAGGCTAATAGTTAATGGCTATATAATCTTAACTGTATATCCTTGCAGTTATTCCCGAGACAAACCCACGTCCATCTCTGTATAGTCTACATCATTTTGAACTGGACAAAAAGTAATCAATTAAGACGCTTTTGTCTATTATGTACAGTGTAATGGTTGTGATAGCACACTTTCTTATGAATGCAGAAGGCTACTCAGTACAGCAGTATAATTGGGTGAAAACGTAATAGATGAACCAGGAAACTATGGAAAGGCCCAATGGGCTTTTGGTGTCCCTGTGGGCTTCCGAGTGCGGAGAGTTGACGAGGCTGCAATATGCCGTTCAGTATGGAACTGAGACAACAGCAGTACCGTGATTTACATATTATAATTTCCTCAAGATGTCGGGGAGCCTTTGTGAGAGAGGTGGGTTGTATGAAGCGCTTCCCTCTCCCCTGCTGGGCTCACTGGCTGCCAGCCAGCAATTCATTTTCCCTGTGGACTGCAGGGGCTTTTAGGGGTTTAAAATGTGGACTGCAGTCTCTATTTTGTGAGTGGGTTGTTTAAAAAAAATATATATATATATATATATATGTGTGTATATGTATGTTTTTTTAATTTTATTTTTTACCTTCCCATTTCGCAGTGCTTCACTGTGTAATGCAAACTGTGAATCAGTTTGTGCAACATTCTTCCTGTCCTATAGAGACATCTCTTTGTAAATGGGCAGGCTGCAGCAATAGATATTACTTCAAAGTGGCACCGGCTGTTTTGTTTCAGGCAGAGGAGGACACCAGGCAACACCGAGCTGGCCCGGTCCATGTTCTAGACCAGACCGTGCACACAGATGAGGAGAAGGCTATTCGTGAGGTGGTGGACAACGTCCTGTGGCAGATGGCATCAGACAGGAAGACCACTGCACTGAAGCAGCTACAGGGACACATGTGGAGAGCAGCTTATTCTTCAGGGAGAATCAAAGGCGAGTAAGTAGTGGGAAACGTGCTTTATTTACGTCAAGCTGGCGACTATTGTAGAGGCAGTACTGATGCGCGCCGCAGGTTGTAAGACAAACATAATTTGACCTAATAAAGACAAATGAAAGTCACCAGCCTCAATTTCAGCAGTGTAGTATAATGGTTAAGGAACTGGCCTTGTAACCAAAAGGTAGTAGGTTCGATTCCCAGGTAGGACACTGCCGTTGTACCATTGAGCAAGATACTTTAATCGCTTCAGTATATATCCAGGTGTATAAATGGATAATATGTTAAAAAACAATTCTAAGAAAGTTGTATAAGTCGCTCTGGATAAGAGCGTCTGCTAAATGTCAGTAATGTAAAAATGTAATGGAATGTCGAACCTTATTTTCCATGACAACGGATTGGAGGCTGTTGGTGTGCGCCG
This sequence comes from Synaphobranchus kaupii, assembly GCA_029718625.1. NCBI lineage: Eukaryota > Metazoa > Chordata > Actinopteri > Anguilliformes > Synaphobranchidae > Synaphobranchus > Synaphobranchus kaupii. The sequence goes on along the minus strand of CM056386.1, from coordinate 215,155 downwards.
CTGGTGGAATGTGGTCGCGAGTCAGACTGACTCTGACTCCTGCTTCCTTCCCTCTCTCTCTCTCTGCGGTGTGTGGAACAGAGTGTACCAGGATGTAGTTCCAGTCATCCGAAGGTGGCGGAGGCGTGGACTCAAGGTCTACGTCTACTCCTCAGGGAGTGTGGAGGCACAGAAGCTGCTGTTCGGATACTCCGTAGAAGGAGATCTCCTAGATGTAAGGGTTGACGTGACGTCTTGTCTGGGGATGCATCTTTTTTTGTTTTTCTAGCAATGGGCGAAATCTGTTCTGTAGAATGGCATTCAGCAGACAAATGGAAGCATTGTTTTTATCTTACTTTTTGTCAAATAAATTTTGGGCATTTCAAATTATGATGGGGAATTTATTATTAGTTTGGTTATTAATTATAGTAGGCAAAAGTTATTTCCGACATTTTTTTTCTCCTCCATCCCCAGTTATTTGACGGCCACTTTGACACCAACATCGGCCCCAAAGTGGAGAGCAAAAGCTACCAGCGGATTGCAGGTAGACTTGGCTGTCCACCTGAAGACATCATGTTCTTGACAGACATCACACGAGGTATTTTATTTTAAAGTATTTTAATGCTTCAAAAGCGTCAGCATTTTGCACGATTGCATTGCTGGGTGAACATTTTTGATATTTATTTGACATTAATTAATGTTAATATTTTTCTTTCTGAAGAGTAATTACCAAGGGTGTTCAGGATGCAAAACGTAGGTAATTTATGGGATAAAATGTCCCAAAAAGCTACAACTTCAGAAAACCAATGAACGTACAGATTTTTAAAATTCTGAATATTCAGTGTTTCAAGTAAAACGCCTTCATTAATTGATTACATTCAGTTGAGACTCAGAAGTGGAAAATGAAGCCGATAGGATGGTTAAAAGTTATAGTTAAATACATTTTCGGATTTTATGGATAGTGAATAATGAAGCACGTAAACAAATTTGGAAATGGACATCAAACACCTTTTAACATCATTGTACTTGCAGAAAGCAACTGCAACACGTCGAAGTACGGCAGGCTCCATAATCCATGTAGTGATTTGACACAGATACTGGCTGTTCTGCTCCTCACTGTGCATTAACCAGTGTAAGGGCAGGCCCAAACCTGTGCAGCTGTCAGTGGGAGGCTAGCAGGGGGCACAGATGACACTTCTGAATGTCAAAGCGGGCGCTTTGTGTTTCCATAGAAGCCAGGGCGGCGGAGGAGGCTGGGGTCAAAGTGACCGTGGTGGTCAGACCAGGAAACATGGAGCTGACCGAGGAGGAGAAATCGCACTACAGCCTCATCACATCTTTCAGTCAGCTGGAAGTGCCAGGATCTGCTTAACGCAGTAAAGCGTGTGCACTCGCACACTCACTCACACACTCACACACTCATACACTCACACACTCATACACTCACACACTCATACACTCATACACTCACACACTCACTCACTTAGGAGGGTGCTTGTCTGACACTTGGGGTGGGGGAGTGTGGGAAGGCGTATGGGGGTGGGGATTGGAGACTGGTGGCTGGGAATTGAGAAATGCAGGGAGGTATTCAGAGAGCAGACACCAGGCATTTTGTTTGGTTTTGAAATTTAAATTAAAAGGACCCGGTTATGTTTTCCTCTACCTTTTTAAAAAAAATCCTTTTAAATAAAACCATATTTAAGTTTTATCTGAATGTGCTTTATTTTGTCTCCAGTGCAGCTTAAATGTGTGTATCTGCATGCAATATTTCTCAAGTGTTTATGGATTACCTGTACATATTTTCCACGGTGGGGAGTAGGGGAAGGTTTTGCTTGTATTCCATTCTCTCAATTTCCTGTTATTGTAATTGTTAATTAAATTAGTCTCATTCTTCCCTTTTGAAACTTCTTGGAAGGAGTTCTCAATGCAGTTTTGTTCCTCCGTGGAAATTCATGAAGTACATTTTGAGTTATATGCACATCGGTTTCTGTCAGTATTTGCAAACAGCCACTATTTCTAAACAACACCATGGGTTTAACACAGGTATTTGTAAAATGGTTTAATACCAAAGAGAACATTCAACATGCATAACAAACCACCTCACAATCTCACACTAACAGGAAATCAAGAGGCATTCAGAGTTCTGTTGAATTGTATTCATCAATTACATACTTCAAAATGGGGAATTGTTAGGGCGAGGTCGGAGGACATTTTCTTGATAAAACGATTTATAAAAAGCTACAACCACGCCTTTCTTGAAAGACCATGGCTGTGAACAAAACTGAAATTCAAACCATCGAGACGGAAAGTATCCAGACCCCCACCCCCCCCCCAAAAACAATTTCCACAAAAAAGATTAATACACCATTTTCCACTCTTATAATTGTATACTCATACATCCAACGGAGAGTACTGACCTTATGGAAGGACAGGAGCTTAAAACCCAGTCAAATTTAGAGGTGATAAACTCCGTATTAGCTCACTTAAAACCCTAATAATTTTAAGCATGGTCATATAAACACAGTATTAGCAGTATAAGATTAATATTAGACATGACCCTTGCAGACTGACAACAAACCAATCAAATAAGGTCCCGTTACTTGAATTCCCTTTTCCAGAAGCTGTTTCTAAATTCTAACGCAGAGGTAGGCTGACACAGGTGACAAATATAAAAATCCTAAGTTATTCAAATAATGAAAATGCTATTAAACAATGCACCATTCCCTTATTACAACAATGTTTTGGCATCTACAGCATAGAGGCCGTGATAGAGGTTCCACAGAACGGAAATAATAGATTGTAGTGGTTCATAATGGAGGAATGAGAGTAACCATATTACAGAAGTTCTATGGAAAACAAACAATCCATACTATAACAAAGCACAATATATTAAATTATTGCAGATGCATATTTTGTAAATGTTTTAAATTGTCCATTTTTATCAAAGGTGCCCAGGCAAGTTTCCAGGGTAACACCCGAGTTGAGCTTGACGTCATGATAATTTATTGTGAATATGCAGGATAAAAATATTTCTGTCATTCATATCCCTTTTCCATACAATCAAGTGCCGTCAAAGATTGTCGGCTATCACTCATGTCTTGGCTCAAACTAGTGGTAAGAGACTGTTACAGAGACAAAAGTACACAATCAGACAGACACAGACACACTGAGCCAAATTCACAACCCTTGGAGTGAGCGTAAACATGCATGCACCATAAAATCATTGCTGTTCATCTGGATTTATGACCACAAAACCAGCAGCCTTTGCCTCCTTGTGCTTTGAAATGAGTTTGTTGCTTTTTTTTTTTAAAGGCTGCCTCTAATGAAGTTTCTAGTTGACAGAAGAATGTTCCAGGGATATTACATTCCACAAGCAGACATGCATTTGAGATAACCTCCTTGTGTGGGACAGACAGGAAGCCAGACAGCTTATCACAGTATTCATTGAGAGGGTGACCCCAAAAAAAGCTTTAGAAGGAGGAGGAGGAGACCCTACAGCTGGTCAGATTGGTACTCCGAGATTTCAGAGAAGGTTTCGGACAGGCTGAGCGGGGGGTCCTGATCGTCGCTGCAGACGATCTCGAAACGGTAGTGACGGAACTCGATGGCGAAGGTGGCGAGGAAGCCCAGGAAGAACATGACCAGAGCCCACTTCGCCCGAGCCGCGTGCATGTGCAGCCGCTGCGCCATCAGAGCGAAGTCTGAAGAGAGCCGTCAAGGACAACTACATGTGGAAATGCACACACACAGGGATGCAGTTCTGGCAGCGTCGAATGTAGAGGCTTTCACTAGTGATGGAAGCCTTGATAACAAGAAAATGGGTGCTCGAACCAATCTTAGTATTTTGCTGTGGAGGCTTTAGATTGGTTCATCTGAGTTAGTGATTGACAGAGCATGGTGGCGCTACCTATTACGGGGTTCATAAAGCCTCACTCTCCGATCACTAGTTTTTGGTCTTGGCGATCCAAAGCCCTGACGATTTTAGAGATCACTTTCAACCTGATCTGAAATCTGGAGACCTGACTTCAAGACCTGAAAATTGGAGCAAATAGTAAGACACCCACAGGGTTTTCCTGATTCAATGCTTTGTCACATCTTGATGGTGTTCATCATTTGGACAAGCTTGTGACAGGTATTTGTGTGTGTCTTAGACAGTTGAAGAAAACGGCAGTAACAGGTGTGAGTGAGTGACAGAAGTGTGTGTGTGTGTGTGTGTGTGTGTGTGTGTGTGTTCAATGGTGGAAGAAGACACAGCACTAACAGGTATGTGTGTGTGTTATAAATGGAATAAAACAGCAGAAGCAGGTGTGAGTGAGTGTCAGAAGTGTGTGTGTGTGTGCGTGTGTTTGAGGGTCTGACAGTGGAAGGATACAGAGCAGCATACAGGATGTGACTGCTCCAGACAGCAGGAAGCGTGGGATCCCTGCCCTCCTCCCCTCATTCCTTAGGTTGACCTTTAGCGTAATGACTGACTGCACCCAGCAGAAGAGGGTGCCGAGGCCAAAGGTCATGGACGTGCCAATGTTGTGGAGCTCCTCGTCATTTGAAAGCTGGAGCAATGGCAGACACATTCAATTCAGTTTTATTTGTATGGCACTTTTCACAGAGACTCAGTCATGAAGACACTTTGCAGGGAGATAGGAAACACAATAAACATATAATCAGCAACTAAACAAAATACATTAGGAATACTCTTTCATGTAATAAGTATACAGTATGCTCGTGCAATTGCATATTAATCGGCACAGCTTGGCTTATTCTATACTGTAAGCCATTGTGTTATTCCTATTTTGTATGCATAAACTTATTTTTCCATAGAGTTCAATCGGAAAATGAGTCAGGAGAAACAACCCTTAAAGTGATCCATCCATATCTACTGCATATCTGGCAGCAGAGTGATGGTTTGAGGCTCGTTTGATACCTCAGACCCTTGATGACTTACTGCCATTTAGCCAACCATGGGTTCCATACTATTCCCGTGTAATTTACAGCTTAATCTAGTCCCATCCCCCAATTCCCATAGAGATCCATTCAAATGCAGAGAGGTTATAGTATCACTTGTAAGAGTACCTGAAAATAAGATATCAAGAGTCTTTTGATATACTTTTATACCCAGTCATGATAGCATCACCTGTTTACCTGTGGAATGTTCCAAACAGGTGTTTTTTTTTTAACTTCCCAGTCTTTTTTTTGCCCCTGTCCCAACTTTTGTTGCAGTCATCAAATTTGGAATTAGCGTATATTTACAAAAATCAATAAAGTTGATAAGGTAAAACCTTAAATATGTGCATTTTACATACTGTCCCAACTTCTTTGGAATTGGAGTTTGTATTATGATTTGATGTCTGACTGCTAAATGAATACATTTTAAATATTTCAAATATTATTACAGAATTATTAGAATTATAATAAGAATATGAGGTCTGCTATTGCCTGCCTTAAAAGATTAGACATCCAGTACACATCTGCCTAAAGAAACACACATTGTTATAAACATAAACACATTCTCAGGTCTATAAATAACATGACCTTTTTTGAGTGTGGAGTATTTCATGTTATGATGATACGAAGCTTGCAAAGCTAGCTCAGGCAGACAACTCGAGAAGCGCCAAATCACGTCAGCTCACATGGTGATTACGTCTTAAATGGGAGGGCTATTTAAATCACCAACCTTACCTGTCCGTGCTTTGCTCATTCTGCCGCGCTGCTACAGAACGGTCCCTGCTACAGCTATACCCAAGCTTGGCTTGCCCTGCTTACTCCTGCATGCATGCCTTTCAGGACAGTTTTGCTCTCCCACCACCACCCCAGCATCCACCCGTGGGCTCTGCTTCTCATATGACCCCCATGGGGGGGGTCAGTGCAGTGATTACTCCCTGTTATCATCTTAGCTGGTTTATACTAAAAATATTATGCAAACGGAGTGATAAGAGGCAGAGTGTGATGCCAAAATTGCATTTACAATAATCTCAATAAAATATTGCTTAATTCAATCATGATTTGTCTGACTGAACTACATAGTACCAATATTGTGTAATTACTGTTGAAAACTGATTCATTCCAACATTGTAATCTGAACTGGTAAATCCATAGACAAATTTAAACCTGTACAGCAACACCAACTGGGGTGATTATCAGATTTATCGCTGACGCCTCACACTGCACCACCGCATCTAATGAAGAGAAGACTTCGTACCTGGAAGTTTCCCACCAGGGTCATCCCAAAGCAAGCCAAGGACAAAGCCACCAGACTGCCAATGTTGAGCCAAGGCTTATGCACCCTGGGCTTCAGCTGCAGGTATCTGAGCACACCAATGATGAAGCCTAAGAGGAAGCAGATGTACAGTAATTACTTTGAAAGGGGTGCGTGTCTGTGTATCTGTGTGTGCAGGGTGGTGGGGTACCTACTGTAACCCCATCTGTTTCTCCTGTGTGCGATACCCTGTCTTTCATTTTATCGCCATCCTTTTTTTTCCTCCCCCTCTCTTCCTCTTTAATCCTCTTGTTTCGTTTGCCTTTCGACCACTTCACCTTGTTTTCTGTTTATTTCTTTTCGGTGCCCTTTTCTATTTCACTCCTGTTGCGTTTATAAAGGCAAAATTGAATGGCTCGTGCGCCATCTTCCGTACCTACGAAAGCCGCCATGTTCATGACCTGACTGAAAACGCAGCTGGCCGGCGGTGCGTTTCCCGCGATGCTGAGGGCGATACAGGACAGAGAAAAGACAGCGGTAACATATTTTGTTTTTATATAAGGAAGTACAAATGGGATCAATTAAGAATCATGATATTACGCTGCACCATACATTACCTTATATAGGGAGGGGATTTGGGCCCTGATCGCCTAGGAGAAATTAGAATGATATGCAGCACCAAGATAAAGATAAACAATGTCACGTGAAATAATATAATTAGATAATGGTCTATTTTTGAGGTCAACAATTCAAGCCTGTAAAGGTCGTGTTTTCTGAACACAGTACACAGGACGCCGGAACAAATCCATCTTTGTCTTATTTTACTGTATCAATGTGTGTCTGTCCCCCTGTATGTGAAAGGGAGTACGGCTTGTGACGCAAGACAAATTTCAGAGAAATCTGACAATAAAGTATTATTTAATCTAATCTTACCTGTATTCTGAATTTAGTGGTGTTATTTTCTCATCTTCAACAGCAATAAAGTATCTGAAAAGAGCATTCAGAAAAATGCAAGTCTTTTTTCAGAGAACACGTGAAAATAATGTTCACGAGGGCTCTTCAATGAAAATAATGACATTTAAGAACAAGACACAGAATTGTCACTCGCCCAGTGACCAGTGTGCAGTGTGCCCAGAAGTGTCAAAATATTAACATACAAATATTGTACTTAACAAAACTAGCGATACACAGCTATATACAGACTCAGCTTTCCATATATCCATCCTGGCACAATACCTGTCATTAATGTTGTCAGAAAAGGAAAACTAACCCCAAAATGTGTGTTAAACAGTAAACTAATGGTAACTAGCTAATGCCTGGGCAGTGACAGCAGGCTATAGGTAAAGGCACAGAGGGTGGGAGGAGAGTGTCGCAGTGTAACTCACACAACCCACAGCCCAGCTGCAGTGAAAAAGGAGAACATGATGGGGAGAAACGTCCAGGGACTGCACTTCCTCATGTCTGGTTCTGTTTCCTTTAAAACACAAAGTGCATATTCATGCTTGATGATAAGTCCTCTGCAGTTCCTGCTTTTGAAGCTCTAAATTAAGGCCTGCATATGTGAAGATAATATGCAAAATCTTGTCTCTCACTCAAGCAGCTCAATCTTCCTTCGCTTTAAAGAAGGCACCACAAATCCTTCGTGTGTTGCCTTGTCTGATAATTACCGACCTAACATAACTGACCTGCCAAACTGGTTTCTATCATGTGAGCGTTGCCTCTTCCTCTCTCTCCCCTCCCCCAAAACCCACAGGACCTCCTTAGGCAATTATAAAGACATGCTAAGGCCCTTATCTACATGTGAAAATCTTGGGTGTTTTGGTGTCTCCTCTCCTGGAAGGTTTTATTACCACTTAAGTTATTTAGAATGTCAGAGCCCTGCATGGCCACACCATACCAAGGGTCATTATTGACTTCTGCATCTAAAGTTTGAATGCCCAATCTGTCACATTCAGCTGAATAAATTCAATTGAAAGCCACAATTTCCATGTAGATAATGGCTGTTTAGTCCTGCCAGTAAGGAATTTATATTTTTAGCGGAGGTCAGTGTTGTATGATGTGGCAGCAATATTTTGTCCAAAGGTGGAGATTTCACTGCTGGCTGAACTTAATTATCACCTACAACTATCTTATATGTTGTTAAAAGCAGGAGCTCCACTTTGTTAGAGGTATTCAATAGACAACCTGAAATACCTCCTACCTGATTACTGATTAACGTATGGTATCCTTAAAACCAGGCTAAAACAAAACTCAGAGGGAGGTTAAAGATCTTAAAGTGAGGAAGGCGCTTGCGTGGAGGGCCCTGAACGGCATGGCCAGTGTATGGAGCTCCAGCCTCCCCAGACGGATCAAGCTCAGCTTCTTCTATGCAACGGTGGAGTCTGTTCTCCTGTATGGCAGCGAGTGCTGGACCCTGAAACCAACCCTGCAGAAGTCTCTAGACGGGTGCTACACCAGGATGTTGCGTGCAGTGCTTAAGATCAGCAAGAGTGAACATGTTACCAACAAGAATCTGTATGAGGGAACACCAAGGGTGAGCGAGAAAATAGCAGCCAGGAGGATGAGACTTGCAGGTCACTGTCTAAGACATCGGGAACTGCCAGCCAGCGAATTGGTGCTTTGGGAACCAACACACGGGCGCCGGTCAAGAGGCCGTCCCACATTAACATACGTGGACGTACTCAAGAAAGATGCAGGAGCGCAAAGTACCGACGAGCTGGCCAGATGTATGGAGAACCGGGATGACTGGAGGCGACGATGGAGGGCTCGTCTGAGGACGACATAGAGAGAGGGGGTAACCTGTTAAATGAGGATAATTAATGGTAGTCTGTGCGGGATTCAGATCTGCCACACCCTAAATGTGGAAATAACAAAAATCTATTTATGTGTGCTGTACTTAGATTAATGCATAGCTTACTTCACTACAACCTGGTGTATTTAGTGCATGGTACTTTGTCATCCAATGAGCAAATGCAAAATTGCTATTGGAAGACAGTCAATCTATGTTAAAATATATCTGTTATTTAGGCTGCACAGGTATCTTTGGCCTATCACATGAAAATAGCTGTAATAATTATATATATGGGAATACATACTTATAAATGTATTATATGTATTATACATCAGGGCAACGGCACAGTCCTGCAGGTTCCTCCTGTACAACATCAGGTGAATTCGGCCGTACCTGACCACCTACTCCACCCATCTTCTTGTCCAGACCATGGTCACCTCACGTCTGGACTACTGCAACTCCCTTCTCGCAAGCCTACCAGCCTGCGCCATTCTGCCCCTACAACTGGTCCAGAACGCGGCTGCTCGGCTTGTGTTCAACCTCCCGAAGTTCTCGCACGTCACCCCCCTGCTGAGGTCACTCCACTGGCTGCCAGTCGTGGCCAGGATCAGGTTCAAAGTTCTGACCCTGGCCTACACTGCCGCCAAAAGGTCAGGCCCCTCCTACCTACAGGACTTAATCCAGCACTACGCTCCTGCTCGACCACTTCGCTCTGCTGCTGCAGGGCGACTTGCACTTCCCCCCCCTCCGTGTTAACGGCTCCCACTCGTCCCGACTGCGGAGCTTTTCCACCCTAGCTCCCCAGTGGTGGAACGAACTCCCCACTCTGCTGCGCTCAGCTGAAACACTGTCTGTTTTTCGTCGTGGTCTGAAAACACACTTTTTCAGACTCCACCTCGACTAAAATACCTATATAGGGCCATTCTATAGTACTCGCTTCCTGTTTTTTTTTTTTTTTTGCTTGTTTTCTATTTAACTTGTGTTTTTGGTTATTTTTAGATCAGAATGTATAGCTGACTGTGTGTACTACTCATGTTCATTACTAGGGATAGCTCCTACGCTGTGAGAAAGTTGTGCTTTGTCGGATTTGCTTTGTAGTCGCGTCAATGACCTTCAATATGCACTTATTGTACGTCGCTTTGGATAAAAGTGTCTGCCAAATGATTGTAATGTAATGTAATATTATTCATACTTATAACAATATCCACCAGGGTGACAACAACTTTAAATCTATATTTTCAGCACCCTGTATTATTGGACAGCTCCACTGTTGCACTATGATTGGATCACGGTGGGCCTAACCTACCAATCAGAACTGTGCAGGCTGTCTCAGTGTAAACAGCGACTGATGGGGTTGAAGAGGGCAAATGAGAAAAAGATAGGGAGGGGAGTTTTTCATTCACGTCAGCGAGACAGATACACACCCTACATCCAAAAAATGTAAAAAGAAAAAGAAAAGAACACTAAGTCACACATTTTGAAGGTGAACCAACTCTTCGCCAAACAAGCAGATTTTCATCCTAAAGACAAGAACCAAATAATTGTATATGTTAATCATATTCCATTTATGAGGATGATAACGATGATGACGGTGGTAGCGGTGATGATTATTGTTATTATTCGCATACTTACCTCGTAAAATGAAGCCAAAGTTCATAGAGAAAAACGCATGGTAGCCTAACTCTTCCTTTTCGAAGTGCAAGTCAGACAGAGACCTGGCCTAACTTTTTTAGCAGATGCATAAAGCCCATAATTCTTTCATTCTGCAGACGCATCTGAAGTGGTATCTACATGATAAAGTTTCCTTTTGTTCAAATAAAAAAACAGAGATAGCCTACGCATTTCTTTCGAATTACGTCAATTTACACATAGGCTACAGCAGTGTAATTCTCGACCACTCAATCGCATGTTAAAAATGACACTTCCCGTCAATACGTTTATTTATTGGAATTGAAATTCAGACGTCTATCCAGTATTAACAAACTGGCTATTGTCGTGTAGTAAAGCGTATTGCATTGTATGTACTATGTCATTGTTCGCCGCACAACCTATAAAATGGAGGCTGCCTTTTCTCTCGTAAAAAGCCGTCACCAATCCCACTGCACGCGCTCTGTTAAATCGCTTACAGTAAAACATTGTCATACCTCGTCGGAACTCCGCACTTCCTGTTAGTAAAACCCGTCTCCTCTTCATTTCACGAGTCCATATGCAGTCTTGAAAGTCACACAGGACTGCATTCGCACAGTCACAATCGATATATTTTCCAGAGCACAACGTGGATAGTTAATGTAATACGCCTGTTCAGAGATGGAGGTTTTCTAACGCTCGGGTGCAGACAAGACTCAACTGTGCGTTATCTCCTGCAGCCGAGAGATTAATGATTCGAGACAATGTTTAACAGTTTCGTTATGACTGTAGATGTATGAACTATAGCCTACGTCTTTTTTAAGTGGAATATTTCGCAATAAATTCCCATTACCCGACATGATGTCTCTAAAAGCCAAGGTCCCAAATAAATTGTAGCCTTTGTTGCTTTGATGCATGAAGCTAATTATACAGATATATTCGGTGAATACATTGTGAATATGTATTGAAATTATACCCTTGTCCATTAACATTTTGACATAGGCTAACACATTTCAATCCAGTTCTGCATGTATCGTGCTCGTGATCGTAATGCGTGTGGTAGCCTACTGCGTTGGCTATGCATTCTGGGGACATACTCATTATGTAGCCTAATCATGAATATTTCTCATCAATGTTGATAAACTATACATCTGTTTCTGAATAAATATATATTCATGATTATATATAGACTATATAATAAATATCATATTATAAATATGCCATTTTAAATTGTAAGGAGAAAGAAAGTTGAAGTCATTCACCAAAATGCTTTCAGAACCATTGTATAATGAGCATGTGATCATTCACTGTTCACTGGACGTGAGCTATATGGACGTATTATTTATATGTTGTCTGGTAGAATCATGGACTATAGTTTTACAAATTAGTTCATATTTGAAAGAAGCATCAGCCAATCAATTGTGAAATCACATTGGTTGGATTTATTTGTCTAAATTACTTGAAGAAACTTTCAGGTAGTGCCAATTTAACAATGTAAAATGAGAATGAATAAATAGATAAATAAGAGAACAACTTTTTTTTTACATTGCCAATAATTTTATTTAAAAATCTTTCAAATTCTACACTACAGCCATGACACTTATGCAAACACACTTAAAGAAAGCATTTGCTGAGAGAAGTCATATTTTGGTATTACCATGTTACTTTATAATAGAACCCCACACATTACATTTATTTTCTTCGCAGACACCCTTTCCCAGTGTGACTTACAAGCTTACAGTTACACATTACTCATTTATATAGCAGAAGCAATTGGGGATAAGGACCTTGCTCAAGGATAGAACTTAAGGATTGAAACCTGCAAATCCCCCTCCCTAAACTCTACACCACACAAATGCCCATATAAACAGCTACTGAAATAGACCCATAATATTCTCTCAAACCGCAACTCCTCTAACTTCAAAAGCAATTTATTTTCATACAGAAGGCATTGGTATTGGAATCCTCGGGCCAATATTAAATGTCTCCTGTGTTTCTCAGAATTCTAATGTAAAGACAGTGACAGTTGTGGTGTCTTAGCATAGGGCACACTGTCATGTGGAATTTATTATTATTTTTGGCCATAGTACATTCTGTGATATCACCTCTTGAATCATTACATTTTCCCTGTACACTGAAAAAAAGGTTATGTTGAATTTACTTAAAAAAAGTAGTGCATCATTTTTGCATACCCTTTTTTAAGTATATTGTATATATTATTTTTCAGTAAACTTTTACTTAAAAATCCCTTGCTGGCAATGCTCAAATTTATGAGTACTGTCTACTTAAAAAATTAGGTCACATGAACTTAATTTCAACAACTTTAGATTTTTTAAGTAAAGATAGTTCAGTGAAACTCATAAATTTGAGCAATGCCAGCAAGGGATTTTTAAGTAAAGTTTACTGAAAAATAATATGTACAATATATTTTTTTAAAAGTATGCAAAAATGATGCACTACTTTTTAAAGTAAATTTAACTTTTTTTTTTCCAGTGTGACTGGCCTTGACCAATAAAATAAACAATTACAATCAATTTGTACCCCCACAGAATTCATAGATGGATAATAATACATGGGAATTAACAGATTTAAAAGCAATGATTAACATGACATTTTAAATGAGTGTTTCTGAGCAGGTATGAGGGGGGCAAAGGGCTAACAAACAATGACAACTATTGAGAGACACATACACACACACACACACACACACACACACACACACACACACACACACACACACACACACACACACACACACACACACACACACACACACACACACACACAGAAAATCAACCATTAGAACAAAAAAAGGAAAAAAATGTATGTGAAGATTCTGACCCATCTTTTGTATTTTCATTTGTATGAGATGCTTGGTTGAGAGACAAAATAGTTTAAAATGGGTTTTTTTTTTTAAAAATTTTTAAGAAAGTCTGGTTTCTGAACAATAAATCACTCGTTCTTCAAAATTAACTGATGGCTACAGCAGATAAAATACTAACAAAAAACATAAATTACATCTGCCAATCACAGAGCACTTTGGGGTAGAAATACTTTGCGAGAGAACACAGTTCAAGTAAAGGCCAGACCAGTGCAGCAGTAAATTCTTATGGTGACTGACCTACTGTCTATACTCTATACTGTCTATACTCTATGCAGCTGTAGTTGCCTTTATTTTATGAGATTTAAAAAAAATTCTACTGGAGAGAGGTTTAAAGGGTTTAAAGAATGGATCTGGACTGGCGGATATGAGCAGCACCCCTTTACATGTTGGGGACAGCTTCATGATCAGCAAAACACGAGTCGTCCATCTCGCTGCTTTGAGGTTCTATCTCAATGGTGTCTTTTCCAACCATCTTCGAAGCTGACCTCCTTTTTTTTACACCCATGTAGTCGAAAGGACCCAATAACATCTCTTCCCATGCAAACTGAACACAGGTCAAGGATTGTACACCAGTGAATAGATGAGAGAAACCAGAAACATTAACTGTTATCGTAACACAGAAAACCACAGAGTACAGCCGCACAGTGCAATCATTTGGTAATCATTAAAAAAATGGTTTGGGAAGAACAAGCACAAACAGTTTTTCTACAATTCTTTGAGAGGAATTACCTATGAGGGTTATACACTGCCTGGCCAAAAAAAAAAAGTCGCCGTTGCACCCATCATGCATAGTGCCCACTGTACAAGCCTCTGGAGGCAGTGTTATAATCTGGGGTTGCTTCAATTGGTCAGGTCTAGGCTCAGCAACATTATGCAGCTATAAAATGAAGTACCTGAATGTACTGAATGACCAAGTTATCCCATAAATGGGCATATTCCAGAACGACAATGCCAAGATTCATCGGGCTCAAATTGTGAAAGAGTGGTTCAGGGAGCATGAGGAATCATTTTCACACATGAATTGGCCACCAGAGTCCTGACCTTAACCCCACTGAAAGTCTTTGGGATGTGCTGAAGAAGACTTTACGGAGAGGTTCGACTCTCCCGTCGTCAATACAAGATCTTGGCCAAAAATTAATGCAACTCTTGTCGGAAAAAAATGTTGTGACGTTGCATAAGGTTGTCGAAACAATGCCACGACGAATGCGTGCTGTAATCAACAAAATATTAGTGTGCGACTTTTTTTTTGGCCAGGCAGTGTATAAGGACGACTACCTATGAGGGTCATATGGGAAATTATCAGTCACAGAGAAGTACAATGGATTTTTCTTGCTGATGTATTTTCTCAACATTTATAGTAATTTTCATTTTGTGAGGAATGTTCCCCTCCTACATTGTGGGCAACTGACAGTCATATACACATACAGTGAGCACCATAATTCATTGGACAGTGAAACATGTTTTGTTATTTTGGTTCTGTACTCTAGCACTTTGAGTTTGAAAGTGTTGAAAGTCTTTAAGGGTTGTTTCTCCTGACAAATTTTCCTATTGAACTCTATAAAAAAATAAGTCAGGAGACAAAACTCTTCAAGTTATCCATCTATATCTACTGCATATCTGGCAGCAGAGTGATGGTTTGAGACTCGTTTGATACGTCAGACCCTTGATGACTTAAAGCCATTTAGCCAACCATGTGTTCCATACTGTTCCAATGTAATTTACAGCTAAATCTAGTCCCACCCCCCAATTCCTATCGAGATCCATTCAAATGCAGAGAGGTTATAGTATCACTTGTAGGAGTACCAGGAAATAAGATATCAAGAGTTATATTTTTTAATATTTTTTAATATTGTTGGGTCACAGACATCAGAAAGTCATGGCATGAAAAGGATATGCAACCAAATATTTAAAACGATTACTTTATTCTACACTGTCCAATATCTTTTGATGCCCGAAAATAGGGGGGACTATGTACAAAAGGTTCTATAATTTCTAAATGGTTCATCGAATATGGATGAAAATACCCTCAGATTAAAGCTCACATTGTCATTGTATCCTTTCAAACTCAAAGTGCTAGAGTACAGAACCAAAATAACAAAACATGTGTCGCTGTCCAATGAATTATGGTGCTCACTGTATATACCTGAGATCGACCTGAGAGATGAGGGTAGTGTCTCGGCCACAATACGAAGGAGGAGACAGAAAAATGGCTATCTGCACACAAGTTGTCCTCAGTGCATCACAAGATGAGTTGACAAAACAGGCGGTGAGTCATATAAATGGAGTAAAGAGAGTACTGGGCTATTGGCGTAGGGCTATATTTTATTGAGAGGGGTGTCCAGCACAGCCAAATAAGGCTCGTATTTCATAATGTAAAGGATGTCTCGATGAGGGATTGTGCTCACCGGACCTTTCTGTCTCCCAGTGCCTTCTGCATATTCAGATGGGCTGCAAGTCATCTGTCACCACAGACTCGCTGCTGCTGCTGCTGCTGTGACCCAATGACTTGCATTTCTGCTGAGGTACTAACCACCATTCATCTTTTCACCTACCTTTGCCCTGGAGCAAAAGCAAATACACCCGCCCCCCCCCGTCCCCCTGTCCCCCCCAGCCTAAAACTCTCCTGCATCAGCTCTGGCACCCATGCTATCCTACGAGCTCAGTCGGCACTATTTGGGGGGACCGCTTCACTTTGAAAAGTGCCAGTGATATGCTACGACCCTGCTCTCATTAGCAGTGGCTTTGACAGCGAGGAGACAGATGCCAGAACAGCTGGATCACAGTCCATTATGGGGCCAAACGCAGCAGATGGGAGCCTTATACAGGGCCATCAGTCCCCAGCCGAACTGAACAGGAATAATGCTTTGTGTCCACCATTTAATTTGACTTCTCTGACCCCAATTGGAACTGATCAGAGTCAATGTCTGCCAGTTTTCTGTGAAAAGAATATAGGCCAAGTCGAGTGCATTGAAAAACAATACAAATTCATAAATCCGTACTAGAGTATATTAAATGAAACCCCAATGTTCCCAAAGCTTAATCATTCCCATATAAAGCACACTGCTTCTGGGTACAGTCGATTACTGCATACTCTACAGGGTTCCTGCATACTCTACAGGGTTACTGCATACTCTACAGGGTTCCATGACAGAGGAGGACAGGGGGAAAGCATGTAAGGGCTACAAGTGAACAGCAGATGGCAAGAAGGGAAAATAAAAAAGAGTAGAGTGTCCATTTTGTTGGCAGTGAGTGGAAGAGCATCAGAGAGCCATACAGATTGTCTCCTTGTTAGGGGCAACATGACATCAGGATGTAGCCGGGGCATGTCGGTGCCCACTTAGTTGAATCAATGCAGACATGAGCTACACTTGGTAGTTGTTTTATTGAATGACTCTCCATAGTTTGCCATAGTGAGTTGTGCTCGCACACAGACCTCTGACACACACTGATACAGTCTCGCTCAGCCTGTCCTACTAAACAAGCCCCAGAGAGCATTTACACGTCACAGTCAAAGCAGCTTCTGCACTGATGTTCTTTAATCTACTTTAAGTCTCTCTGTCGATACCAAGGCCAATTCCCCCAAAATAAGGCTAGTTAGCACAAAGCTCTATGTCAAAAGATGCACTGTAAAAAAAACAGTCAGTTATTGACCCAACCTATTCCAGGCTGACAATTTATTGTTTATGAGTGGACAGCAACCCCATTGGTGAACCGGGCAGTGAGACATATTAAAGCACCACATAGTCAAATGGTCACACTTAAATCAGTCCTCGCTTGCTCTGTGGAATCCTCTCTAGGATGGAATACAAGCAAAACTGTGCCTTGCATTCCATTTCAGTCCTCACATAAATGCCGGGTCAGTGTGAGCCAATGGCCGACGGTACATCAAAGTAAGTAGGTCACAAGGATCCACCCGAGGTATTATAGAGCCAAAAGTGGCAAATTTGAGTTGATACTGGGGGAGGAGAGAAGCAACTAGCAGGGCAATGTGATCTAGGAAAATGTGACATTGATGTGGCCAAAGCACCAGATGCACGTGTCAGAACACTTATCTGTGAAAATGAACTGGAACGAGATTAAGGGTTTAGTTGCTAGGACACACCCCATGCCTCACATCCACCTTTTGAAATAGAGCACAGACAGACTCTGGGGGCTTATGATGTGACTATCAGGGTATGGTTATAATTTTTTTTAAATGCTAACAAGTATAGGGCATGGTAAGACAGGGGAAATTTTCTAAAAAATCTCTAGCAGGTTTAGGGTTTGTCCAGTCATGCTGGTAGGAGCACCAGATGTTGATAGCAGGACTAAGTCTTTTTTATTTTAATTTTCCAAATATAGGGGGGGGGGGGGGTTGTTCTTTCCAGCACCCATTAAAAATGCCACCAATGATTGGTGCAAAACCTTTTTTGCACATGCAAAACCAATAACATGACCAATGATTGGGTATAGTATTTGTTTTGCACCAATCATTGGTTGTGTCATTAGTTTTGAGTGTGCGAAAATATTTTTCACATGCAAAAGGTCTTAGTAAATAAAGCCCTCAGTCTTGTTGGAGAGGTCAGGGGCCTCATTTATAAAATGGCCTTATGTTTAAGTTTAAAACCAAAAACTATTTTATAAATGAGGCCCCAGATCAGCACACAAGGCGAAACAGGAAATGAAACAGGAAGCAGGAAGTGATGACAGGGAAAACTCCCACAGAATAAAAATTATCGTATCTGATTCAAGTGAGCATGCTGAGGAGCAGTAGACATGACCATTTCACTACATGGGACATTGGTAACAAGGTCTCACTGCCCCATTAAGGACTGACCTGTCATCTGCCCCTTCTGACCTTTCCAAAGGCTGAAACAAAATAATGCAGCTTTAAAACATAAATACACACCGATGAGCAATAATCATGACTCACATGAGTCACAAAGGCAACACAGCTGGCTCTTCTGGAGTGCACAGATTCAACCGTTATTATTATTTAATTTTTTTTTAAAAAGGTAATAGTTTGATTAATTAATTCATAAAGAGATCGACAAATCCCCAGAATTCGAACAAAGAAAGCTGAACATTTTAAACACATGCCGTTGCAAAACAAAGCTCACCCCCCCACCACCAAAAAAACAAAAACATAAAACAACAAAACAAGGAGGACCAGAAGAAGGTGGAGAGTGAAGGTAAACAAACTCTGTCCAGAGGAGAAGAAGCTTTTTAAAATGCTATTTTATCCTAAAAATATTATGTCATCTGCTTTGATTTTCTTTATCACAACGTGGTTTATCTCCCTCGCTCTCTTATGGTGAGACGAATGCTTCTGCTTTCCCTGATTCCTTGGTGGACTCTCTTCAGGCACTCCTGTCCCCTGTCCTCAGCTTGCGAGCCTTGATCATCTCGGGTGAGGCCCTCTTGCGGTTGCTGGCCAGGCCCAGCCAGCACATCAGGTCGATGAAGCAGGTGGTGGGATTGTAGCGCAGGCCAAACTCACTGGTAGAGTAGTCAAAGGGGAACGTGTGGTGGTAGTTGTGGAAGCCTTCACCTGCACATAAAGGTCAGGGGAAGGAGACAGCACTGGATCAGTGTTCGGCGCACATAGAGTGAAGCCTAGTTGAATTTGAGCTTAAGTCAGCTAGGTTATAAGTTGTTTCCTCTGTCGCGATGGTCGAGTCATGGTAGCATTGAGATAGTTTTGTGTGGATTCCTGTGACTAATCATTTAATTTCCATGAGTTTCATTTTTACAGGTCAAAGATGAGAAATTCCAGCGACCAGGACCTGAGCCCCATAGATTTAGACTTACCTTTCAATCAGCAATCAGGTTTACACCTGGGGAGGTCAAAAAAACCTATTCCCATCCCAAGTATAACTCGGCAGTCACTAAAATAGGAAAGAGAACCAGCAGACCTGGTGAACCTTGAGGACTGGAATATTCCCATTTCTGTTTAAGCACGTTTCGTAATGCAACAGCATTAGGTTCAAACCGGTGCACTTGCTGTATAGTATTGTACAGTAAAACAGTAACTAAGACTAGTGAGACACGACCAGGCTGTAGCGGCGGCAAGTAGAGGAACTGGAGATACACGCGTAGGAGACCACGCCTCACCGATAGCCCAGAAGGTGACAAAGCGGTTCTCCCGGGGGTTGATGTTCTCGTCGTAGGGCCGGTTGCCGTACATGTGGGCGGCGCTGTTCACCAGCCAGGTGACATTGAGGGAGACGCTGTAGCGCAGGATGGAGGAGAGGAAGTAGGAGTTCCACAGAGTCTCATCCCAGAGGTACCAGGGCACCAGCATGGGCACCATGAAGCACATCACCAGTACTGACGTTTTGTAGTATCTGTGGCCCAAACAGCATAGCAACAGTAAAAAAGCCGACAGAACACAGCCAGTCTTTTGTCCTCCTTGGTGACTATAGTAACAAGCCTTTGCTATGAGAATGTGAGGTACTAACTCTGAGAGACACCATCGGAAAATGAGGCTGATGGTACACTTCCACAGGGCACACAAACACACACTCACACGCACGCACGCACACAGGCATGTACTTAACAAACCCATTTCTCACTAGACTATAACTGCCCTGTTTTATCTTTCTCTACTTTTATTGTATTGCATTTTGTGTAAAGCACTTGGCTATATGAGAATCACTGTATAACTAAAGTTTTATTATTATTATTAGCGTTTGCACACACACACACACACACACACATGCAAGAACATGTATGTGCACACACACACACAAACACACAGAAAAATGTCAGAGCACTTAATGACTCAATAGGACACCGGTACAATTCACGGAAGGGACTTGCTGGGGAAATGCATTTATTCAACAGCACACCTCTAATTATTCACCAATTGCTTGAGCTGTCTGTCCAGTGATCAATGCCCTAATCATTCTTAGTCTTTAAACTATGGTTAGCGTGAGTGACCTCTAATTGGATGCAGTAAATCTCCAGTACAGACACTTTCCAGACGGGGAGGAAGACACAGGTGCACAGACACAGCTGCTTTACTCACTTCCTCTGAAACAGTACGACGGGGTCGGCGAGGAGGTCGCTCATGTCCAGCTTCTTGCCCTTCTCGATGACGTCCTGGTGCTTGCGGACAAAGAGCCAACCCACGTGGGCAAAAAAAAAGCCACGCCTTGCATTGTGTGGGTCGCCGTCTGTCTCTGAGTACTTGTGGTGGACCCGGTGGTCCCGTGACCACTCAAAAATGTCATTCTGCAGAAGAGAGTGGCAGACAGATTAGAAGACGACAGGGAAGGAGGATCTGGTCAGTGGTGGAATAAGATGAGTCCCGTTGTCAGACCAGCTTGCAGCCATACTTTACTTCCTGGCTCCTTCACTGATGTTGAGGATTTATTCACATGGAAATTAAGCTTTTAAACTGTCAAGAGACATCAAACCAGGAACTTTATATGATAAAACCCACGCTATAAGTTTAGTATTTTCATGTACATCTGTTTTAGAATAATAACCAAGCAGACATAATATACTGTAAATGAAATATGAATCATGCATCTTGTTAGCTCATGGTAATAACTTGCTTGTGATTAAGAGATGGTACTTTATTGATGGTTACTTATATTCTCTGCTGATGAAAATGTACCTTGTGATGCGCATTACACATTGGCTGATATTCAGGATGATATTTCATAACATCTTATTAGAAGGTGCCTGACACTGAGTTTCACCAGGTCTGAACCATGCGGTACTTGGATATCCATTATCTTGAGGACACCAAATGTGAATCTCTAGGTGCATAAACCTTCACTTCTCCTTGATATTGTGCATTTCCTGTACCTAGTTTGCTGGGACCTACTCCAACAAAGTGACAGTTTGTCCCATATGCATGAGGAGAATAGCCTTCATTAATATAGGAAGGTTCTGGCATGGCCAGAAATTGCACTGGGTTATTACAATTTGCCCATTGATGTGAGGAATGTTCTCACCCCAGTCTGAATTATTCCATGATTCATAAATAGGTGCTACTCATGTAGTGGTCATGGCATCATAATAGACATAGCCTTGACTACAACATTGTTTTTGCGTTAGATACAATGGAATATAACAGATTTTGTGGAAAATCTTTCAATCATTTCTATCAGTGAGATGCATACCTCTGCATAATATCTGAAAGGTCTTTGTCTGAAGTATTTCTGGGATGGGTGCACTTCAATAAATCATGTAGAAGAATTTATTGAGAGAGAAAAAACAAGCGTATTTAGGTGGGGCTAGAAAAAAAAGACAGACAATGCTACCAGATTCTCTTCAAAGGAACATCATTTTTATAGATTTTTGATTTTGGTATTATTTTTTGCTTCTGTTCTGAAGGTAAAGGTATAAGGCTTGAGGGTGTGTCTCCTGTGTGACTCATTTGCTTGTGAGTATATCCAGGCAGAAGTTCTCCCTCCCCCTCTCTCTGTATTGATTGGCCAGGTCATGTGTTTTCCCCAGCAACTGGCTTTTGTAATGTTGAGAGCATGGGATTGTGGGAAGGACACCCAGTATAACTATCAGCATTCAAACTGAGCTCTCCCACATAAGGTGGCCAGTGTCCAGATGCTAACTCACCCACAATTCCTTCTCAATCAGGGGGTATACGTGGACAACATGTATACATAAAATGTTATACATTGCTGCAGGGTGAATGACTGTTCATCGCTACGGTCTGTAAATAAAGGGCAAAGCCTGTTAGCTGCGGGGATTACATGGGACTTTTTTCTGAAGAGCCAAGAGCAGGAAAAAACAAGGCGATCGAGACACAAGGCAATCGAGTTGCATGCCTTCGAGAGCGCGTGACATCAGAATCGCATCACCCGAACATCACTCAAATGGATGATCATGTGGGAGCATCATTCTTTTCTACCTCTTCCTGAAGATGAAGACACACTCTGTGGACTGGAACTAATCCCTCTTGGACTCATTATGAAAGCACTCCCAAATGTATTGTGAGCTTAGGAGAGGAGATGAAGGCACTGGGACCAGACAGTGGGTTAACAGAAGGATTCAGCACACATTATCATAATAGGCACCAATATGGTCTGATGACACCCTTCAGATTAGGCAAACATAGAGTTGTAAAATTCATCACAAAGACCCTGACCCAATACAGTCACTGTTATTGAAATACTGAATTACAGAACATGTTAAAATATATCTTTAGAGTGTTTGCTCTAGCTCAGATTCATATCCTAATGTGTTGATGGGAGTATTATTGCATTCATTTTTTTTTCCAAATAAACCTCAAGCCAGGCTTAGGCTGAAGTAAACCATCTTATGTCTTCATTTTCCAATATGATACTCGACATTAGAGAAAGCTATGAGCCCTGTGAAAGTTTACTGTGAGTTCTTGGAATGAGGAATTGTAATTTAGATTGTACAATCCTCACAGTGCAATGCGGTGTAGCAAAGGAAAGTCTTTGGTTTCATTGATCGTGGGAACCATTACAGTAAAATGTATTTCTGCTTATTTACAGGTTTCACCAAGGTGACTTTTCAATAGACCCCTCCACATCTAGCATCCTAATGCCCACACAGCTAACTCCAGAATCCACACAAGTGCAAGTCAATGAGGTTAGATTGCATATAACAAGACCTTACATGTTTGCACATACATTACTCTGTCATACAGTATTACACTGGGGTAAGGAAGGAGCAAGGGGCAATTGACCTGTGATATTGTTGGACCTGGTATACCAACAGTAATTCAAGAAAATGCAAATAACTATTTTTGAACAGCCATGCTGTACATTGAAAGCTATTGCTATTCTTGACAGCAACCAGTGAAAACAAAACAGACAGATGAGCTACCAGCTAATATAGGTATAATGTCACACAATGATTTTTAAAATATTGACAAA
Source organism: Synaphobranchus kaupii (assembly GCA_029718625.1). Classification (NCBI taxonomy): domain Eukaryota; kingdom Metazoa; phylum Chordata; class Actinopteri; order Anguilliformes; family Synaphobranchidae; genus Synaphobranchus; species Synaphobranchus kaupii. Next base: position 191,825 of record CM056386.1, on the reverse strand, counting down.
CAGAATGTTGAATGCAATACAATTCCTTTTCATTAGGTCTTCAAAACTCAATGATTAAGCTTTAAGGGCCATATACAGTATGACATAAAGAAGGTCTATAATACCTCCCTGGGTAAGAAGGGGATTGGGACTCGGAGCTGAAACAAAGCTTGAGTGAACACAACTGATGTCAGGGACAGGGGGAATTCTGGGAAAAGCCTGCCACAGTAATGCGGGTCAGTGAGCCTGCAATATTGAACAGTGGAATCCTTTAGTACTCAGATGGAATGGGGTTAGGGTCTAGGTGACATGGGGTTAGCGTACAGATGGTCTGTGTTGCACCTCACCTGGAATGCCATGGAGTTAGCAGCAGCAAGGAAGACCCGCAGAGGCAGCTTAGCTTTGTAGGACCTGTGGCTCCAGAGCCGATGGGCCCCCGCTGTCACCCCCAGAGCTGTGACCAGGAAACACACGTAGGCTGCAGACACAGTAGAAGGACATGAGTGTGGCAATGTGCAAACCAATGCACTATTCACAGCATTTCATGGAAAGAAATAAAAAGTTGTTGTTTTTTTTACAAACAATACCATTAGCTCTGATAGAGTATGCTAAATTGAATTTAAAAAATAAAATGTGAAACTTTTTCAGGTAGCTTGTCTTTTTAACAAAATTCTTGGGATCCTCCAATTAAGCCTGTGAGATCCTCCGTTTTCAATAAAGATCAAAATTCACAATTAATCAATAACATAATGTGACACTGAGCAGAATAACAGTAAGCTATGAAGCCTCTTTGATATACTGTAAGGTACTGACTGGAATTTATTTATTTATTTATTTATGTTATTGCCCTCTTTTCTGAACTCACTGCTGCATGGAACCAATATCAATCAATATGTCTGTTTCCCTGTGGGACTTCTTACAATACAGGAAATATTTCAATCAGTTCATGCAGGTAGACACTGGGGGTGGATTCCAATCGTGTATTTTATCCGTCCTCTTCTCCTCGGTCCTCGCCTGACCCGGAAATTGACTGAGGTTCGCCATCTTTAAGGCCTCCCTGTTCCCCACTCCTCGCTCCTCCGAGGAGCATTTAACCGGTTTGGAATGTCTTTAAAGATGGTGGACCTTGATCGATTTCCGGGTCAGGCGAGGACTGAGGAGACGAGCATGGATAAAATAAGCGATTGGAATGAACCCACTGTGATGCTCCGTGTAAAGGATAGGGCTATTCAGAAACATCAGTGGCTGCCTGGTTCCTGGATTATTATGGGTATTTCTAAGTGAAGTGGTACATTGTTTCTGTCAATGGATTTTAGTGCATAGGCCTACTTTAGGACTGTTGCTGAGGAGGTGGTGAGGGGGAAGGCTAATTATATGCTCTTCTGGGATAACACCAAGTGACAGGTTGTTTTAGCAGTGCAGTGATTCACAGTTCAGCAAGTCAGACAGCTTTATTTAAATATCTTTAAAGATGTACTTAATACTGAAAAGCAAAAAAAGGTTTCACATCCAAGCTACACAAGAAATTGTGATTGTAGCATAAGCATTTTGGCTTTCACAGCAACCTACATTAGCATATTTTCATCCTAATGTATAAATATTTAATGACTGTTGAAATCTAATTGTATTTGGTTTATTAGCCTATGTGTGGGAATTAATTCTCTGATATCCCCTTGACACCACTGGTCTAATCCCAAAGCCAATGGCAAGTGGATTTCATCGTTAAAGACTAAATAAATTAATAAATGCCACTCAAATTACAGCTATCATCCTCAGCATTGGCCCCTACCAAGTGTTTTACTTCTAAAATCTACACATATTCATACATGTTAGATCGTATCCTTCGGCATATCTCATTATGTTCCAAAAGAAAGTGTATTTGGACATACTATATAAGGCATGTAAATGCATAATTAGAATGCTGCAACAAATCCAGCAATGCTTAACCTATGGGCCTGATAAACTGAATGGAACCCTTCTGTACAATGCTGTTTCCCTGGGAGCTGAGAGACATGGAGATCATCACAGCAGCAGAGAGTAGCCTATCTATAAAAGCGCTGCAACAGAAAGCTATCTTAAGCACTACGATACTGAGTAGCACTGATATGCAATTCACATTGACATTATATAATTGAACAAATGTAGCTCAAATTCTGAAAAAAAGGGGTTTTGAAATTCACAGAACAAATTTGGACAGCCATTGTCCAGCCTATTTTGCAGCCCTGCACAATTACTAACAATCTTGACACTGGAAGGAACATTAAAGCTAGTTAATGACCAATTGAATAAAGTTATTATACTGTATGCTCAGGAGGATAAAAAGGTGGACTAGAATGCTCAGAAGGAGTGGATCACATACATTTCCTTCATCTATGGCAGATCTGGGCACTTTGTGGATGAATAAAAGCATAACACTACCCAAATACAGGAATGGAAGCTGGCCCAAGCTACACCTGTTAATCAAACTGTTTAATTCTTCACGCTACCCTCAAAACATACAGATGATACAATGGCATTACAGTACATTTTAAATGCTCTGTAACATTTTTTTTTGGAGGGGTAGGGGGTTGTAGTGTATTTAACATTTGTCTGTATTGTATTGTGCAGTATTCAATTTAATTACATTTTATTGGTATAGTGCTTTTTACAGAGACTGTGACAAAGATGCTTTACAGAGGAAACAAAAAGGATAATTTGGCAAAAATCCAGGCCTGACCCCCCCCCCCCCCAAAAAAAGCAAGAGAGGTAAAAAAAAAATTTTTTTAAACTCCCCAGTGGGAAGCAAAACACTCAAACGTTAATGAACAATGCCTAGACTGTTGTGTAAGTTGCTCTGGAAAAGAGCGTCTCCCAAATGCCAGTAATGTAATGTAATGTAGATTGTTCTAGTAATCAAAAGCTGCTCGGGACAACCTGATGACCAAAATATCCTCCAAATGACTTTAATATATTGAAGCATCAAAAACCCAACTCTCTGAACTATGGAGCCCTTACCCAGTTTCTCTGTATCCAACCCATATCACTGCTTTATACCACCTCAAAGACTTAGGGATGAATGGCTGAACATCTGACAGCTGTCCCTTCGCTGAACACAAGTGGATTCTGTAACCAGACCATGCACTGCTGAACCCTATCTAGCACCCATTAGAAAATGATTTATGCAATCCATTAGAAAATGATTTATACGATTACAGGTCATGTGACTCACTCTCTTGATCGCTGTGGGATTTTTGAACCATGGTGACAGACTGAAATCATGGCTGTGGACTACATTTTCCTGGGACAATATTTGTTCCATGGAACGGTCTCTCTCTCTCTCTCTCACTCAACCTAAGAAGACAAGCATCCACAGTTAAGAGGGTAAATCTCATTCCAGACCAAAGTGGGTTGCATTGCTCCCACCAGAGTTATATTTCTTGTTGCCATTAATTTAAAAAATTAGATTTTATTTTTTAAACCAAGATTAGATGCAATGGGGTATGTTCAAAACTGCAGCTGTTCATAAGGCACTCTAATGAAAATGGATTGCTTCCTTCACTCTGATAATACTAATCATTATAAAATATATGCATGTACCTTGGATGTGGAGAAAGTCAGGCTGCAGATAAAGAGATCATGGATTAGGACTGGACTTTCACTGTTTTTGAGGACAAACCCCCCCCACCACACACACACACACACACACACACACACTCGCACAGAACAATAATGTTAAGTACTCGATAAGCTCTTCAGGCACATATTTCATGTAAAATATCAGCCGCAGGGCACATTTTGAATACAAACTAGCTCTTAAAAGCATCAACCTAGTAAAATGACTCCCTTAGTCAATCAGGGTGCAACTATCTGTGAACAAATACAGCAGCGCCACGCTTCGGATAATCCAAGTGACAATTAGGCAATAATTGAAAAAGCATCACCACTGATTCAATGAAATAACTCCTATTGATCACTCTCAGAAAAAAGGTACGAAAATTACTTAAAAAGGTACAAATGCTGGTGTTGATACCCTATAGGTACCGAGCTAGCAATACATAATTAATTTGTACCTTTTTTGGTTGAAAGGGTACTTATTAATATCAAAATAAAACTTTGTAAATTTTGTTCCTTAAAGAAAAAAACGTACCTCCACTCTACCTTCATTTCTGAGCGTGATGTAGAAGATACGATAGCAGGAGTCAGACACCGCATTACCCTCCCCAAACCAAGCTGCTTTATACCGAGGTAGTAAGAGGCATACAGGTAGGCATTTTCAATGAATAAAATGTCCTGCTGCCATTTTATTTTATTTATACCAGGGACCTTTTGAATTCTATTTTGTTATATTACATGCTGACTTAAGTTGGGATTTCGACGCATTTTGAAATCCTTTAAATATACAGGTTAAATATACAGGTTGTGTGAATTTCAAATCCAGTGTAGGGAGGTGCAAAATAACATTTCATTGTTAAACCAACTCTTATAGAGTACATTTTACTCTGGCAGAGTGCAATTGATCCCTCTTGGAGAACTGAATTTCTGTCAGGACAACTCTCGACTCTCTGTCAGGACAACTCGTATTTAAATGACATGTTTAATGAATTTTTTTTAACGAATTTTAGTTTGGCGGTGAATGGATCCGCTTTAGTACTGCTCCGGAGCATGGGCATCTCCCCCCGCTAAACAGGAGATGACCAGAAACCCCCCCCCCCATACTAAAGCAGATCCAAACAACAGGTGGAAGCTGTGGTGGCGGAGAGTGACAGCAAATTTCTTTCAACACAATCCGTAAGCAAACAAAGAGCAACGCATCAGCATTCAAGCAGTACAGAGAGAACTAATTATTGGCTTAAAAAGGGCACTCCATTAGAGGTGTGTGCATGTGATTGGTTGAGTATGTGACGCGTGATTGCTAGCTGACCATGGTCGGCTACAGCGAGAGGTTCTCCGACAGAACTTGCTCTGCGAACTCGTTCGCGACACTCATTAACACTGATGATTTTGCTCTGTGACAACATCTTGCTTTCCCCACAAACCCTTACTGCACATGCCTGGTAGGAGGTCTCATCACACCATATCAGCTAAAAATACCGCCCCCCACCTCCCCCCCATTGCACCATTCCACCCTCCAACTACCCACTTCCCCTCTCTTCATTCAGTCTGATGAAACCCAGCCTTCCAGTCTAGCCCTCAATCATGTTACATCCGCCTCCAGTCTCTCCCCTGTCTGGCCACCTCAGTGGAATTGATTCCCGGTGAGATGCAGAGTGCCAGAACACCGTGGGGCAAACACACCAGAGCATTCATTACGGCTCTAACGCTCGAGTCTCTGAGGATGACCCGGCTCGGTCCCCTTAATGGTTCCGCGCTGAAAGAAAAAACAAAACAAACTAAAGATCAAGGGAACTCTGAGAACTTTGATGTCACTTGTGTTGCATGTAAAGGGTGACCTTATGCTGTATGCAAAACCTCAGAGGTTCTGGTTGTACCTTATTTTGGTTTACGGTGTATTACAAACCCCAATTCCAAAAAAGTTGTAAATAAAATGTAAATAAAAACAGAAAGCAATGATTTGCAAATTCTTTTTTAAAACATTACAAAGACAAGATACTTAATGTTTTAACTAATCAACTTTATTGTTTTTTGTAAATATATGCTCATTCTAAGTTTTATGCCTGCAACACGTCCCAAATAAGTTGGGACAGGGGCATGTTTACCACTGTGTTACATCACCTTTCCTTTTAACAACATTCAGTAATCTTTTGGAAACTGTGGACACGAATTGTTGTAGTTTTGAAGGCGGAATTTTTTCCCATTCTTGCTTGATATAAGACTTCAGCTGCTCAACAGTTCGGGGTCTCTGTTGTCATATTTTGCACTTCATAATGCGCCACACATTTTCAGTGGGAGACAGGTCTGGACTGCAGGCAGGCTAGTCTAGCACCTGCACTCTCTGACTACAACACGTGCAGAATGTGGTTGTAACACGTGCAGAATGTGGCTTGGCATTGTCTTGCTGAAATAAGCAGGGACGTCCCTGAAAAAAACGTTGTCTAGATGGCAGCATATGTTGCTCCAAAATGCATATACCCTTCAGCGTTAATGGTACCTTCACAGATGTGCAGGTTACACATGCCATGGGAACTAACACACCCCCATACCATTTGAACCTTGCGTTGGTAACAATCGGGATGGTCCTTTTCCACTTTGGCCCAGAGAACACAACGTCCATAATAAAGTCTTACCTTGCATTTGTAGATGCAGCGACGAATTGTGTTTACTGACAATGGTTTTCCAAAGTATTCCCGAGCCCACATGTGCTTATATTCATTACAGAAGCATGTCGGTTTTTAATGCAGTGCCGTCTGATGGATCGAAAGGTCTCAGGCATTCAATATTGGTTTTCGGCCTTGCCCTTTATGCACAGAGATTTCTCCAGATTCTCTGAATCTTATAATAATATTATGGACTGTAGATGGTAAAATCCCTAAATTCCTTGCAATCGTGTGTTGAGAAACGGTGTTTATAAACTGTTGGGACTATTCGCTCACGCAGTTTTTCACAAAGTGGCGAACCTTGACCCCATCCGTGCTCGTAAACGCCTGAGCCTTCGTGGATACTCTTTTTATTCCCAGTCAGCATCACCTGTTACCTATTCACCTATTTACCTGCGTAATGTTCCAAACGGGTGTTTTTTGAACATTCCACAACCTTCCCAGTCTTTTTTTTGCCCACTATTTTGGAATGTGTTGCAGGCATCAAATTCGGAATTAGCGTATATTTACAAAAATCAATAAAGATGATAAAACATTAAATCTATTTTATTTGTACTGTTTTCAATTAAATATATGTAAAAGAGAATTTACAAATCATTACTTTCTGCTTTTATTCGCATTTTACATACTGTCAAAACTTTTTTCAGGCTTAGCGGAACTACCCCCACTACTCTCTCTCACACACACACACACACACACACACACACACACACACACACACACAATCTCCATAGTAACAAGACTCTTACTGACAAAGATTCCCAATTTATTATCACATGTATACAATGCCTGATGTTTCAGACAGGAGCAGCCCCAAGTTAACATTAACAATACAACCACTTTCTGTCCCTGTCGCCATGTGAGCACCACACCGCATGCGAAACATCTGATCGAATATAAATTTCACAGGTCAGGACAGGGAGCAGCATTCAGCCACTGCAAAGCTCATACACGTCAACAGTAGCCCTTAACTGACATGGTCACTGGTTTAAACCGGAAACACGAAATAATAGTCACGGATTAAACTGCATTAAACAGAGAGATACAAGGGCAAATATTGCATAGAAAATGGAGGGGAAAACATTTGTTGTGCATCCCCTCCATAGCTTCCCTTTGGGAGTATACGATTCCAGGCGACAGTCATGAAACGGCACAGAGGAGCCAGAGGAAGACAAGCATGGCTTGCTAAGAAAATGTTTTTGTGTGCAGGCTGAAAGTAGACTGTGGGTGGAAAAAGTGCTGCCTGAATTAAGTAAAAGTCAAGTTCTGACCTGACTGGCAATGCTCCGCAACCTTTAGGTGACCCAAAGATCCCTCCTAAGACGTCAATTACCCCAGATGGTTAGGGTGTGTTTACAAGAGGCGAATAATAAACATGCAGGTATACTATCTGAAAAATGTGTGATACTTTCACCCTGTTCTTCTAACAAATGAGGGCCAATGGAACGGTCGTCGCGTGCACTGTTACACACTGTGAGTCTGTTACAAGCGATGATATCAGCCCCGGAGCCATTAATAAAAACCTGATTTGTCCCCTGTTTGAAGGCCTGAGGCCTGTCCCACAATGCTTCTAATTGTCTTGCAGAAGTTGTGTGTTTTAGGGTCTGAGAAGTGAGGGCCATTTAGCAGCAGGTAGCAGCCAACAGACAAAAAACACAACCTGTCCTGGACCGATAGAACAAATATTTTTGGAAATTAATATAATATGGTCAGATGTGAGTAAAGCATTGCAGAGGATCTGGTTTAATGGGTAAACTGAAAGGGCATTACATGTTTAAATACTTCATTCTTGTCTGAGAAATTAGCCTTGAGGAACAAATAACCAGAGTGACACACCTGGAGAAATCCCAGGAAGTAAAGAGACCAGGTTGCAAAAAATCAGGTTTCAGAAACAGATGAAAGGCACTTAACAACTCTGCAGGCACACGCCTACGCTGCTTGGTGAGGTAATGAGAATCTCCATCATGCACCATTAAGTATTTAAGACTCTTCTCAAAGATGTGGCCACTTCATAACATAATATGTACTGATTACAATTACCAATGGATAATTGAAGACCCTGGTGCTAAGTACTGGTCACATTTTTAGACAATTCAAGTTGAGCATAGAAACATGTTGTATTTGTTTAGCTAAGTCCACCCTATAAATATTGTTAACAGAAAAGGTGCCTAAGCAATGCATAAAAACAGCAAAACTTTTAATGGCTGATTTTATGGATCAATGATATTTTCGGATTTGATTTTCTCAAAATAGGCATTTTGTGACTTCAGTACTTTTAGCACCAGGGTCTTCAATTGCTCTCTAGAAATTTCTCTCATGCTCAAGACCAGAGCAAAACAATTCTGACTTGACTTGATTCCCCATTAGGTCAGCGAAAAACTTCTCAATCCATATATTTATATGTATATTCAAAGAGGGGCAGACACAATTAACACCTTATTTGCCAATATCAGGTGTTGAACAGCTAAAACTATTCCTTTATATTCAATGGAAAAAAAAATGTTTCTCAGTGATTATCTTACTGTTTTTCTTAACAGTTTGCGGAACAGCAAATACAAGTAAAAGTTATTCTGACCATCTAGATAAATATATGACTTCAATATATTTTATGTTACCTCTTTGATACTCTGTTTCTTCCATATCTCTTTGCTTGTGTGTTAACAATACACAGGTAGACATAATTGAGAATTCAAATACAGTTTATCTACACAGTACTTGTTGTGCATAACCCATTATTATTTATGAACAGTGGTCATTAATATAAGTTCAGATAGGGATCTGTCAAACAGAATACGACTAGTGAATAACTCCTTGGGCAGAGCGAAAACACAGAACTCGTAGTAACACATACAAGCAAAGTCCACATTACTTAAATACAGTTAACACACAAAGGCACTGTGGCCTCAAAGCACTTGATACTTGACAATAATTCAATGACAAAATGAGGATCCTGTGAGACCGGGGTATAATAATTCAATCTCAGTGCTGGGCTGTGAGAGTTGGCTGTAGTTTTTCCATTAACGATAGATGCCACCTTAAAGTACTGGGCTGAGAAAAGGAACCCACCTAACATCAGACAGACACTGCAGGCAATAACGTTCAATCCTCCAATTACACAACCACACCTCCATTAAGTGCACCACACTCAGTACCAGACCATGTACTGTGCAAAGGAGAACCGTATTGATATTCTCTTAAGATATACCACAGGCAATTTACAGTTAACCATCCCATGATATCATGAAACTAAGAATTACAGTGGTATCAATGGAAAGGGGTATATGCCAAATGGTGCCAAATACAAATATCAAAAAGAAAGTAAAAAGTAGGCTATTTGCAATGAAGATTGTAATTATTCATCAGCAAATACAAAAACCAATAAACAAATTAAAATAGAAAATGTAAAAAGATTAAAAGTAATTTAAGTAATCTGTAATCTGCATGCTTTCATTAGGCTACCTTTTTTATGACAGAAAATGTTTTTGCCCTGAAAACATATTTGAGTAGCCTAAGTCAACTCGTTTATTTTTCAATTTTTAGAATCATACTGATATTCGCATCAGCAACACATATTACAATTAAATAATTTTGATATGCAATACTTCAACGTTTTTTTCATATTTATTGTTCATCTGTCCAAAAACAAACAATGATGAGAACGTTATGACAATCAAAATGCAAGTGCCCGGAAGAACATGCCACAAAGGCCACACTGCTCCACAGAAGTCTGACATACTGTAACTCGTTTAAATGTACTGCAACAGGGACACAATTATTTCCCAAAAATAATTGGAAATGAAATACGGGCAAACGGCGTAGTATTATGTATTTGCTGAACCGTTCCCATGCGCAGGCACACATTACTCGTTAGTTGAAGGCATACCGTACGCAATCTATTAACTATATTTTTATACGAAGCTTGATTTGTACGGGTAGGCTACTAAAACAATTTATGGTGAATATATCATGTGCAATTATTATTTTTTTTAAATTAGTAAACGTGATGTCATCTATACCAACCATGCACTTGCACTGCAGTAGGCTACGCAACATCTGAAGTTACACAAGCCTGCTAGTTACACAAGGTAAGTTCTTTGTCTCCGGCACTTACACCATATCCAGGTAAGGGGGTGCGCCTTCGGGATGAGGAAGAGGGAATAAACTGCCCCGATGTGTAGCAGGGTCATCAGGATTACATTTCTCCAGACGATGTGCGGAGTGCATTTGCCCTTCGCGTCCGTGTTCAGTGCCTCCGACGCCTGGTGCATCTCTGCTCTCGCCGGCTCACCCGCTACCCTCTCCCCACTCTGTACAACGCTTCCATCCGACACACTCACCATCTCTGCATTAAAGCACTTGTTTTGCGATCCTTGGGGAGGCGTGTGCCCCTAAGAGTCTACGTTGCTGACAGCTGTATCAGAATTGTTAGAATAAAATTAAATGTCAAAAGGATGCAAAGTCTCCTATTGTAAACCCACGGCAGATGCTATTGATGGAGAGGAAAGGCATAGCTCTCTGGCTTCTCATCCATTGTGGTTAGTATGAGAGAACTGAAAGTCTCACAGAGACCTGCAGTGCCGCAGCCAATCATGTGTCGTGGCTGTTGTGTTTTAAAGAGAAAACAGAATGCTAGTGCATGGAGCTTTGAGTATAAAATTATTGACTTGAAAACTATGGGATGCCGGATAAGGGCAAATATTTTACACGTTTAACAAAAATACGTCAGATTTATTTGCATATTAATTGTCATGTATATGTGCTTTGAAAGAATATTACGTTTCCAAGCCGTTTATTTCCATTAAACACATTTGACAATATTTTAAAAGCCAAAACAATTCCAATGTGACAGAGTAACAGATGGAGTCGGAGCAGCAACAAATAGATGGAATTTCTAGTGAACTATCACTGCAACTAATGGGCCGTAAAACGATTAGGGGGGTTGTGTAGCCTAGGCCCTATACGCAGGGACTCCACAAACCCTATGCAAAGGTTTCTAGTTATACCATTTCTCAAACTTCTTAGAGCAAGTGGCTCACTGCAGTAAGAGGATAAAGCGGACGGCATACTTCATCAAACATGGTAGACAAAAGACGTTTAGACAGTGGTGTAGTAGTATCTAGAGAATGGGTATACTCTAATTTAGCAAATTCATACTAATTGATATGTGCACCAGTGGGGATTAAGAAGTGAGTAGCCTATACTCTCTGCCCACTAAGAAAGAAGTGGGTATCCGCGTATACCCTCCACTACACTACTGCGTTTAGACAAAGACAAAAGACGTCCACCGACACCTCCAAACGATTTACTTAAAAAGACAAACCGACTAGAACTGTGATATCTAGACCAATTGCAGACAGGGGCGGGTCAATGAACAACAAACTTCTGAGAAAGTTCGCCTTGGCCGCCTGCACAGAATGCAGGTCTACGAAGGCAAAAAAAATGTCTTTCTGTTCTATTAGATGTGTGCAGACATCTAAATGATCGTGTCTGATGAAGTAGGCTATGCCGTCCGCTTAAGTAGGCTACTGCAATTGATCAAGGATGGAAGTTGGCTTACATTGGTTGTATATTGTGCTTTACAAGGTAGCCTACATAAGGTGAAGTAGCCTACACTACCAAAACCCTAATGAAACAGTTAATGACCAACGATAGACGGGTGACAAATGAAAGGAAAAACCTGAATAAATGAGTGGAGAAACATAACGAATACAGATGCTTCCATACAGGTGTACTGCATGATACAATTAAGCAATTAACATCCCATCATGCTCTGTGGGGCTAGGCACTGTCTCTACCATGAGGACCCCTAGAAACAGACCACAGTCTCGACTATGTTCAATGCATTTCACAAAATTATATCACTAATCTAAATCAAATCTGCCGAGATGGGAGGGCCCCTAGCCACGGTCTCTATAATACAACCAGTGACACCTGGGGGGGGGGGGGGGGGTCCGTGCGTGCCCCGGGGGCCCGTGGAGTTTTTTCTTGCCACTGTTGCCTTTGGCTTGCTCTTGTGGGGGGGGGTTAGGCTGGGTTTTTCTGTGAAGCGCATTGTGAGAACTAGTTGTGAAATGCGCTATATAAATAAATATTGATTTGATTTGGTTGGTAGATCCGGCCATACGTCAACGCAGTACGTGATCAGACTGTGTCAGCAAGAACAGTCCGTCGACAACTACATAGAGAGGGATATTATAGTAGGTTTGCAGTTCATAAACCCCTCATTACAAAGACAAATGCACATTTGAGAGTTCAGTGGTGCAAAAACCATAGACACTGGTCTACAGAGATGTGGAAAAAAAGTGTCATCCTTCATCATATTCTCGACAAGTGGGCGAGTGCATGTGTGGCGCACACCAAGAGAACGCTACAGGCCTGAATGCTTGACCCCTAAACTGAGAGGGTCCGGTGGCTGTTATGCTGTGGGGGGGCATTTTCCTGCCATGGTTTGGGTCCACTTGTCCCCTCAGAGGGAAGGGTCACTGCAAAACAATACAAAGTTATTCTGAGTGATCACCTTTATCCTATGATGAAACATTTCTACCCTGATGGGAGCGGTCTCTTCCAGGATAACAATGCCCCATCCACAGGGCGCGAGGGGTCACTGAATGGTTTGATGAGTACGAAAATGATGCAGTCAACAGATCTCAACCCAATTGAACACCTATGGGAAATTTTGGACCGATGTGTTAGACAGCGCTCTCCACCATCATCAAAATAGCAAATGAGGGAATATCAGAGGCTCGTGGTGGCCCAACACCTTACTTAAGACACTCTATGTTGGTTTTTCCTTTAATCTATCACCCATCTGTATATTATTTGTGTAAAGTCAGCAAGACCAAGTTAAGGTGGAACACAATCAAAGGATGTCAACTTCAAGAGCAAGGATTTAAATACAACCACAGCCCGCAGCATTGTATTAAGTCTTCCCTAAGGAGAATATGGTCATATTTTGTGAATGCCATTGCTATTGAACACTTAGAATTATATAGCCTACCTATGACGATAATTGCAATTCTGCAGGTTAATTATCATGTGGTCTCAAAGTGATCAGCCTCTTACGGAATTCCAGCCTTAAAACAGAAAGAAAATCAGCTCAGATTTTAACCGGTAAACACAGTCGAATATAACAATGAGAAGACTTGAATTTAGGCTAGCTCTGACGTATACATGTAAATGTACCATGGAAAACTATGGTTTGTTTGTAAGGTTAAACATAATCCATTGGTGGTTCTTAAAACTAGGCAAACAGACAGGGGAATCGCATATAAACGAATGGAGGAGAAAGCACAAGGTGAACTGCAGTCCATTAAAGTCAGCTCACGCAGTGCACGCTCCAAATTTCTCGATGAATGTCTCTGATAATTATGAGAAATCCATAATCTGTGCATGGCACATGCACCCTTCAAAATAGAAAAGGGTACATGCTGGTTGGTGACAATCACACATGCTCGCTGAGTGGATCTGTCACTGACAGCAGCTATCCAATTCATCGGTATCTTGAGAAATGTTTTTGTGTCTGGTCTTTGGTGTACGCCCACATCGGCCACTAACTGTGCCAGCATAGTACCTGCCTGCTCCTGTATTCTGTAAGGTTCAATAGCACATACACTGACTTAAACTAGTGATAAAATGCAAGAAATGACAAGTAGAGAGACAGTTATTAGGAGGAAGAGATATAAGTGAGGAGGCAAGTTTTCATTTCAAGCGAACAAAGAGAAAAAGAAAAATCCAAACAATTCCCTTTATTTTCCTAAAACGGTGTTAAACTTGCATCCATCATTTTCATCTGCCATTGAATCTACCGATAAAACAGGTTCATGCTTGGTGATCGTTACTCAGTTCATTCCGATAAGATAAGACAATCATCTTCCACAAGCACCCACTGCTCATTAAAACAATCCTGTAGGAGTCATACAACAACCCACAAACACCTGAGATAGATATGTGAGGTCTGGTTGAAGTACATTTTCAAAATCAATGACAAGGTACAAGACAAAACAAAACAAAAAAACCTCCGTAACCTGAACATGAGATTTGTTTCTCTATGAAGGGTGTGCATCCGCTGTCTTGGGAGATTTATAATCCTATTGGTTTGAAATGACTGGCTGTTTTTGAAGTGGGATGGCTATGTCTGAAATGCATGTGAAACACCTTGTTTAGCATTCAGTTGAATATATCAGGGAGCAATCGGTGTTAATGCAATCCAACCACGTTTTTAAATAAATACTATTTATTGAAAATATTGCATGTTGTTGGTGTTAAATTTCCTATTTCATTGATGACATGAGACATTTGTGACAGAATTAGGGTTAAAGGCCCGTCCACACCAAGAACGATAACTATAACGATAACTATAAATATATCGTTTTAAAAATAGTTCTAACAAGTGGATGGCAGAGTCCACACCACAACCATAATGACAACGACAGTGACGAACGATATCGTTGGGATCACTTTCATAGCGATTTGATGAACGATATTGACAAGCTGCCGACACAGCTGGAGCGTGCAGCACAGCGCATGCTTGGTGCCACTGTTTACAGAACGTTATCGTTCATCAGTGTGGATGCTCACATCGTTATCGTTAGTTATCATTATAGTTATCGTTCTTGGTGTGGACGGGCCTTTAGTTTGCTCTTACTTTCAATTTAAAAAGAGATAGGAAGCAAAAAATGACAACAGAATGAAGAGAAAAATAAGAAAAGTAAAACACGTTCAAATGACATCCTGGGGGCAAGACAAGGACAATCCCAGGTCCCTCCTATTTAACCTGACAGTCAGCTAAACACTCAACAAATTTCTGTGACACTTTGGCGTTTCCCTGCCAACGATCCATCATCAAAGGCATGTATTATCTTTAACAGGACAGTTTTGTTTAAAAACTTCAGTTAAAAAAAAAAAGTTACCATTGCACTCTGCTCTGTCTGGATTTCATGATTACAAGTAAAAAAAAATAAAAAATAAAATAAAATAAAAACGAATTAAAAAATGACAAGGGACAAGACAAAATAATCTAAAAATTAAAACTGAAAAGATGGGTTGCCCCAATGTAAATTTCAGCGATGATGAGATGGCAAAACCAACACTATTTGGTCCTGTGTCCAGGTATAAATGTTGCAGTCGTAGTGATACTGATGGCCTCATGTGCGTGCACGGGGAAGGCCCCTCCCAGTCACACCCCGAGCTTGTTGGCCTGTGTCAGAACCACCTTCAGTACTGGCATGAACGCAGACGTCTCGCTGAAGTTGCTGTTGCTAACGATGTGGGTGTGGATGTTCAAGCTGTCCGTGTAGGAGCGCATCTCAATGCTCTGCACCATGTTGTGCAGGCCCCTCACGATCGCCGGGGAGAGCTGAAAAAGACATGTATAACGCTCAGACGCTCCCAGTCATCGAACTACAAAAGCTCAAGATTACTCTAAAAACAACCTCTTGTCAAACACCCCAGCGCTGGAAATGGAAACTGGATTAAAAGGATTAAACTGGACCGCAAAGACTTTCAAAAGATGATCCTCTTCACTTTTTTCCCCCCAAGGAGAGTTCTTAGTCTCTCTGCACAAAAGCACTTGTGATCTAATCAGAAATAAGCTTTGATCTTAAAGCGATCTGTTCTCAGAACCTGAATATCAGAAAAAGATCATCACTGTCCAATCACGGCAACTTGAAAAACTGAGTGGATGGGAAAACATAATCACCCACTTTGCCATTTACCAGTTTGTCCAATAATATTTTACCTGCATTTACGCAGAACCAGTGCCCTGCTACAAAGAAAGTGATGGACTCTGGGACGTACCCAGGGTGTGAAATTAACACCCGCCACCAGCCCAATACTGGTAAAATTTTGATTGTGGCTGCTAACACTATCGACTGTAGCAGCCACTTTGACAGGTAACCAACCAGATTGTGTTATACTGTAAAAGGTAATGTGGCTGGAAAACTTTGAAAACGGCTGGTGATTTTTAGAATCCACAAGCCACTCTGGCCAGTGGGTGATGAAGTTAATTTCATTCCCTGGATATACACCCAGGACTGTAGATAGAGTCCATGCAATGCTCAGTTCTGCCTAGCCCTCCATCTTGCCTCACACTGACGGGACACTCACGGTTTTCTCTCGTAGTTTATCGTACAAGGACTCCAGGCGTTTGTTGGCGTCGTCCAGCTTCCTCTTGGTCTGCTGTAAGAGTGACAGTAATCCCATTTGAAACTTTTAAAATGGTTTTAATTTGGCACCATCGATCTGACCTACAAACCTTACGGTGCATATCAGAGACCACAAACTCAGTGATAAGAATAGTAACTATCATCAGATAGTACTGTGGATGTGACCTGCACAAAAAAATAACTGAAAATGAGAACATTCTGTTTGTGTGCAGCCAACTTGGAAAAAAAAAAACTAGAGCATTATTCCCTCACCCCGTAAACAGGTGATGGGGGGTTGAATTCTGTAGGATGCAAAGAAGAGAAGCAGAGGTAAGGTTTGGCACGCACGGCCGGGTCTTACTGGGTCAGTGGCAGCAGCCAGGCATTTCTGAATCAGGCCTTCAAATGTCGTCTTCAGGACGAGGTGCTCCTCTGGAATGGGCTTCTTGGTGATCTTCTCTGCAGGCAAGGCCTGCACTGGCTGTGAATACAGCCCAATTTAAAGCACTATAACTAGAACTTACCGCAAGCATACATGGCGACACTGCCTGATATACTACAGATTTATTATACTTGCTCAACAGACATGCTATATTGGGATGGTGTTTGAATGAAACTACGAAAAGCAATTGAGGCAGCTCTCAGTGTGGAGGCCCAGTGTTTGTGAGATAATATATTTACACTGGGCCCAGCCAAAAACACAGCAATCGTGGTTCTGGAAGGACACGTTGCTATGCAAAATTCAACAAAATTTTGAAAAATTGGATGGACCGCAAAGCCACCCTTGGGGCACTCAAAAGACTGAAACCACACCTCTCCACTTCCAAATCATCTGCCCATGTATTGCCTCTCATGTAGACAGTATTCCTTAGTGCATGCCAAGTTTCCCTACAGCACTGGAGGTTATGGACACCAGAGCACCCGACTCCAGATTAGACCCCCACTCAGACAAAATCAATGGCTCAGAAGCCTCAAGTCATTCAATATTTGAAATGTACGCTTAACGTCAGAAAAGTAACAGGATATTTGGTTCTCTTTTCCCTCCCACTTCACTTAGATTTTGCTTGGTAAAACAGCCACGTTAAGGGAAAATCAGTAGAAAGAGAATTTGTGCATTAGACTAGCTGTCTAATCAGAGCTCTATCAGATTTCCTTGCACTTTGCCTTTTCCACAGAGAGTTTGTCTATAGAGGGGTTTGTGTTTCCCGGAGTATTTGTTGCCATACAGTAGTTTAACATATAAAATAGCATGACATACATTTTTTTCCCCCACTTTGAGTGAATGGTAATAGTTTCTGGATCCACACCCCTTTTATGGTGGGTGACTGAATCTTCCCATGTAACCTTCCCCTCTACTATGGCTATAGAACACGCTCCATGAGGAAACCAAAAAAAATAATACGCCCACTTCGGCGATACCTGAATGACGTCTCCAATGGGAGCTCCTGGTGCACCTTCAACGTTCACCTTGGGCATGGCGGGGGTGCCTAGGAGGCGGGGCTAGGGGCTGCTGTAGGCCAGGGTAATGGGCTGGCACCCCAGGCTGGCCTGTCGGAAGCTGCTGGGGCTGCAGCGTGGGCGGGGCCTGGGCCTGGGCCTGCGCTTGTGCCTGGGGGTCTCCCAGGGGGGCCATGATTGGTGCTGTGATCGGGGCAGGGGGGGTGTAGTTCTCTGGGACCTGGATAAAAGCGAGGGGGGGGGGGGGGGGCGCAGAAATAACCCAAAAAAATTCAGCAAACAAATGACATGTAAACAAACAATGGTTCACCCATCAAAATATCACTTAAAAATTAAAACGGAATGCAGTGTGCTGCAATGCAAGGATTTTCCAGTGGGTTATGCGACTATAAGCTGAATGATTTCACTTATTAACCCAGTATTTTGATGCACATTTCAGGGGCTGTTGGATTCCCTAATTCATTACTCCCCCCCACCAAGGCTGCCTTCTTTTGCTGATTCACATTTTACATAAATTACTGATTGACGTGGCTGGAATTATACTGTAGAAATTTCAGTTATGTTCCCTGTGCCACATCAGAGCTCAAGTAGTTACAGTGTGGCATGTTAGTCACCCCACAAAGGAAGTAGGCCTGCATAATAAATAAGTTAACTCCTGCCAAAATTAGTTATATGTTAGTCCTCCTTCATATAAGAAGTCCTGCAGTTTACATGGAATTGAACCCCAATTCTGCATATTGTAGATCACAGCCACCCCAAAATTAGTTCCACAAGCTGCATGATATGCAGTCACCCTCCCAAAGAAGTTCTGTACACTGTATGCGTTACCCTTCCCTCTCCCAGGGGTTTTGCATAATGTACAGTTGAAGTCAGAAGTTTACATGCACTTAGGTTGAAGTCATTAAAACTCATTTTTAACCACTCTACAGATTTCATGTTAGCAAACTATAGTGTTGGCAAGTCAGTTAGGACATCTACTTTGTGCATGACACACAAGTAATTTTTCCAACAATTGTTTACAGATTATTTAACTTTGAATTCACTATATCACAATTCCAGTGGGTCAGAAGTTAACATACACTAAGTTGAGTGTGCCTTAAAATTTTTAATATTTGGTCGAATATCCTTGTAAACTTCTGACCCACTGGAATTGTGATATAGTGAATTAAAAGTGAAATAATCTGTCTGTAAACAATTGTTGGAAAAATTACTTGTGTCATGCACAAAGTAGATGTCCTAACTGACTTGCCAACACTATAGTTTGTGAAATTATTGAAATCTGTGGAGTGGTTAAAAATGAGTTTTAATGACTTCAACCTAAGTGTATGTAAACTTCCGACTTCAACTGTATATTGTAGGCCGCCATCCAAAAGCAGTTCTGCGCACGGTGATGTGTTACCCCCATGGGCAGGGCACCTTTAGCATTGCCTGGTGCATACTGCACACTTTAGCATTGCCTGGTGCATACTGCACACTTTAGCATTGCCTGTGCATACTGCACACTTTAGCATTGCCTGGTGCATACTGCACACTTTAGCATTGCCTGGTGCATACTGCACGCTTTAGCATTGCCTGCTGCATACTGCACGCTCACCTTCTTCTTCTTTGGCACTCGGCTCAAAGTGGGAGGATCGTTCCAGCCGTTCTGAGGCCCTGTGGAGAAATGAAAGGACGGGCGTCACTTCTGCCTCCTGAAAGCAGGATTTAACGCTTCTGTCAGAGCATTAGATGAGGTTTTGCCTCCCTCAAGTACTCCAAAGCGATTATATATTCAGCCTCAAATTATACATGGAAGGGGTGTGGGGAATCAAAAACCAGTCTTACTGAATGTTTATTTTCCTTAAGACTAGTTCATTTAGTGCACTTAAAGAAAGATTAGAGAAGAGAAGTCTCCATTAGACACAATTAGGCTCAAGAAGACTCTACAGAAGCGAGATTGATGGCGAAGAAAACGTAATTAAGCAGCAAAGAGGTCAAACAAGGCACTATTACCCACAGCAAGCACTCACTTTCTCACCACAGAAATCAACAATCCCCACCCTCTCTTTGTCACTACCGACATATGCAATACACTGTCGAATGTATGAATGTGTCAAGTATTAGCAATGAGAATTGCAAGTTGTGTGAACGTGCGTGCATTAATACTATGGCGTGCCTTAACGCCAGATAACAATAGCCAATGCACCCTTACAGCGTCATTGCAGACACACGCACGCACACTCCTATCCAGCCATGGTCTTAAAGGCCCGCAGTAAACAGCGATACAGATGGGGAATTTGTACAGCAGAGAGCAGAGAGCATAAGATGAGACAAATAAAAGAGACAGAGCACAGAGGGGCCTTCAGTCTACTGGCATTTCAGTCCAGCCTGAGATCAAAAGATAATCGCAACCCCACCCCCACCCCCCCACCCCAATCCCCTCCCTCATCACTGTAATGACTGACCTAGTTAGGTCAGTGTTTAAAGTGCCGATCACACCCCAGATCTAAGCCACTGCAGCTCTGACTGACAATGAAAATTGGGTCAACCCACAACACGTGCCATCAGTTCATCAGCTGTACTACTGTTCTCAATACAGCTCTGGACACAGAATACATAATATAGAAGGTTAAGCCCAATTCTTTACATAAAGCCCTAAGCCCAATTTAAAAAAGAGTGCCACCATTTAAACAAGTTATTATTTACATTAATCAATTATGATATACAAAAGCATGTTATATATATACAGTCAAGCCGGAAAGTCTCCCCACCCCTTTCACCTTCTCCACGTTTTATTACGTTACAGACATATTCTACAATAGATTGAGTTACTTTTTTGTCTCAAAATTCTACACAAAATAGCCCATAATGACAAAGTGAAAACTGGTTTTTAGACATTTGTGCTAATTTATAAAAAATCAAAATGTAAAATATCATATGTACACAAGTGTGCACACCCTTTGATATGACACCCAAAAGTGAGCTGAGGTGCATTTTGTTTCCACTGATACTGCTTGAGATGTTTCTACAACTTAATTGGAGTCCACCTGTGATAAATTCAATTGATTGGACATGATTGGGGATTGCCAACACCTGCCTATATAAGGTCCCACAGTTGACAGTGCATGTCAGAGCAAACTCCAAGCCATGGGGGTCAAAGGAATTATCTGCAGACCCCAGAAACAGGATTGTGTCAAGGCATAGATCTGGAGAAGGGTACGGAAATATCTCTGCAGCTTTACAGGTCCCAAAGAGCACAGTGGCCACCATCATTCGTAAATGGAAGAAGTTTGGAACCACCAAGAATCTTCCTAGACCTGGCCGCCTGGCCAAACTGAGCAATCGGGGAAGACGGGCCTTGGCCAGGGAGGTGAGCAGGAACCCGAGGGTCACTCTGACAGAGCTCCAGCGTATCCTTGTGGAGATGGGAGAACCTTTCAGAAGATCAACCATCCAGGCAGCACTCCACCAATCAGGCCTTTATGGTAGTGGCCAGACGGAAGGCCCTCCTTAGTAAAAGGCACATCACAGCCCGCTTGGAGTTTGCCGAAAGGCACCTAGAGGACTCTCAAACCATGAGAATCAAGATTCTCTGGTCTGATGAAACCAAAATGGAACTTTTTGGCCTAAATATCAAGCGTCACGTCTGGAGGAAACCAGGCACCGCTCATCACCTGGCTAATACCATCCCTACAGTGAAGCATGGCGGTGGCAGCATCATGATGTGGGGATGTTTTTCAGCAGCAGGAATGGGGCGACTAGTCCTGATAGAGGGAAAGATGAATGCAGCTAAGTACACCGAGATCCTTGAAGAAAACCTGCTCCAGAGCGCTCTGGACCTCAGACTGGGGCGAAGGTTTACCTTCCAACATGACAACGACCCGAAGCACACAGCCAAGAGAACAAAGTAGTGGCTTCGGAGAAAGTCTGTGCATGTCCTTGAGTGGCCCAGCCAGAGCCCAGACCTGAATCCAATTGAACATCTGTGGAAAGAGCTGAAAATGGCTGTGTACCGACGCTCCCCATCCAACCTGACGGAGCTTGCAAGGATATGCCAAGAGGAATGGGCAAAAATGTCCAGAAACAAGTGTGCCAAGCTCGTAGCTTCTTTCCCAAGATGCCTTGGAGCTGTAATCGCTGCCAAAGGTGCAGCAGCCAAGTATTAGGCTAAGGGTGTGTACAGATATGTAACCCCTAAATAACCTATTTTTGTCAGTAAAATAAAATTGCATATTTTCTAAAAACCTGTTTTCACTTTGTCATTATTGGCTATTGTGTGTAGATGTTTGAGGCAAAAAATGAACTCAATCTATTGTAGTATAAGTCTGTAATGTAATAAAACATGGAGAAGGTGAAAGGGGGTGGGGAGACTTTCCGGCTTGACTGTACATATATATATTAGTTTAGCATGGAGGCGTTCTCAGATTTGATTGAAGCCATCGCGTTATCAAGTTAGTGGAGTCCAATGGTAATTTTCAATGCCATTTCAAAGCAATTGTTGCAAATTCACCTTCCATTAAACACGTTGTGTCTTGGCCATTCATTCCCCCTGTAAATAAGATCACATTAAACAATTGCATTCTGGGTCTTCTTTTGCCCGCTCGTTTGTCACGGGCAGGAAGATGCCAGTTAAAGCATGAAAAAATAATTGTGCTGTGCAAATATTTTTAAAGGAGGTGGTGGAACTGAAAGTGTTGGAAACAGGCAACAGCACTTCGAAACCCTTGCGATCAGCGTGCGCCGTAGCAGGAAAATGGCTGATCTGCGATGTCATGTTCTGGGTAAGACTGAAGGGGGGAGACTCATGCAGAGCCATAACAGCTGGTACATTTTTAACATTTTGACCTGGGTTTTGCTTTACAGCAGAATGACCCAAGGTGCCCGATTAGGGGGGGGGGTGCTTGTGGAGCAGTCTGTGCACACGCGTGTGTAAAAAGCTATTTTTTATAGCCATCCTGCTGCTGTGATGAGGGTGAAGCTTAGCGCATCGCTCAGGGTCTCGTCCGCCCCCTCTGTGATGGCTTCCAGAAGGTTCTCTGCACTTCTCCTTGGCATAAAGAACCAAGAAAGCGGTCATACGAGGGTTTTCCCCTGCTCAGGACTGACCTTCCAGTGACTGGACTGCAAACAACATGCCCAAAAAAGCCCATATGCATCTCCATTATCCTCTTCCATAGAGGATGAGCGCTGTGGCACAATTATCGCACCTAGCTGACCAGACGTCTCATTCATATGCTGTTCTGCAGTGTTGAATTGGCATCTAGTTCTGTAATGGCTGCCAGGACCCCGCTGAGAAGCTGTTACTAAAACATGCATTATGAGCTCAGATACGGCCCCCTGGTGATTTACATAAAGCCTGCATCTAAAAGCAGATATGCTTCCATTAACCGCTTCTCTGGCCCCCAATTTTGCAAACCCTGACATAAGTTGACTTCCAAATAACTGACAAAAGTTTGAAAGGCATTACATTTCAGTATGAGACTGTGTCTTCACACATCCAGTGGCTATATTTAGCTGCAAAAATTCTACAAATATATACTTGTTCAGACCAAAACATGTTGCCTTTCACTCCACGGACTTGACAAAAAAAGAAAATATATATAAATATATTTTTAAAAAGGAGAAGTGAAATATATACAGACACCAGATCGGTGGCACTTCCGTTTTTGTTCCTGTTTTGACCTGGGAGTCCGTCAATTTTCAGTCAGCTGTTATAAGCCTGAGAGAAAACAGCTTGCTTAAACAGGCGTAGACCTTTCCACAGCGCTAGCTGAAAGGTATTCTTCATGTCAAACTCCTTATTGCACACCACAGGTCCTTCCCTGGTTCTTTGCATATTGTGCAAACCCTGGTACCAGTGTTACAGCCAACAGCACACGTTCAGGACTGTTGTCTTGTGTTGCACATTATGTTATGAACAACGTATACAGAAGGCCAGAGCGCGCACAGAAAGTGATGTTAGTACAGGGAGACCAGCTGCATACTCTATAATAAAACAGAGCATGCAGTTATCCAATAGGCAGTTACAGGGACTGGGCTGTGTGTGATATTCAGGGACCAAAAATCAACATGACAAAAGAGAAGTACAACAGAAAATAACAATATTTCGACTGCTTAATGTATGCACACTCAAAAAATAAAAAGATGATCACATTTGGGTTGAAGACAAACGCATAAACCATTTCCTGTGTTTCTCACAGGCTACACACTGGGCAGGTACAGTATAGTGTGTGACCTGACCGAGGGAGCGGTATGTGAGGCATGGACAGAGAGGAGGCGGAGCTGGTGCAGACCTGTTTTTTGTGAGGCGGGCACTGGGTTGGGGTCAGGCTCTGTACCTGTTGGTCCTGTGGGTGGAGGAGGCGGGTAGGGGGCGGGCACTCCTGGCCCCCCGTGTTGAAAAGAGGCTCCAGAGGACAGAGGAGGAGGAGAGAAGGAGGAGGTCGGAGGAGGAGCGACAAGAGGAGAGGGGACCCCGGACATCACCGGAGGGTGCCCCGGAAAGACTGGATGGAGAGGGTGGGAGGCGGATGGGTGCATGTAGGGTGGATAGGCAGCCACAGGGGAGGAAGAGGAGGGAGGAAGAGGAGGATGTGCAGCAGCTGCGTACTGGTGAGGCTGATAGATAGCTGGTCCCCCAGCTCCAGGGTTGTAATGCTGGATCTGGGGGTAAGCTACGTTCATACAAACACAATAAAACAAACGAAAAGAGAAAGAACAGAGGCGGTTAGAGTAAGTGACACGTTAGGGCTGCAGCAACACGTTGACCCCTAAGTTAACTGTAAACAAGGAATGCATTTGATGGGGAGATTTTATTTTTCCTCTTACAGATATGTATAGTATACAATCTGTACAATAAAAATATCCTCCCGTTCAAGCTGCTAGGTCAAAGTTTGGTTAGACAAAAGCCAATCCAACAGCCATTCTCAGTATGAAAATCCCATCGGAAAAGCAGTCAGAATGTTGTGGTACCAGTTCAGCTACAAGGCCTGGATAATGTCATGCAAATAGTTAAGATGTCAGCCAATCCAACAGCCATTCTCAGACTGAATGTGATTAGTAAAAACATGCTGTTTTGCAAGCTGCTTAAAATATTATGTAATTCAAGCCTTCAAGTCAAACAAAGTCATTAGAAGGGAAGGAGAATATATCCTTCTTTCTTTCTTTGCTTTTTTGCTCGTTTGGGATTTTTGTGCCAAACCACAAAATGACCCAATGCTATTCTTTCCACAGTTTTTTGTTTTGCGTTGTTTTTTGTTTGTTTTGAGAAAGCGCTTTCTGTCCCTAACTTCAAACTCCAAGGGGGTCAGGGCTGACCTTGTGTCACGGCCATACTTACTGTGGGGGTACTGCTGAGGGTACAGGTATCCCGCACCGCTGGAGGCTAGAGCAGGGGGCGCGGCCTGGGGCTGCATCACGAACCCCGGGGGTGGAGGTTCCGCCTGGACACGAGCCTGCGGGGAAATAGCAGCCTGCGTTCAGCACAGGGGTGCGCCTGGACCGTCGCCCCCAAACCTGACCCGTGGGGAACCTTCTGTTTGGAGACACGCTCAGAGAGACCGGGAGAGAAAAGGGACCGTTTCAACTCTTAACACAAACTCCAGCTGGCACGCACACACATCTGGGTCGAATGCGTATGAGTCACGCTATCCATTTAGAGATGCTTGTGACTTCACAATGAAACGTAATATTAACAAAAACGAAAGAAACACATTGTTCTGAATATTGGTGAAAACATACGTTTCTTTAAAAACAGTAATCAGAAGGAATTTTGCTGGTGTCTAAAAGGTTATGCCAAATAACTATTTGACTTGAGTGTGACTGGGAAGCAGCCGATGTCGTCAAAGATGAGCGGGAAAGCGCTGAACAATGTGTGACTGGCAACACACACACCGTGAGCTCTCAAAGTGTGGAAACATTGTGTGTGAAACGCCGGTATGGCCTCATCTCTCTACACGGACTGCAGACACAGAATCTTTTCCTGTGTCTGGTCTACGCCAAGTGAAAATATTTCATTTATTAAACCGTTTCACATTAAGCATAAGGTCACAGAAATGGCAACTCTGGTCTACCGAAGACAAGCGATTCCTCTTATTGTTGCTTGTGTATTGCTGCATGTCTGTATTACCCATTCGCTAAATCACTGCCCCCTACACTCGACATCTATCACCAGCTGCTCCAGAAAGTTATGTGTTAGAAAAAAGGCAGGAGGGGTGAAAAGGTCTGGATCTACTGAATCCAAGAAATCTACAGAAAGCAGAAAGCAATGGAATGAGCATGTTTGTACACGCTACCAGACAAGACAACACGGATTAGAGAACACATGTATAACATATTCATCTAGAGATACAAAAAGGCAGCCATACCTGTAGGAGGAAATGGTTAAATGTAACTAGAACGTTCCAAATTTAAACCTATTTTAGATATAAATGCAGAACATTAATTGCACAACTGTGGCAAACCTGTCTTGGCTGAACGCAGGGAACACAGGCAAACAACAATTCCATGTAAGTCTGTGGAAACTACAACATTGATCAAAGGTGACAGAGAAGACGTGAAGTGCTACAGCAGTCCTATAGGAGTGTTTCATTTCCCTCGGACAGGGGTTGATTAGATATGGAGGGTGTGTGGAACAGGCCGGAGCAGGTGCAATAGGGGTGCGGAGCTCTATAGGGATAGCATGCAGAAAAGGGGGACTTCCATGCACACCAAGAGCCTCAGAATTTCTGACTGGGGGGGGGGGGGGGGGGGGGGGGGCTAGGGTTGAGGGGGGCTGTGGTGGGGCAGGGCCTGCGACCACATGCGGCTGTCGACTGCATCACGCCACATCAGCAAGGCTGGCTTTGGAACAAGCACCCTGCGCTTCAGGACCATTGCATCCGCTTTGCACTAACGGGTTTACGGTTATTTGTAATTGCTCAGTAATTAAGAATTAGGTATATGAGGGGAGCTAAACAAGAAGCTGGGTGCGAATGTTCCGGCTTGTAAGAAGAGCTGGGAAATGAATAAATTACATACAAACAAACAAACGTCCATGAAAACCAATAAAGGCACTCTTGAGTAATGATAAGAAGCTGCATGTGATGAAATGCTGAGATTACAGCCTATGAGATCAGGTCAGGTTCAGAGGTCATTACAGTGGAGCGTGCCAATTGGCTGACTGGGAGGAGAGAGAGAAAAGTGAGAGAGGGAGGACGTGCGGACAGGAGCAGTGGATCAGCGAGGGGCTCGATCCCTGAAGGGGGGCAGATAACAGAGGCCTCAGTTGCTAGTGTGGCATGAGCAGGCATTAGCAGTGTGGCCACACCCAAACGGGGCGGGGCGCTATACCTGAGGATCTGAGGCGGGGCCTACCGGAGCAGGCATACTGGGAAGAGCTGTGGGGGTTTGGTTACTCCAGGATGTGATAGTAGAGGCAGGCCTAACCTGAATCGGGACAGAGACACAGACACCGACGATGGGAATGTGGAACCAAGAAACGAGTGAAATTTGAGAGTGGAAGCAAAAGGGGGGGGGGGGAAATCTACTAAAACTGGTTTGTCATCGTTTGAAACTATACTAACGATCACTGGGGACCCTCTACTTCCATATATAATTTTACAATGCTGCAGAGTTTGATCAGCCAATGAAGCCAAGATGAAGATAAGCAAGGAAATATCATCGCGGTTCGATTTTGCTCTGGAAAGGTAGCTAAACTATAGCACACATTTGACCATGACATTTGCTACATGCAATACGTATTATAAAATGGAACAATCTGCACTGAAATCAGGATTCTTTTCTAAGAGCTAACAACAATCACACACAAGTTGCTTGGAGCTACCTAAAGTAAAATGGCTCTCAATAATGTTTGCAGTTTATAGGTAAGGCCGGTGTAAAGCCATTAAGTCAATGGGTCTGAGATAGGACCATCTGTGATGTCATGCACCTGCTGGTAAGGTCAATGAGTTGTTGGGCTGACTGGTGGCTGCTGAAGGGCCCAAGAAACACTGGTTGTGCGTGTTCTTTTTCCACAAGCATCAGGGAGAACATTGCGCTCATAAAATTTGCCAGAACCCTGAGCCTGTGTATGAGTGAGACAGTTACCTGTTGGTAATACTGGTGTGGAGCTGTGGGCACAGGGGTGGGCTGGGGGATATGGGGGGGCTGGACTGGGGCGTAGGCCTGCGTGGCTGGGGCAGACACCGGGGCCACTGGCTGGGTGGGTGGGGAGGGCTGGGCAGCCTGGGTGGGGCCTGGGGCGGCAGGTTGGGCGGGGCCTGGGGCGGCAGGCGGGGCTGGCGTGGCTGCCTCCTCTCCCAGGGCTCTGCGCAGACGATCTCGCAAGAGTTGAATGGCTACCTGGTAACACAGAAACGTACACACACCATGAACAACATTGCAGAGAAGAAAACTACACAGACACACCATGGCCAACACTGTAGAGACAAGCACAACACAGACACACCATGACCAACACTGTAGAGGGAAGAACAACACAGACACACCATGACCAACACTGCAGAGACAAGAACAGCACATACACACCATGACCAACACTGCAGAGACAAGCACAGCACAGACACACCATGACCAATACTGTAGAGGGAAGAACAACACAGACACACCATGACCAACACTGCAGAGACAAGAACAGCACATACACACCATGACCAACACTGCAGAGACCAGAACAGCACAGACACAACATGACCAACACTGCAGAGGGAAGAACAGCACAGACACACCATGACCAACACTGTAGAGACAAGAACAGCACAGACACACCATGACCAACACTGTAGAGACAAGAAGAGCACAGACACATCATGACCAACACTGTAGAGAGAAGAAAGGAGCACACAGCTCACCTGGTCGCTGTTTTCAGGCAGGTAGGCAATGGCGGTTACCAGGCTGCCCTGCGATGCCAGCAGGGCGGCGTACTGGCTCATCTTCTCTGCCAGGAGGGTGCCCACCACCACGGGGCTGGCGCCCTGCGTCTGCTCCACAGCCCTCCGCAGCACCACCACCTTCTCCACCAGGTCCTGCAGGATGGACAGAGGGGGCGAGGGCGTTTTACAGCACCAAACACGCTAAAAAATATCATTCACCTTTAACACAAGTACTGGGCCCACAAACATACGATACAGGACAAAATATATGGATTATAGAGTGCATTTGTAAATTTATTAACATGATTATTGACAGCTGTGTCTGTCCTCACGTGGTGGAGTACTTGTAGAAGTGCATGGCATTGTCTGTTACACCCTGAAGAAGGCTCTTTACTGAAACGTTGCCAGTCAATAAAAATCACGGCATATGAAGAGTAAGTGTGCGACTCTTTTCTTTAGTTTTTACAGATGAAAAAATAAAGAAACATTTACTGCACTGTAGATTGTGGTGTTCCATAGCTTACACAGTGAATTTATTCCCCATGAAGAGTTGTGTGACCTACAAACTGTGAGGTCATCCAGTCAGTCAGTTTCATGGCTTGGTCATACCGGTTTACAAATCCAATTCACTCCAACGGCATGATAACCAGATATTCTCTGTTGACCTGCCTGTGTATTTTCAGTAATGTCATCAAAGCGAGCGTCGATCGATGTCATATGATCCATCGAGGATACAGGGTAGCGGCCTGCACTCTTGTACGGTCAACACAAACTACAATTCTATACAGTCCACCGGAGGCTCCTCCTCCACGTTGCAAGTGACGTGGACGTTGTGTCGTTTATTGTGCGACTGGCAATGAAGTTTATAAAAAGGACAACACGGCCCCTCTCCCCAGTTCAGTTCAGTTTTGTTGTTCGCTCAACTCGCCAGGGCCTTCACTGGCCGGTCTCACCGCTCCGTGCAGCCTGCACGCCCGGGGAAGAGCCCTCGCTCCACAAGGAAGCACGGCCGTCCGTGACGCTGACCCAACTGAGTGAGGCGGGCTCATTCTCTTTTGGATGGCTCCAAGCCATCCACCGCGCTGCCTTAGTTTTAATATACATCACGCACAGAAAATATCTTGCATGTGATCTATTTTAAATATTAACCGGTCATAACATTGTGCGCTGATCTCGACGCACACGTAAACTTAATGGATCACTTTAAGGGTCGTTTCTCCTGACAAATTTTCCTATTGAACTCTATGGAAAAATAAGTCAGGAGAGAAACCCTTCAAGTTATCCATCCATATCTACTGTATTTCTGGCAGCAGAGTGATGGTTTAAGGCTTGTTTGATACGTCAGACCCTTGATGACTTACAGCCATTTAGCCAACCATGTGTTCCATACTGTTCAAGTGTAATTTACAGCTAAATCTAGTCCTAACCCCCAATTCCCATAGAGATCCATTCAAATGCAGAGACGTTATAGTATCGCTTGTAAGAGTACCAGAAAATAAGATATCAAGAGTCTTTTGATGTTGTTGGGTCACAGACATCAGGAAGTCATGGCATGCAAGAGATATGCGACCAAATATTAAAAATGATTACTTTATTCTATATATAAATGCAGGGGTGCCAATCATTGTGGCACACGTGTTTTTGTTAAAAATAATTATTTCTTGATGAGGGAAAAAAAATTTTTTCCTCATAATAAATTTACTTCAATTAAAGGTTGGATTTTTCTCATTTTTTCAGTGTGAGATTAAACTAATTCACCAAACGGTGAATTTTTTATAACCCTTTTTACTCATCTTTACCAGGGGTGTAAATAATAGTGGAGGGCACTGTATATTCAGATATTTACCGTACAGTCCGCAGTTATGGGACCTGTTTCCGTGGAACGGTTCTTGTATTGCTTAAGCCAAGGCCTACCTCCCAGCTATTTAGACTTCCAAAATAAGCTGAACCTTAATGATTGTAGCACAGAAATCTTCAATTTAATTAATGAGAAGCGTGAGCACCGTGTGTGGTTCCCGGACCCATTGCTATCCCGCTTGGTCTAGAATTTCTCCACGCAAGCCAGCCTTGCCCTCCTTAACAATGAGGAACTAAGCAGAGAGATTATAAACCTTAGACAGCAAAACACCAGTATCCTCAATGAGCTCCATACTGTTAGCAAGAAAGCCATGCAGTATCTAGGAGATTTGCATTCAGCCGAAACAAATCTCTGCTCTTACCGTGAGTAACTGTTTAGGCTAAAAGGTGAACAACCTGTGCTACTGCAGTCACATGTTGCCCCATGTTCGCTGTCCCCAAATTCAATCCCATCTTTTCTGAGTAAAGGGAAGATGGGATCCTCTAGTCAGGATTCGTCTGTTTCTGAACGAGACTTCTCTGTCTATTCTGACGAAGAATGCTCTGACCGTTCGGGTCGAGCTGCATCCGTCTCACCTCCCCTGAGCCAGAAATAAGTCAGCTGCTTCCTGTTTCCAGCACCTTCCGATCACAGGCAGGAAATAATTCAGGTAATTCCCCTTAGAGACAGGGAACACAAAACATGCTCCCCTGCCATCCCCTCTCAATCAGAGAGAGTTCATAGAGAACCTCATGCTTTCTCTACCAGTCGTAAGAAGCATGATGACTACTTTCCTAGTCTGGATTCTCAACCAGATGGAGGGTATCACACCCAAGCTGAACTACCTTCTCATTTTAATTAATTTTCAGCCTTGCCTTCTTCAAGCAGGCTGACACATGAGAACACAGAGGGTCTTCGATGGAAACACCTTGAGCGTATTGCGAAGGATGTAGACTGCTTTGACCCTGAAACCCCAGGTTATCATGCTCCCATGGACTTGCCCAGGGCAACTGAGCAGGAAAAGATTAAACTCATTAAACTCATGTCGTTTTGTCCTCCAGGGAAAAACATTCAATGCGCGAAATTCGAGACGAGGCCCAGATTGCATGGGACAGCTTGCGCATTGTGCCTGCAGATGACAAAATCAAGGATAGTCCAAACACTCCTAATACTCCCTTATACCTCCCAGTGTGCTTAGTCAGTCTTACTGAGATCCTTCCACCCGTGTTGTCGTCTCCGGTAGTCGCTGTTGCGCTCCTGGGAACACACGGTCGTGGAGTTGAGAATTACTGAGGTTTTCCAGTGGCCGAGCCGGTGTCCTTGTGGATGGCGATGGCAGTCGTCTGGAAGTGTCCCTCTCGCTGGTTGGAAAGTTCGTTTTGCTGACGTTTCTTGGGGTCAGCTAGTGCAGTGCTGGACGCACGCTAGTATCCATGTGGGATGAAGTAAGCTTAGTCACCGCAAGGCAAGCTAAGTCAGCGGCCCCTGGGAGAGCAATGTTCTCTGTGTTTTCACAGAATGAACCTCAGAATTAGGGGGACTCCACAGTGTTGTGGGAGTCCACTGGATGCGAGGGCAATGAGCGATTTTAAACGGCGTGCGCGCAGATGACGTCATCAGAGCGCTCCCACGTTCTTAAAGTGACAGTCACTGTTAGTGTAAGGACTGTCAGCTGGCTGTTGGTCCCTACACTCATAGAATGCACGGTCTGATTTGATTCATTCATTTAACAGAAACTCTTATCCAGGTCATGTATACAAGTACAAAATCTGGTTAACAAGGTTCGAGCACATGTTGCCCATCTGACCTGCAGAGAGAGGGGGGAATGGCTCTCCTGTGCTTTGGCCCAGCACGCCACCAGCTTCTCCACGTTACCAGCACAGATGTAGCAAAGGCAGGCCTGAGGCTGCAGCCCGGCGTCCCCCTCCAGACGAGACCCCAGCAGGCCTGGAAGAAAACACACACACACGCACACACGCACAGAGACACACACACACACACAGACATGCACACACGCGCAAAAACAAGCACACATGCCCACATGCATACATGCGGGAGCACGCACACACAGACACACACACCAGATGTTGTTGATGTTTTAGTTTCCT
This sequence comes from Synaphobranchus kaupii, assembly GCA_029718625.1. NCBI lineage: Eukaryota > Metazoa > Chordata > Actinopteri > Anguilliformes > Synaphobranchidae > Synaphobranchus > Synaphobranchus kaupii. Next base: position 159,197 of record CM056386.1, on the reverse strand, counting down.
GGTCCTCACGAACATTACTGAGAGCTACTGACTCCACAGCATCATTACAGCTGTCATACTGGCACCGCCTACACCCACCCACCTCACCATCTCTGTTTTTGTAAATACGCAAGAGCCGCCGTGCCCCAAATGACACGACGGCATCCACACTAGCACACGATGGAAAGAAACCTGACGCCTGTGCTTGTTACTCATTCCAGAGAAAGCACTGGGCTGGGCAATATACCGCGACGACAAAAAAGACTAAAAGAAAGGCACTACACCACACGGCGGCGATGATCATTACCGCCTTCGATAATTATCGCTGCGGTATATTGGCCAGCCCTATGTCGCCACTGAGGTCGCTTGGATCTGAAGAACAGCAGGCAAAGGAACAGAGGGATTTCCTCACCACACAGAGAGGAGAACTCCTCTGGACTCGCGTAGGTCATCACCGCCGCCAGCGCCTCCTTCCAGTTCTGCAGGTCACACGTCTCCAGGATGTCCCGCCAATCCTTGGTAACCACGGCGCTGATCAGCTGGAGTGGGCGGAGGCAGCAGGAAAACACCCGGTAAGCCCGCTTCATTCCCAAACGGGATTTCATAAGCAACCGGGGACGCAAAACTCGGCCGACGCAAATCCAATCTCAATATATCTCCTGGTATAATCCCTTTTGTTTGTTTCCTCATTAACCTTGATGTGAGAGAGAGAGGTAGGGAGTGCATTCCAATATTGTGCCCCTTTGTTACCATCCTGTGCGCTTACTTGCGACATGTCCATTACCTCCTGACCCAGGTGAGAGTTTGTGACCTCACCTTGGTGATTTTGCTCCTCGTCTTCTCAAAGTACTTCTTCTGAGTCTTCTCCAGCAGCTCCGGACCCCCTGCGATGGCCAGGATGATGCTGTCTGCCATGCGGTTGTCATGGAGACAGAGCTCCACGGCACTCTCGAAATCCCCGGTGAGCAAGGCCTCGGTTATCAGTCCGTCCACACCTGCAGCACGTAGTACCAAAACCGCCAGAGTCAAGAAGCGTTAAATCCGAGTACTCCATCACACAGGATACACACACACACACACATGCGTACACGAACACATGCGCCCACATATTCATACATACATGCATGCATGCATGTACACACACACACATACTCACACACACACACACACGCACAGTTGCACACGAACAGACAAACATACAGACATGCATGCGCACCCAAACACACACACATACACACGCTCAAACATATACACTGACACATTATGTTGCAGATGCCAGAGAGCCAGAGAATAGGTTTCCAGCAGGTCAAACAGTCCAGTCGCTTTCATTGATCTATCTGATAAGCTGGAGTGCTAGTGTGTGAAATTCAGGGGCAGCTGTCTATATCATTACAGTTCTCTTGATGGAAAGTGGGTCTCACTGTTCTGAATGCAAGCCCTTTAGGTCAAGCAGACGCATTCATTCTCTTCTCAAATTGCCACCTGCTGCGTATTTATCACCCTCAAAAAAATGGATTGCAAAGAAAGTAAAAACCGCTAAACAGAAAAGCCTTTCCATCTTCGATCTTCATGTTTACTGTACCATCTCTGCCGTTCTCTCTCTTTGCAGTTTACTGCACGGTATACCATAAATAATATCTCTGACAATAACGATGCACAGAAGTGCCTGTGTGCAGATTGCATTACCGAGGGCAAACAGAAGTAACTCTTATTTTAGTCAGGAGACCATGGGGGCGCATCCACGGGGACGGGGGGAACAGACAGAGCAGGCAGCGCAGCAAGAATAGGTAAGGGCAGAATAGGCATGGGACGATATGAAAATTTCATGTCACGATTATCCTGGCCAAAATAATTGCGATTCACGGTAATCATCAAAATATGCTTAAAACTCTTAAAATGGCGCTAAAACATTTTAGCATTTTTTCATGTTAAGAAACAAATATTTTATTGCATCATAGGACACATTTTTTTTTTTTTTGTGAACATCCTTTTTAGTGAAAAACAAACAAAGACAGATTCAGACTCTCGCCAACACCCAGCAGGTAATCACAATGAGATAAATAAAAAGAATCTACTTGATATCCAAGCATTCACATGGTTCAATTAGTTATGTGTTGTAAATGAGCAGTAAATTAATAACTTGTTTTCAGATCACACAGACAGAGGTACAGCAAGGATGAATGCAAAAAGAAAAACAATCAAACAATCTTAAATAAGGTAATCACAAATTATAAGGTCCCCCTGCATAAATAAAGGATAAATTAAAAAATTAAAAATAGTCTGTTATTTAAATAAAATAAAGTCCAACTGGCATTGTGGCATAGTGTTTTCAAGTCACTCGTGAGGATATTCACGATTATCCCGATAATGGAAATTCACCACGACAAAATTATCTTGAGTGTTTTTATCCCGATAAAAGATCAGATCTTATATCCTCCCATCCCTAGAGCAGAAGGAACAGAAAGAGTAGCTAAGAAGCGAGAAGGCAAAACAGGACTTGCCTTCAGTGACTTTGAGGTTAACGGTCCCTGAGGCCTCCACACAGACTTCTCCTTCCTCAGCCTCTTTCTCCTCCGCCTGTAAGTCGAAAGAGTGACACAGGTCAAGTAAGGGCACCCAAAAAGCAGAAGTGCAATTTGACAGAACAGCAATTGAGATATTGGCCCATAAAACAATGTAGTGGTTTGTAACAAACTCCAAATGATGTTGTAACGGAATGGTGTTTTTTTTTTTCTTTTTTGATTGAGCATAAACAAATATCCATATCTTATTGATACCAAATAATCCTATCAGCAACAGCCATTTTTGGATTTCCATAATCTTTAAATAAATAAAATTACAATTGGGGAACTGGTTTAAAGAGCCCTAGGAGAGTTTCTAGATTTAATTTATTAGTAAGATCCAAAGTGTTAAAGGGATAGTTCGGAATTTTGGACATAATGTCTCAATTACGACTTACTCATGATGTAGTTGATTGATGGAAACCATTTTCAGCTAATTCCATGCTGTCCCGTCTTTTGGACATATACATGTTGCTAATGCTAGCGCAACTCTATGGTAACCGGTAACATCCACTACCAAAGGCACTTAAACACTCCACAGTGCACCCAAAGCAAATAAAATACGCCGACAGTCTATCGGGGTTATTTTGAGTGTTTATACCATCATTTTTGAAGTCAAACTATCGTTGAATCCTTTACTTTGTGCTGATCTACAGTACCAGTGAAAGGTTTGGACACACCTACTCATAGGTTTTTTTTTCCGTTATTTTTACTGTTTTCCACATTTTGGAATAGTAAAGACATCAAAAGGATATCAAAAGACTCTTAAAAGATATCTTATTTCCAGGTACTCTTAGAAGCAATACTATAACCTCTCTGCATTTGAATGGATCTCTATGGGAATTGGGGGGTGGGACTAGATTAAGCTGTAAATTACACAGGAATAGTATGGAGCACATGGTTGGCTAAATGGCTGTAAGTCAACAAGGGTCTGAGGTATCAAACAAGCCTTAAACCAGCACTCTGCTGCCAGACAAACAGTAGATATGGATGGATAACTTGAAGGGTTTCTTCTCCTGACTTATTTTTCCATAGAGTTCAATAGGAAAATTTGTCAGGAGAAACAACCCTTCAAGTGATCCATCCATATCTACTGCATATAGGTTATAGTATCGCTTCTAAGAGTACCTGGAAATAAGATATCAGTCTTTTGATATCCTTTTATACAGAATCATGATGGCATCACCTGTTTACCTGTGGAATACCTGTTTACCACAGAAGTTGTTTGAGAGAATGGCAAGAATGTGCAAAGCTGTTATCAAGGCAAAGGGTGGCTACTTTGAAGAATCTAAAATATAAGATTTTTTAAAATTTGTTTAACACTTTTTTGATTTTTGCATAATTTAATTTGTGTTATCTCATAGTTTTGATGTCTTTACTATTCCAAAATGTGGAAAACAATAAAAATAACGGAAAAAAACCTTCTATGAGTAGGGGTGTCCAAACTTTTGACTGGTACTGTATATTCTCTGTGGAAGTACGGCGGCGGAGCGAACGTGGCCATTGCAACTTGTTGCTCTTCTTTGTTGTTGTAGTCGACCAGTGCCGGCACTACATTCGTAGGTAACGTAAAGTATCGCTCCGCCTCCGTACTTCCAGAGAGAATATAGGTCAGCACAAAGTAAAGGATTCAACGACAGTTTGACTTAAAAAATGATGGTATATGTGCTCCGAGGATCGGGGTTCGCGCCCCGGTCCTGCCAGATCCGAGCATGGCCGGCGCCCTGTGGGAGCAGCAATTGGCGGCTGCTTCCGGGTGGGGGGAGGGGCTCGGAGAGAATCGCTGCACGCATAGCGGCCCTGGGCGAGCTGGAATCACGGTCAGGAGCTCGGAGGAGTCGCGCCTTGAAGAGGACGTCACGCCCTCCCGTCCTACCGCCGGCTGACGGGGTTGTGTAGCGGTGATTCTCTAGCGGTTGCTACATGGGGGGAATTGAATTAGAATAGGGGTTCAATTGGCTACTAAATTGGGAGAAAATGGGGAAAAATTAAAAAAATAAATAAATAAATAAAATTAAAAATGATGGTATAAACACTCAAAATAACCCCAATTGATTGTCGTCGTATTTTATTTGCTTTGGGTTACCATAGAGTTGCGCTAGCGTTAGCAACGTGTGTATGTCAAAAAGAAGGGACAGCATGGAATTAGAAAATGGTTTCCATCAATCAACTACATCATGGGTAAGTCGTAATTGAGACATTATGTCCAAAATTCTGAACTATCCCTTTAACAAGTAAGCATATTAACCTAGCAGGGCTGAATGGCTGGTTGTGACGAAATATTCTTATGTTTTTATGACAGAACTACTCAGAGGGTAAAGACAAGATATATAAGCTCTTTATTACGCATGTGTGCTTTAATGTGCTTTAATCAGAATCATTAAGTGTCACAACAGGAGTTCCTCATGGTTCTATCTTAGGACCAGTTTTGTTTGCACCAGTTTGCACTTTATACTAATGATATTGTATCATCTATATCATCTGCAAATTTCCACCTGTATGCTGATGACACTATTATATATTGCTTTGGTAATTCTATGCATACCTGTTGAAAATCTTCAGTCTGCTTTTAATGATTTACAACACGCACTGATAAATCTGAAGCTTGTGTTGAAATTATCTAAAACAAAATGCATGTTTTTCTCAAAGGCAGGAAATAGTGAATACCCTAACCTGGTGATTAATACATTAAGTGGTGCTAGCATAGACAAAGTCTCTGCATATAAATATCCAGGCATTTGGCTTGATGTCAAATTTACTTTTAAGACCCACATTACTAACCTGATAAATTCTTTAAAAATAAAGCTTGGTTTTACTGTACAGGAACAAATGCGGTTTCCCTTTGTACTGTAGGCAGAGAATTGTTCAGGCAACATTTCTTTCTGTCTTGGACTATGGGGATATTATATATAGACATGCACCCGTCTCATGCTTGAGGTCACTGGATGCTGTTTACCTCATCACTGCATTCTCTACCAGAAAGTTGGCTGGCCACCATTTTTTGTTTTGAGAAATTTTCATTGGTATCTGTTTATTTATAAAGCACTTATACAAAAACTGGCACCATATCTTACAGTGCTTTTAAATCGGAAAACTGGCATCCATAAGACACACTCTCAGGATTGATTGTCACTAGACACTTTAGTGTCCCTAAATTAATTTAAAATGAGGATAAATACTTTGGTTAGCCTGAATTGTGACTGTTTTAAGTCATTTGAATTTATTTTACTTCATATCTTTTTATTATTATTTTAGTTATTTTATGCTTTGTTCTTAAATATTTATTTATTTTACCATGTATTACTCATTTTCATTAATTTGTTGTATTTTAAATGTACATTTGGCAAACATGTAAAAGCGGGCACCTGCTGCTATTTATCAATTACTTTTGTGCTACTTACTGTATGTTCTTTTTAACTGTTGTTGTATGTTATGTGTACATTCTTGTAAAAGAGGGCACCTCCTCTCAATTTGTCTCCGAGTTTTAAATAAAGGTTATGATGAATGTGGTTTGCCTTCCAAACTTATAGTGGTTTTTCCTCTAAGAGTGGCCATGAGAAGGTTTGTATGTGATTGGATTTGGAACTGTTATGGCCTGCTGTTAATGGCACTAGATTCTGCTTCTCAGATAATGAAACCTTCATGAAGAACATTAGGGCCCTGAGAGGTACACTATGTGAGAGGGCGGATGGATGGGTGGGAGGGAGGATGGATGGATAGGGGGCTTTGGGTAGACAGGTATGGCGGGTGAGAGTACCTCTTCCAGGTCAACCTCTTCCTCATGATGAGCAGGTTCCGCATTGGTGATCTCCTCAGGTTCCAGGTCAAACTCAGGTTCAGGCTCGGGTTCCAGCTCAAGCTGAGGTTCAGATGGTAGGTCAACTGGAGGTTTAAGGTCAAGCTGAGTTTCGGATTCAACATCAACCTGGGGTTCAGGTATAGGGTCAACCTGCGGTGCAGTTACAGGGTCAACCTGTGGTGCAGGTACAGATTGAACCTGCGGCGCAGGTACAGGGTCAACCTGTTGAACAGGTATAGAGTCAAATTGCTGTGTTTGTATAGGGTCAAACTGAGGTGCAGGTATAGGGGCAAACTGCGTTGTGTCGAACCGAGGATCAGGCAAGAGGCCAAAATGGGAGTCAGGTATAAGGTCAAACTGTGGTTCAGGTAGAGGATGTTGGTACGGTTCGGGTACGCCAAGCTGAGGATCAGGTGGAAAATGAATCGGCAGTTCAGGAATGATGAGCGGCGGTTCAGGCATGATGAGCGGCGGTTCAGGCATAACGGCAAGCAGTTGCGGTTGAGCAAAAACATCAAACTGCGGTTGGGACAGAAGGTCAAGCTGAGGTTCAAGCATAATCAAAGGCTGAGCTTCAGGTATCGCATTAAATTGAGCTTCAGGTATAGCATCAAACTGTGTTTCAGGTATAGCATTAAAATGAGCTTCAGGTATAGTATCAAACTGAGCTTCATGTATAGCGTCAAACTGAGCTTCAGGTATAGCGTCAAACTGAGCTTCAGGTGTCGTGTCAAACTGAGCCTCAGGTACAGCATCAAGCTGAGCTTCAGGTATAGCGTCAAGCTGAGCTTCAGGTATAGCGTCAAGCTGAGCTTCAGGTATAGCGTCAAGCTGAGCTTCAGGTATAGCGTCAAGCAGAGCTTCAGGTATAGCGTCAAGCTGAGCTTCAGGTATAGCATCAAACTGAGCTTCTGGTATAGCATCAAATTGAGCTTCAGGTATAGCATCAAACTGAGCTTCAGGTATAGCATCAAACTGAGCTGCAGGTATAGCATCAAACTGAGCTTCAGGAATAGCATCAAACTGAGCTTCTGATAAAGGCTGGGCTTCAGGTTTATCATCAAGCCAAGCTTCTGGAATAATGTCAATCTGAGGTTCGGGCATAATGCAAGGCTGAGCTCCCGGTATAAAGTCAAGCTGCAGTTCAGGTATATGGTCAAGCTGTGCTCCCGGGATGACGTCAAGCGGGGGTTCAGGTGTAAACTGAACCTGGGATTCAGGTATGACATCAAAGAGCATTTGAGGAGCAAGCTCAGGCTGCGGCTCAGGTGTAACGTCAAGCGGCGCTTCAGGTGTTAGCTCAGGCTGCAGGACAAGCGCGGGTTCTGGAGAAAGGTCAGTGGGCGGGGACTGGGGCTCGGGTAGAGGGTCACCCGCAACCCTAAGCTCAAGCTCAGGTCCAGTCTGAAGGTCGAGAGCAGGTTGGGGCTCAGAAACAGGCTGGAGGTCAGGCTGAGGTTGGAGGACGGGCACAGGCTGAGGTTCAGCTTCAGGAGCAGTAACAGGCTGCATACATGCACACCAGGAGAGAAGGGGATGGAGAGAGAGAGAGAGAGAGAGAGAGAGAGGGGGGGGGGGGGGGGGTTTGCACATTCACACAACAGTCAGCAAATGAAAGCATTAGACCCACGGTTAAACAATCACCATAATCACTACAACTCAACTGAGGGTTCAAGACAACCTCTCAGGCAATGGACACCATTTTTTTTGGTTAAATAATTTCCAGAGTTACACAGGATCCTGTCAGATTTTTTTTACCATAAGCCCTTGGCAGGGGGACAATGATCATGTGTCACTCTAAATTCCAGCTATGGTCCTAGACAGTCACTGCACTTTTATGCCATGAGACTATGGGACACAGCACTGCATTGAGAATGGACGCCCTCAAACAAATCTGAAATATACATTTTAGAAAATAATTTTTCACAAAAAACATGGATTGCACTACAATTAAGACACCTGCGACATTCAAGGACCACAGACCCCAAGATTATGAAGGTTGTTATAAGGTTGTATTATTTCAATCATTGTGAACATCAGATAATTAGCTTGCTTTTAATACAGCTTAAGAGAAGGGCCAGGAAAGCATGAAAGATGAATATGCAGAAGAAATAAAAAAGTTTTTTTTCAGTTATTATACGGTAATAAGTATGTTCATAAACTGATATTTTTGCTCCACTAATCTTAACATTAATGAAAAACATTATTTATTTGTTCACTAAATTTTACTGTATCAGCTATATATGTAAAACTATGCCATCTAATAAGCCCCTATATTTAGAAGAGTTAAAAAAGAAAAAGAAAAAGAAAAAGGAAATTCTTTAAAAGGCTAATATTTACATTTATTTTGCAGCCCTAATTTCAAAATGGGTACTGAAGACTGAATTTTATTTAAAAGTAAATAGAATTGTTATTTTTATAGGACTAAATAAAAAGAATTGCATGCATGTTTCTCACTTAATTACTTCTGGTTCATAATAAAAATCCATAAATTATTTGCATGTTGAATCCAATTAGATCCAAGACCCTTAGATCCAATAAATTTGTTTTTGGCAAAACGTTTTTTTGTGTGGCTTACATGAATTTGACATTTAACAACTGAAATGAAATCCTAAGGATCAACCAGTCACTACACACGGTTTACATTACAAACCACAAGATTAAAATATAAATGAATATAAAAAAAATATTTCCAATTATGAATAATACATGCCGATAAAGAGTACTAATACAGAGCTAACAAAGCTCAAGCGGACCCATTACCTCCTCCGGCTTAATATCTTCTTCTAGGAGTGCTGCTTCAATCTGCAAAGGAAATGGTGCCTGCATAGTTAGATCACAGCACAGGGAAGCCACAGATTCAGCCAGACGGCTTTCGCTGGATGATTTCCAATTATTTAAATTTCTGCAAGAACTAGAGACACAAGCTGACTAATTTACCTGCTCTGAAGCTTTTAAACGAGGATCAGAACGTGAATACTCATGCGCACAACAAGCTGGTTAAACCTCGCTTGCAAAAACAGAGCAAAACTCACCTTTAAAGCAAGTTCCTCTTTCTTATATCCCAAAAGTTCCAAGTATTTCCCACGAGTATCATCCTCAAAGTTGACCTGCAGATATAACAGATCACACGTGTGGCCAAAAAAGGTTGGGAGAATAAAGGACACCAATAACCACTTATGGAATGAATATCATTCACAATCACAAAACACTTTCAGCTTTTTTGATACCTCATGAGTCAAGTGTGTGAGAGCAGTCCCAAGTAAGCAAAAGTCACTATGTAAATTAAGCAAAAATTAAGGTTTGTCGACCATAAAACAGTCAACCAGCAGTCATTCCCATCAAGCGGACACAAAGCAGGAGCTCCCGGCGAGACTACAAATGATAGATTCCTACAAGGTAGCAGTCACCGGACACAAATCCCCCAGTAACATGGCTGCTTCCTGAGTTCAGGGGTCATGGGAATATTGAACGCCAAGCTATGGAGCTGAAAAAAGCAACTGCTAACCTTACGGATCCTTCTGAAAGTGTGTATAGTATGGTACGTGCCACAAAGTGGAAGGTATATCCACAGGTTCTGTTGTAAGCTTCTCGAAAAGGTTTTCAAGAAGAAGAAGAAGAAAAAGAAGAAAAGTTGTCACCTTTAAGAAAGACCACATGGTCCTTTCAAACTCGCTCTGAGCAGCCTCGATCTTGGACTGGCAGAAGTCCACAAAACTTCCAGCCGTCATGGTGGCCTGCAGCTGGTTGGAGCGGTCCAGGAAGTCCGTTTCCGTGACGACCTGGCTAACATGAACGACGTGGAGAGCGGGCTGCTGTGGCTGCTGGGGTGTTGGTTTGACGTTCTCCAGGGTGACCAGTTTCCCCCCAAACTTTAAACAAATAAATAACAATGATTTCTTTTTAAGTAGAGCAGACATTTTTCCCTCAGTTTGTGATTTTTTCTTTATTCAGACTGGTAGAATGCAGCAAAGGTAACAGATAGAGAAGGGACCACAGACAAGAGTCATGGCTTTGGCGGACTGAGCATTAAACATTTAACAGCAGCACACATATTACATTGAAAACTATAAAGGAGGACATCCCACCCTACACCACTGGGATGACTGGCCAGTTAAACCTTGGCTATACGACTCAGTCTGCTATCATAGCATTTACCTGTACTGAATGAGCCGCTTGGGAGCCACAAGATATACAAGCATATGGCACTAACTTGAGTGTTCTGAAGGCTTAAGTCTGCAGATTCAGTGCGCGTTTAAACACAAAATGTCACTGTGACTCAGCAGAAAAATGAAATTGCTTTTACCCGTGATATTTGAATTTGCTGCAGTTATTATTATAATGTGAAAATCAACAGGACTCTTGCTATTTAAATTGCTGCTGAGGAAACCCCCACAGAGCAGAGCAAATAATGATTTAATTCTCAATAAAAGGGAGACAACTCATTCTTTGTATAGAATGAACACAATGATGCTGTCAAAATTAGGGGTCGCCTGGCCGATAATCGGGGCCGATATGAGTCATTTTTCTAATTATCGGCATCATAATTTTTTCTGATATGATTCCCGGTAAAATAAATAACTTAAAAATGCGCTCCTGTGACTCTGATGCAGTCGCTTGTCTCTGAAAGGTTACTACTTAGGCTGGCTCTTCCCGTAGCATTATCGGATTGGTTAAAGCCTAGGTCACAAGTTAAATAGCCAATCAGCACTCTACTCAGTATATCTGTGGGAGAGACGGGAGACAGGGTTGCCAGACTGGGGGATTAAAAAAATTCATAGGGGAATTTTTAAAAGAAAAAATGTATGGGAGTCAATGATAGATGGGGGATTTTAAAAGGAGATATGGGGGGAAATTATGAGAAAATTGTATGGAGCTCAATTGAATGGTGGATTTTCTGAATTTATTAGGGGGGGGAATTAATTCAGGCATCTGGCAACACTGGTGGGGAAAGGAACGCAGAGAGAGATGCTGAATGCTGAGGTGAGAATGCTGAAGTTCCAATAAACATCACAATCATTAGAATCAATTTATATGATAACAATACCCAATAAGCAAAGGGATTTCATTCTCAACTGAGGCGAAAAAAAGGCTTTAAAATCAGTCAGGTATCTTTTCCGCACCGAGTCCCCGTATAAGGCACTGCTGCAGTAAAAGATAGCTAATGTTAGCTAGCTAATGTTAGCTAACTAATGTTAGATAATTAATAATAAAAAGTACATTACACCTCCTGACCGCACGAGGGCGCTTTAGACAAATAAACTCCATGGCAGATATGAGCAAAGCAGTAGTGATGGGCAAAACAGTTCACTTCAGTGACACGAATCACTAGAATCAGTTCATTAAAAAGATTCGTTCAAAAGATTCGTTCACCGAATCGTTCAGTGCTTGGGCGGAGCTCCGACTGCGTACTGCGTAGTCCGACTCACTCAGTGAACTGAAACGGCCGAACAGTTCATGCGGAAGTGCTGTCGCTTTGACAAATGCGCCAAACTCCGTTTACAAATCTTGATATTTTAAAAGTTTCCTCGTTGAATATCAATATTGGAGGTGAACGCTGGTTTTCAATGACTTTTAAGTCTTAACTTGCTGGGCCTGATTCTGGCAGTTTGAGCCGCTGATTATCACTCAGGATCACGTCACGTTAACTCACTGTGTCTAGTAGCCTTCAGTGAACGGATCACTCAACTTGCACCGTTCGTCACAGTTTAAGGATCTGAGACAGTCTCAGCCACACGGTTTTTTTTCTTCCATATTGCGTTTCACCACGCAATAAAAAAAAAACTCAAAAAAAACAAAAAGTTGTTATATAGAAGTGCAATTTAATTGTAAGCTTGGCTTACAATTTACATTGCAATGAAGTCTGCTATTCATATTGTGTATTCATATATTTGTTGCCATGCATCTATTCTGCTGACATGGTCTGACTACAGTAGTCAGCCGAATGTAGTCAGTCATGTAGTTGTCATTCATATTTATTGCTGTAATTCACATCTTTTAATGCTATTCATAATTTTGTTGACATTCATTTTGTTCTACCACTAACTTCAATCACTCACTCATATTTTGTTATATTGCTACATGATTCTAAACATGTAGCAACAGAACAAAATATGAGTGAGTGATTGAAATTAGCGACAGAATAAAATATATATGAATGTCAACACACAACAACACTCGTCACGTGGTGGCTGTAGCTTCTGTAGCCTACGTGTGTTGCTGTGGCAAAGTAATTTCCCTCCGGGATCATTACTTGAACGCACCCCACACTCCTCTCTCATCGCAGCCTGCCGGCATCGTTTTTCTTTTCTTTTTTTCTGGAAATATGCACTCCTGCCTGCACCGGTGAGTCTGTCGCTACAATCTCCTTTCATTACGGGCCAGCCTAACATTTTAAGTTTGTTTATCTGGAAGTCTGTCAAAACAACAGGGAACTTGAAAGTGTGCGTTTATGTTAATTCATGTGGCTTTGTAAGTTTAACAATCATGTGCTAACACCCGGCTCCATTAGCTGTCAGCTCGGAGAAAATATCGCTGCGAACGAATGACTTCAATCACTCGGGGATTTAGTGTTGTGTCGTTCGCGAACGTCCCCCGGGGGATTCGCAGTGAACGAATCACGACACGTTCGCTCGCAGAAGTCCACTCTGCACGCTCGCTGCCTCGCTCGGCGCCCGCCCGCCCGTGTATTTTTTTTATAAATTTTTTTTTTTTTATAAACTTTATTTCGAACAATTTAGGAAACAAATTAGAGAAAAAAAAAAAAGAAAAAAAAACTTTCTAGTATACAACACGCAAACACGGTACTCATTTCGGCTATACAATACTTAGAACAATACGTCCGAAATGGAATAGGAAGAAGCAAATGCGAATGATTCGTTCAGCACAGCAGAACTGGTTCGCAAGGGACGAATCACGTTCGCTCGCGGCAGTCCCTCCCCCTCCCTGCACGGTGCACGCTCGCTCCTGATCAGATCCGTTCGAGAGCTCAACTGAACTGAGAAATGAACGGATCTTTTCAGTAAGTGATTCAGTTCAGTTCGTTCACCCAAAAGATTCGGTCTTTTGAACGAATCGTTCGCGAACGACACAACACTACAAAGCAGGCTGTCTGGCAAAGCTAGTACACATGCCATAGTTACACTGCAAACAAGTGTCTTAACAAGTGTTTTAGTCTTGTAATGAGACTTAAAACAAGCTAATATTTTCCACTTTTGAGGGAAAAAAATATGATTTTAAGTTACTTTTTACTTTACAAGTGGTGACGTGTTCTATCATAATCAGTCGGAAGTCGCAGTTTAAAAATATAGTTTTGACGCTTTTAAACGTAGCATGACAAGGTAGCGCCTTAGCTTCGCGTCGTTTTGTCTTGCCAGCTTTCACCATCAGTCACACAATCACATCGGCTGCTTTCAAGGCGACAAATGAATTGGGTTTAATCTGATTTTATTTGAAAAATATCTTTGCTTTCATGATATGCGTGTTTTAATGTCAAATGCATTGTGAAAATATAGCTTTGAAGCTTTCAAGAGTCATATCACAAGCTAGCACTGGTCCTTTGCATATAGCTTGGAGCCAGCTTGTAGGCTAAGCAGTCACACAATAACATCAGCTACTTTCGGTTTTATCTAATTTTACACAAAAAATGTCTTGGCTTTTATGATCTGTGTGTATTAATGTCATATTCAGTTTAAAAATATAATTTTGAAGCATTTAAACGTAACATGACGAAACACCGGAGTTCGGTTATGAGACCCAGCTCTATCCAGAAACGTTAACACATAGCTAAGCTAGTAACTTTCGTGGCTAAACTTTGAAGGCGTTTTTCTCAAAAACATGGTTTGACGGCATTCTACATGTAACGTGACATAACTCACTTGATATTTGGATTAGAGAGATCATTTTGGTTTCATTAGAAAGCTTACATTTTCCTCCCTCAGGTAGTATATAAAGCCCAAAATGTGTTTGGGGGTCAGTGCGACTGATTTTGATAGAGCAGGTCACTACAAGGGTCCATATCAACATTTTGATGAACTGTGCAGCCGCTCAGCCACAGGTATAACGGTCTATAATATAGACTGCGCACACATTTGACTCCGGAGCATGTCGACATGCTAATATTTTTGAACAAAAACATGTAAGTTAGACGAGCTAAGTTATCTAGCTGTCAGCCCACGTTTGTTTGCAGCTTGTGTTTAAACTGGGTTAAATGGAAAATCAAAGAAAAAAACAATGCTTTGATATTTTCGTTATTTGCCATTTAACGCATTTTAAAGTATCTCTTTATTTATTTTATTTTATTTATCTGAATTCATATACCTTAAGGTTATTCTATACTTTCTGTTGCTTAATGGTAAAAGTAATACAATAAACATTATTTCTTGATCTGAACTTTAGCAGAGGCTACTGTCATTTCTTTCTTCTGCCTACACACCCTCCTTCAAATGAGTAACCGAATACTATTCGAATAGAGAAAGTGAGTAATTGAATACCAAATTATTTGTTATTTACATCCCTAGTTCACTGAGTTTCTTTTGAATGTTTTGTGCAGTGATATTTTTGTATAGTGTTAATGCAACTAGATTTCACTCCAGCACATTAGCTAGAAGCTCGGTAAACTACATTCTGTGTCAGTAAATTATTATCAGAGCTTGACATTAACGGGGTAGTTCACTCATATGAATTGCCTGTTAAGAACGACAATTGATTCGCTTAATAACCAAAATCAATAGCCTAAGTAATTTATTAGGCTACCAATTTATTTTGAGATGGCATTATTGTTCTGTGCATCATAAACATGTTGCATTTTCCTATATCCACATTTATGGTGTTTTGACTCTTAAATGCTCCATGTTTAAATGTTCAATGTTTTGTAGATTGTAAATTAGTTTTTGAAGCCTTAAATTATTATGTGTTACGGTTCGAGACACTTAAGAGGCTCTTTAAATATGCTTTCGAATGTTTAACTCACTTTGACTAATTTGAGTGCCGTCTTAAAATTAATTAGGCTACATTCTTTAGCACATTCAGATTATTGCCTGATCCTTGTTAAACAATCTCAAGTTAGTTATCAATTTCGTTTCTTAATCATTATAGGCTACATAATATATTGGTCTTGATCATTCAGGGAATTGTTTGATTAGCTAGGCTACTCAAGCCAAATAAACGGAAACTAATGCTGTAGCATATAGCCTACGCCGCTTTTTCCACCGCACCAGCTATCAATATATAACCTAAGTCAGTGCTACACATTTTATGACACGAAGAAAAATGCTAGCACAGAAAAACATTCATTGATATTTCTTATTCAGTTAATTGCTTGCTTGATAATTAAGAACTATAAATGGAAACATGGCAGGTTGACATTAATATCCGTATAAAGGTAAGGTTACAGAAGGCCTATATTACAGCCGACGGTACGCCACTGGATCATAATGTAGTTGACAGAAGATGATGTCAGGGAATGATACCGGAGGCAACTGAGTTGTCGCCTATCATTTGTCCACTAACCGCATAAGGACAGCACTCGAGTAGCCTACGGTTTGGTTTATTTTGCCAAAAATCTTCAGGAAATGACATGTCAATGTAATTTTCTGACATTATAATAAAATAACGATAGCTTGATCTATGATGTGTCCCTACTCAGAACAGTGACAGACGTGGAATTATTTCGCCCCTCAACTATGACAACACAGACTGAATCTATAACATACTTATTGCGCTAGGCTGAGAAAGCCATCTCCGGAGCAAGACCTCCAGCGCCCGGCATGCACTAGTTTACCTAGTCTCGTTTGGATTACAGGTTCCCCTAGCGAACTGTAGGCTGTGGGCAAAACTGCTGGTTAAATATAGGCAAACTGCATAAAGTAGGCTAACATCATTGGAATAAGCTAACTCACCTGCAGGGGGTCTTACCCATCACATAGAGATATTGTTTGTTTTGGGGAGCTATTTAGTTTTCATTTTTATCTATTTAAAATTCCAGTTCAGTTTAAAATAAATACTACTGGGAGCTCCATGCACTTAATTTTTTTAATTTGTTGAAAATGTTCTGTTTTCTAGTATTCAATTAAGCATATGTTTAAAGGAGTTTTTCTGTTGGAGTCTGTGTTACGGTAAATTCTGACACTAAAATTTTCATATTCACTGCAAATATCGGTTATCGGTCTCCTTCATTACTAATAATCGGTATCGGCCCTGGAAAAACCATATCGGTCGACCCCTAGTCAAAATACATCTTCCAGTTCAACAGCAGAGATGTTGTTCACACTGCATTTATCTAAACTAATATAAGTTATTTGTGCTGGCCAGAGCGCAAAACAGAACAAAAAATGCTACTGCCACCCAGTGCTTAGGACTTAGAAGAATAATTTATAACGTTTTGCCGTTCAGACATATCGAAATCTAGAGGGCAATTCAAGTAGTTTTCGGCTGTGATTTATAAAGGTTCAAATACACTGCCTGGCCAAAAAAAAAGTCGCAGTTGCACCAGTCATGCATAGTGCCCACTGTACAAGCCTCTGGAGGCAGTGTTATGATCTGGGGTTGCTTCAATTGGTCAGGTCTAGGCTCAGCAACGTTATGCAGCAATAAAATGAAGTCAGCTGAGTACCTGTATGTACTGAATGACCAGGTTATCCCATCAATGGGCATATTCCAGGACGACAATGCCAAGATTCATCGGGCTCAAATTGTGAAAGAGTGGTTCAGGGAGCATGAGGAATCATTTTCACACATGAATTGGCCACCAGAGTCCTGACCTTAACCCCATTGAAAGTCTTTGGGATGTGCTGGAGAAGACTTTACGGAGTGGTTCGACTCTCCCGTCGGCAATACAAGATCTCGGCCAAAAATTAATGCAAGTCTGGACGGAAATAAATGTTGTGACGTTGCATAAGGTTGTCGAAACAATGCCACGACGAATGCGCGCCATAATCAAAGCTAAAGGCGGTCCAACAAAATATTACAGTGTGCGACTTTTTTTTTGGCCGGGCAGTGTATTACATCTGTTCATGTTAAGACTGGGTTGCTCATAGACTCCCTCCATAACAAAGACTTTTCTCAGAGATTATTCATTCAACTATATGAATTTCTGTGTTTCCAAATTAAAACGGACCAAACCAGTTCTTTAAACAAACCATAAAGTTAAATCAATAACAGCCTACTCATTATGACAGTCAGGATGGGGATGTATAAAGCGTTTACGTGTATGTAGGCGAGTGCTCTGACAGAGGAGTCACAGTTATGTTGAAGCCTGGTACTCACAGCAAACGAGGCCCCAACAGGCCTGCGGATCCACTTGGGAGGTTTCTTAAGGGGTGTTATGGCGCTTTTTGGGGCATTGGACTGGGGCAGCTGGAGAGGGGGCAGGGCTTGTCCCATCCCAAAGGGGTCCATGTTCCCAAAAGAGGTACTGATCTGTAACGGGACACCGTCTCAAAGGTCAGCGCTCTACCTCACCTTCCACTAATTCTCACAATTAGTCATATAAATATACATTACACTCTATTCTTAAACCTGACAGAGCCCATGCCATATTATTATTTCAGCCATCCA
Source organism: Synaphobranchus kaupii (assembly GCA_029718625.1). Taxonomy (NCBI): domain Eukaryota; kingdom Metazoa; phylum Chordata; class Actinopteri; order Anguilliformes; family Synaphobranchidae; genus Synaphobranchus; species Synaphobranchus kaupii. The sequence goes on along the minus strand of CM056386.1, from coordinate 141,302 downwards.
TTTTTATCAAGTCTCATTGTATGGATACTCACAGTTCATTAGTTAGGAGACGGAACCTGATTGGCAGTTACCTGATCTACCGGTTGCTGAATTAGATCCTGGTTGCTGCCGCCCATGATGGAGTAGATGCTGATGTGTCCATCAAATGCAGCGGCGGAGAGCACAGCAGGGTTCCTCGGGCACCACTGGATGTCAAAGCACCACTGTGTGCTGGTGGGTAGCTCGTAAAGCACCTGGAGAAAGCACAGAACCTGAGTTAGGGGGACAGTGACCCGGGTGGCGGATACTAAGTACCAGAAGAGTGACACCACACTGGAGCAGGATGTTTAGTTCCAGAAGAGTGACACCACACTGAAGAACGATGTTTAGTTCCAGAACAGTGACACCACATAGGAGGGTGATACAGTTCCAAAAGCGTCACATCACACAGGAAGATGTCGAGTTGCAGAACACTGACATCACGGAAAAAAGATTAGGATGTGGTTGCTGTGAAAGTGTTAGGATGAGGTTGCTCTGCCAAGTACTCCGATACCCACAAAACTACACTCATACACTACTCACAAAAAGTTAGGGATATTCGGCTTTCGGGTGAAATTTCAGGATGAACCTAAAATGCACTATAACCTTTACAGGTGAAATTAATTTGACCTTCTCTAAACTTTTGAATGCACATGTCCAACTATTCAATGTTTCAGTACTTTTTGCACAACTTGCTGTTCTCTAACAAGGAGCTGAACGGCAAAATTCACAACAGGTGTTTGATCCATGAATCGACCAATAAATTTCCTGGTTCAATTAGAATTGGTATTTAAACAGTCCTCTTCATCATGCTGTTCACATTTTGACATCATGAGACCAAGACGACACCTAACAATTGATCAACAGTACCTCGCCATTGCGAGGCTTCAAACAGGATGTTCTCAGAGGGAAGTGGCCACTGAGCTTAGAGTGTCACAGAGTGTCATCAGCAGGTTGCAACAGAGATACAGAGAGACTGGAAGAGTCACAGAAAGGCATAGAAGTGGACGTCCTTTGGCCACATCCCACACTGATGACCGCTTCATTGTGAACAGTGCCCTGCGGAACCGGATGATGAATGCCACTCAACTCCAGGCACATTTAAGGGAGGTGAGAGGCACCCAAGTGTCACGTCAGACCATTCGAAACCGTTTACATCAGCGTGGTCTGCGTGCTAGACGACCTGCAAGGGTACCTGACCACACCACCAGGCACAGGCGTCATCGTCTTGCATGGGCCAGGGAGCATTTACGCTGGACGAGGGACCAGTGGGCCTCAGTGCTGTTCTCTGATGAAAGTCGATTCACGTTGAGCAGAAATGATGGCCGCCAACGATGTTGGAGACGTCAAGGAGAGCGCTATGCATCAGCCACTGTTGTCACCAGACGACCCTTTGGTGGTGGCGGTGTTACAGTGTGGGCAGGTGTGTCTAGTCAATACAGAACTGCCCTACACTTTGTGAATGGTACAGTGACAAGCCCATACTACCTGAATAACATCATTAATCCAGTCATTGTGCCCCTGCATGAACAACACAGGCCTAATTTCATCTTCATGGACGACAATGCTCCAGCTCATCGAGGTCGCATCATTAGGGAAAGGCTGCTGGAGACTGGGGTACCTCAAATGGAGTGGCCTGCACTTTCTCCAGACCTGAATCCCATAGAAAACCTATGGGATCAGCTGACTCACCGTGTAGAGGCTCGTAACTCTGTACCCCAGAACCTCAATGACCTGAGGGCCGCCCTTCAAGAAGAGTGGGATGCCATGCCTCAGCAGACAATAAGTCGACTTGTGAACAGCATGAGACGTCGTTGTCAAGCTGTAATTGATGCTCAAGGGCACATGACAAGTTATTGAGACATTGACATTTTTGTTGTGGTATACCCACCACTGTTGTTGGCTTTTGTTTCAATAAATTGTTTGAGATGAGGAAATCACCATTGCATGCTTCTACTTAAATGCCCTACTTTCATGATACGTATAATATCACTGTAGCGTGAACTTACATTTTCCATAAATTTCACCCGAAAGCCAAATATCCCTAACTTTTTGTGAGTAGTGTATATACATCCAACATATCTGAGACGTTAAACTGCATACCGGCATACTGACACAGTAGTTAATCAGATGCTTTCCACACACCATGAGCAAAGGAAGACTTACGTACACTGAAAGCTGAGTGGCACTGTTGTTCATGTGCACTGCCTGCATAGTCCCTACACAGAGCTGCACAGTGTATGCGAGTAATGGGGGTAAGGCTCACCTCGGCAGTGTTGGGGTTCCAACACAGGATCCTGTTGTCTTTCCCACAGCTGAGAAGCAGCTCCGGATCCGCCAGACTCCAGGCAATGGCCAAGATGCCCCTGAACATACAGAGGCAGTTAGCATTTACTCATTTATAACAGTGACTTCACTTTTTCCACATTTGCCACACTGTAAACCTGATATTGCTGATGTTCGTTGCAAGTGCGTACTGCAATTGTGTTGGGAAACGCATGGCTGGAATTAGAAGATAAATCAATGCATAAAGCGCTCGTTTGACTAAAACCAGCACACAGCCACTGCACCAGGAAACATTTGAAAATTCCATTCTTTCCTGATAAATCTGGATACCTCCTTACAGAGCTGTTAGTGGCCAAATGCAAGAAGGTATAACTTGTTTCAAACACTGATGTTCAATAGGTTTTAACTGAGAAAATATCAACTCAAAACATTGTAAAACGCATACAAATCCATGGGCATTGTACGTTTGAAGATACCCTTCACATTTCAACTTTGTATATCCTCGCATTGTGTGGTTGTAACTCTATACGCACATCCCAGTAACTACACAAATCATTGAAATAAATGTATGAATGAAGTGTAGAAGTAAATGAAGCTGTGACCAAAAAAAACACCAATATTGGCTTAATTTCACAGATCAAGAGGCACACAATTCAGTGTTTGGATAAAAGAATGGGCCTGGTAGGGACGTTTAAAAGGACGTTCTGTACCTGTTGTGGTTCTCCAGGAACTATAAGAGGATGGTGTGTGCTTGGTTTGGTTCTCCAGGAAGTATAAGAGGAGGGTGTGAACTTGTGGTTCTCCAGAAAGTCTAAGGCTAAGTGTCCGAATACGACCCCTGTTCCCTGTCCACTGTCCCCTGTCCCCTGTCCACTCAGACACCTGTCTACTATGTGCCCTGTCCCCTCACATTGCAAGCAGTGTGCGAAAGAAATGAAGCAAAACTCTTTCCAAACTACTGAGCAAGTAATTTGTCATATTTTTTATAATTTTTTATTGAGAATATCAATCAGTTAACATATGACGATTGTTACAGTGTAGACTATGAATGAAGATAGAATTGACAAAAATTAAAAAATTTAAAAATTAAAAAAGAGTAGTTCGTAATATGACCCACTCTTGTACCATAGATATGCATACACGCTCTATGTCTTTTACGTTTTTGCTTACGGGTTACTTATTGAAATTGTCGGATGAGTGTACAGTTCTGCAGATGAGTGTGCTCCTGAATTCCCTCAACAAAACCCCGGAAATAAGGGGTTCATCCTGGTATTTTAAGTGCCCCCATTTGTGAGAAAACGTCGCCCACTCAAAAGCTTTTTTACAAAAATGGACTCAAATATGCGCCCTCAAAAGGGTGTAGGGGTCGTATTCGGACACAGCCCTGGTGTGGTTCTCCAGGAAGTATAAGAGGAGGGTGTGTACTTGCTGTGGTTCTCCAGGATGTATGGAAAGAGAGAGTGTGTACCTGGTGTGGTTCTCCAGGACTTTGAAGGGGGAGGTGGCAAAGCGCAGGTCCCACATCTGGATGACGGGCATACGGTCATCCTCGGAAGCCAGCACCAGCTGCGTAGCTACCTCGGGGTTCCAGGCCAGCCCAGAGCAGTGCATCTGAGACCAGAGCAGAGCAGTAGCACATGAGGGATCTGCAGGCCAGACAGTGCAGGTGCCTATCCTTCTGAAAGCTGCGACCATCTGTGAGCGAGTGGGCCATGTACTTGTGTGTTATCGTAAAAAAAATGTATAATGTTAATGCTCGAAAAAGGCACATGGAAATACGCAGAAGACAGTTGATGGGGGGTGGTTGGCTGAACAATTCCCGTATTCCTAAAAAATATGACTCAAGTAACCAAACTGCAAAATTTGACCACAGACAGGCAGAACATTCCATGACTTCATCTGAAGGGAAAACAGGCAATTTTCCAACCAATTGCCCAACGCCCAACGCTCAGTAACCAGCAGTGCCATATCAGGGGAGGAGCATGATCTGACCTGTTGCCCACCGAGTAGCTGGATACCAGCCATTAGTGATACTGTAACTTTTTTACAGCGGATCCCACAGCATATTCGTGTGCAAGACGATCAACATTAAAACAGGAGGACACGTACAATAAGCTCCCATCTAATTAACTCAATACGTGGCTCGATATAACACTCAACCTAATGTATGAGCCTGCTTCAGTGTCAACGATCCATGTCCAAATCAAGTGTAATTTTGACTGGGCTCGTTGCCATGGTTACTCACCCTGTTACTGTGGTCACTGACTTTGATGATGAGGTCGTTCTTCCTCAGGTCCCAGACGGAGGCACGGCCGCTGGGACTGGCGGAGGCCAGGATGTGCTGCACCTGTCTGTTCCAGGCCACACAGCTGATGTCCTCCAAAGGCTGGGAAAAGACAACCCATTACTAACCAGGCTATGCATGCCTCCATTACCAACCAGACAAACTTAAATAACATCCACATCACTATCCAGGTTACAAATAATCCTTGATAACACCACCATCTATAACCAGACTGTGCGCTAACCTATAACACCACCATCTATAACCAGACTGTGCGCTAACCTATAACACCACCATCTATAACCAGACTGTGCGCTAACCTATAACACCACCATCTATAACCAGACTGTGCGCTAACCTATAACACCACAATTACGAACCAGGTTGCACGCCAACCTTGATAAAAAACCACCATAAATAACCAGGCCACACAAGAATTTCCCATAAAATGAAATGTAAAATTTTTTTGTTTTCAAAATGAAATAAATAAATAAATACTGACCAAAATGGATTTAAAATACATTCTTAATTCCACAAGAATGTATCCTGTGTATTTATATTTGTTTCATAGCTTTTAAGGTGATATAAATACATTTTTAAACAAGATTTCAGATTTTACCACCCAGAAATGTCAGGTGGCGCGACCATATATGAATTTTGAATAATACACTTTGAATGTATTTACCACTACTGAAAACCTGAAAATATGAATCATTGTAGTGTGTAAAATACACATCACATGGTAAATTCCACTTTAATTTCTTTATTTATGGCAGTTTTATTACATTTATAGAAACGGCCACTTTTTGTTTTCAAACACCTTATTTTCCATAGAGAGAAAGAAAACAAAAATTCTAACAGTAAAAATTATTTGTATACATTATTTAAAGATTTTCAGTTATATTTCTGATTTAATTTTGCAGACTGCAATGGGAATGGATACATTTAAATGTAAATTTGCTGGTCGCACCACCTGACCATGCCAGTCACGCCACCTGACATTGTGCTCAATAACGATTGATATTCACTAAATAAAAAGAAGGATATGCAAATGCATTTTACTCTGGTTTCATTTGGCTTTTATTTGAAACCTGAGCATTTTATACTGGAACTTAATCATACAATTACATTTAATTCAGGCCAGCAACAGTGGTAATGTCAACAAGACAACATTTGATCAATGCTTTAAAAATAAAACTGAAACATGAAGTCTCAAGGAACACAGTTCAATAATGAAATGCAACTGGATAATTTTTTAAACTATCTCTATGTCATGCTGTTTTTCCTTTGATTGATAATGGCATCTACAGAAATGAATGAAAAAATAATAACTTAAAAGGTACAATATGCAACTTTGAGTATCAATTTTGGTTATATAGTCCTACATTCTTGAAGAGTAGGACTTTTTCACCTTTAAACAACTTAATATCATACAGAAAGATGTATAAATTTAAGAAAATGTATTTAATATCTTCAAACACGTTAATTAACCACTTTTTTCAATTGGTTTAACTGTAATTCTAGTCGCGCCACCTGACATATTGGTCGCACTACCGGACATATTGGTCGCACCACCTGACTTTTTCAAACTCAATTCAAATCTAACAGGAATTAACTTGAACACCTATATACATTTTTGTCCTTGAACTCAAGGTTATACATATATTTTACACATTTTCTGAATAAAAACTAATTTATATAGTTTTCCAGGGGTCATACCACCTGACATGGTAAGTTGAACCAACCTCACCATTACTCAAAAATGTCAAATTATGTAATATTTGTGGGAGAGTTACTAACCTTGTTACTGCATGACAGGGGTCCTGTGGGGTTTTCTGTGTGATATCACACCCTGTTGCATCGTTTTCTTACAGGCACAGTACATAAAATGATGTTTTTATGTCGTTGCCCCCCCTGATATTTGGAGAAGTGAATTTCTCGGACAAAGGTTTTTTAAGTAATAGAATAGTTTTGAAATAGGACTGTTAAACTACTTTCTGTCATTTATAAGCAATCTAACATAAAATCATGCCAAACTATTTGATTAGGAATTATCCTTTTTATTGCAGTTTTGTTCTCTGCATGTATGTTAGGACGGTCGCACCACCTGACATTTTGGGACTTTAGAACACCAAAACTCGAAAAATAAATTGAATTTCAATATAATGAGAAGGGTTTCTCATAAAGGAGATATTATAGTGCAATTTGATATATAACATGTTTTTTTTTATTCTTGTTTTTAGGAAAGTAATGAATTCGGACACAAAAAAAATCACGTCATGTCATTGACCCATTTATCAACAAATATCGGACACACAAAATCAGAAATAAAGTTACTCAAGATGTGAGCACTTTGTGAACAATAGCACAGCACTTGTTAAACCATCAAAATACCGAAAAGGCAGACCCTGGGATATGGCGTAGAAGCAGAATGAGCAGGGCAACACCAAAGATTGTTAAAAACTAAGGCAGTACTGAAAGGAAACCATGTCGTGAATGCAGCAGGTTGGGTTTTAGGTTGCGGACAGCATCTTTCTTATGTTTCATGATGGGCTCATTGTGTGCAAGACAAATTCCCTCTGGGGCAATAAGTTTCATTCATTCATTCATTAGCTAGTTATTACTGCAAATTGAGTAAATGAAACTATAGCTTGCTAGCTAGTTAGTTCAGAATAAAAATTTAAATGATGTTTATTATAGATAAATATGTTTCTTATAAATATATTATAAATATATAACATATTACAGATAGTGTGTTTATTATAAAGTCATCAGCGCAGACAACATGAGCAATCATGTTCTGCAACCCTGCCATAAACAACTGGTGCAGGTTTTCTGTGACCTGTTCAACCGTTCACTCGAGGAGCACATAGTTCCAGCACTATGGAAGCCATTGATTATCTCCTCTGTGGCAAAGAAGGCCAACCCATCTGCACCCAACGACTTTAGACCTATCACATTTAAACGTGTCATATTGAAGTGTTTTGAATGTCTGGTGCTCTCACAGGTCCAACAGTGTGTGCAGAGCATAGTAGACCCTCTACAGTTTGCCTACCAACAGAACAGAGGAGTTGATTATGCTCTCCTGATACTGCTTCACCTGGTCTAATCCCATCTGGATCCAACCAAGGTCCTACATCAGACTGGTGTTTGCAGACCTCTCCAGTGTGTTGGTTCAACCCAATCCAACCACACCTAATGGCTCAGAAGCTGCTGAAGATGAACCTCAATCTTATCCTCTGGATAATGTCATTCTTAACTGACAGACCTCAGTGGGTAAGATACAAAGACCACTGCAGGACCACCACCAAGACCATCTCTACTGGCTCACCAGTTTAGTTTCTTTGCATTTGTGGCACTTTATTTTGATTTAAATTATGAAAATAAACAAATCTAAGTTTATATTGTAAATGGTACACCTGTCTTGTTTCATTTAAGCCATTTACCAAGTTTATGTGATGCTCACACCTGGAGTTATAAAGCCTTAAACAGAGCACCCCCTAAATAGGTGATAATTGACCAAATTTGCCATCTGCGCCAAAGGGTTAATAACCAGACTTCTTTTCAACACAGAACAAGAGAAGATGAAATACCCCAGAAATCACAACATACCCATTTGAATTTCACCTATCATCACCTTATTGTGTGTCCACATTACACAGGAGACATGTTTTAGTTCAGTTTAGCACGGGAGACAATGCTCACCTGAGTTTTCGGCCCTGGCGTCATTGGAGAGCTTAAGTTGTTCAGATCCCAGATGTAGATTTCTGACTCATTGCCTCCTGAAGCGACCAGGTTTGTCTGTGAACACAATGCGTTTAAAAATAAGAGGTTCCATGGCACCACAGCACATTTGTTTCTCACAGGGGTTTTGGGGGGGGGGGGGGGGGGGGGGGGCTTCCCCCAGAGTATGAACGCACCTGAAATGGGTTGACGTCAAGGGCCCGGACCGGCCCCGTGTGCTTGTCGTTCTGGGAGATGATCACCTCACTGTCCCCTGCAATGATCTTTGCGGGGTCATAGAGGATGAGGTTGCCATTCTCTCCCCCGGCAATGAGGACCCCCGATGGGCGACCCTGTGCGTCCATTCCGTGGGGACCCCACACCAGTTTGTGGTACCTGGGGTACAGCAGGAAGTGGTACACACACACGCACACACACACAACGTGAACTGACCAACATCACGACAGTAAGCCCAGTTATTACTAAGCCTATGGGGTGGCAGTGTGATACAGAGTTCACATTCTCATCTCAGGCAGAGCACTGTAAGTTATTACATAATACTCCATTGTCCTCTGGAGTAAGGTACTTAGCCTTGATTGCTTCACTGAAACATCAAGCTGAACAAGTGCACAATATGGCATTTAAGAAATGCAAGCTACATACGACAAGTCTCTATGCACTAGGGCCTCTGTTAAGCAAACAGTAATTAATTATCACAGCACACAGGTGGTCAACAAATCAAAGATGTGAGTAGCGAGAACATATGAGGTCCACACCAAGATCCACACCAGGGGTCACAAACAGTGCTGAGCAGAAAAATGCCCTCAGAAGGCTGCGTAAGCGAGTTTCCACGCAGACATTCAGATGTATAACAAAAGAGAACCTGTGTACCTGTGCACAAGCTGGACACCATGCGTATGAATGTTTGGAGTCAGTCTGATATGGCGACACCGTGATAGAAAGGTGGAGGGAGAAAATGCAAAACTTTGCGAAAGCAGATTTCCGACTTTCTCCCTGAGCGTTCTTTTACGCATTCTTTTACTTACAGTTTTATACATGTGGGCCCAGACCAAGAAAGTTCTGGTGCAAAGATAGTTCCCCCCCCAATTTCCATTAATATTGCTTGTAGAACAGTGACACTGGGCAGTTAATAGCAGAGCAAGCGATACCAGCTGCTTTCCTTCACCTGTGTGAGGAGGAGAAGGTGCCGCATGATTTCATGCTCAGTGTGGGCTCTGCCAGATCCAGCTCAAAGATCTCCAGGGAGGCGCTGGTGCTGAAGGTGGCATCCAGCTGTTGGGCGGATGTACCTATGGACAGGCAAATTAATATTACCCACTGGACGGGTGTACACACCTGTCTACAAGTACATGAGCAATGCGCAGATGTATACAAGAGGAAAAAAAGATAAAGCTATCAGTAGTGACTGCATTACTGTGTCACACTTCAGCAAGAAAGTACAATATTTGTCTCGTTATATTGTCCTGACACATATAATCCACACTACATTAAGCCATCAGGTGACCTTCTCATTTATTAGAAGAATTACACCAGCCATCTTAAATGAATATGGCCACAGTACACTTAACCTTACTTGGCATTACGCACTTGGATGGTACAAAATCGATACGTAGCCTAAAACTGAAAGCTTAAGACTCAACAACCCGCATTCTCAGAGGCAGCACTAAGGAAAGGCATTGGTTCACTGCCATCGATTGTGGTGAACAATTAGCTGGTATCTGGGTGCCGTAAATATTGGTGCACTTAAGTCTTGTTTTCTTACCGGCAGCCAGATAGACGGGGTGGTGCTGTGCTGGGCTCCAGGCCTGTATTGCAGTGCGATTTATCTCCTTTAGCTTCATCCTGAGGGAGAGGAGAGGGGGGCGGGGGGGGGACGGTGTGATTCTCAGAAGAGGTCAATTAAATGGCAAAGGAGTTGACAGAACTGCAAGCACGGGGTTAAGACCTTTCTGTGAGATTACTCTCATAAGTGGCTGTCTCTCTTTCTAAAAGAGGCCTGGAATTTTTTAGACTCTATGCATTTCATCGACAACAGAAGAACAGCGCCATGCTGAGGTGGCTTCAAAAACAACACTCAACTTAACTAAAGGTTCAAGCTAACTACTTTTAAGTTTCTGCACAAAATCTGGCCCATTTGCAATCACGTCTTTAAGTATCAGGTTAAATACCACAGTGAGTTAGAAAGTGTATTGCCCTGTCTGCAAAACACCCTGACTTGGTGTACCAATAGGCCAACAGCCCTACTGAACTTTAGTCCTTGAAGCCCATGTTCAGAATGATCTGTTACTAATCATTGTAATTTTCAGCTCTTTAGTGAGTTTACTCTTCTGGGGCAAATGTGCAAAAAATAAACAAATAAAAAAATCACAATACATGACTCATGGACGCGTAATGTTCCCACAGGTGAACCGATAAGAGAAGAAACATAAATATCCCACTGATGACCCAGCAAACAAGTAGGCATACAGAATATGGAATTTGTCATTTTAAGCATTTTGCAAATGATAGAACTAAACAAAAAAAGAGAAATTTCCTTTCCATTACTGCAGAGGAAGTAGTAAAGTAAAGCAAATGTTATGCTAACAATAAAGCAGCTAATTGCACCTGAACTATAATATACTGGAATTGAAAACATCAGTTAAGGACATGTATTTAGCTATATATTTACCCGTCCTTAAGCATTGAACTAGATCAGCATTCCACTGTTTCAACAATTTTGGGGTTAGGCCGGGGGTTGTTGTATGACCCTGAATCTGCCACCTGGGGCCATAAAGTAGCCAACCTGCAGTGCACATGGAAATGTAGCCGAACTAGCTAATTATAATTGTCAGCTAACATCCTCTAAAAGCAGTGAAAGGCATGTCCTGCAATAAAGTTATGCAGTTGACTTCAGATTTAACTGTTATGATTAGAAGGTCTTTGGTAGGTGGCTGTTTGAATATGAGTATAGCGAAGACCAAAAGGCTGGGCGGCATCTTACTTCCACAGATATTATATCTGTGGTATAGGGTTTAGATGGGTAGCCATAAAAATCTTGGCCAAACAACCAACAAAATGAGGTGACTAGTGCCAACATTAACGTTGAAATGCTTTTAAGAAGAAATTGTAGTAGTGTCTTCAACAAAACTGCAATAGGAAGCAGCTGTTAGTAACAACAGTCACACAACAAGCTGAACATGTTTAACATTTTCACTGTTAGTTGACAAGGTGCAAGGTGTAGCGACCCCCCACCCCCCCCTGCACATTCCAATCCTCTAATCCCCATAGCATTTTAGGTAGCTAGTTACATTGCTGTTATTTATAATATTTTCCCCTGTTCTCGTTGTTTCTGCTGAACTGAAAAATATCCCATGCTTTTTTTTTTCCACACGAGTGATTGCGATGGCAGGTTTTGGGATTGGATTACGGCTTGGTGGGGCATATTGCAATATACAGTCAAATGAATTAAATAAAATGCCACAATTGGCTAGCTAGATAGCAAATGAGCCGATGTAAACAGGAAACACGGCATGCTTTTGTATTTGTATTATGTATGGCACCGTGCAGTACCGACACACAGCAGCATAACAGTTAATTCATTAGCTAGCTGACTGCTATTGGTGACACTGCATGGCTCGACAGTGCACCGTTGCTTATAACTAGCTACATTGCAATCTAGCAATCAAACTATATCTCAAACTAGAGTTAGCATACACCTTTATCAGACCCAACTATGTACAGTGCCATGAAGCAATAACGTTAACATAGGAAGCCGATAGCTCGAATAATACAGCGGGTCACTCTTAAGCCAGAAAGTGCTTACCTTCCCAATTTGCTGCTTTGTTGACACAACCCAAATATTAATAAGCTATTATAAAAAACGTATTTGATATTTCGCAAATTGGGATCCCCTTCCTTCGTTACAAATATTTATTATTAGCTAGCTAACGTTAGCTAGCTACTGGACCCAGCTGCAGCTTGCTGAAATTCCACGTCCCCACCACTGGTCTCCATCAACGTGGCATAACAGTGCCCACCCCTAACGCCATGTACTTCCGGTAGAGAACAACGTTAGAAAGCTTGCTAGCCGCTAGCCGACACATGACTCAGGCAGAGGCAACGGTGCTTGGCTGCTGGAGAGGAACGTCTGTATCGTTTGGTGGAGAATAACTAGTATTATGTAATAACATACAGTACACCAAGTACTCTCCAAACAAGTGTAAATATAGGTCTGTTGCAGAACCTGTATGGTATTAAATAATGCAGAACGTTTATGTATTTTTGTAGCTCATGTACACGAAAGCAAAAGAAAAGTTATTACAATTGTATCTTGCATAAGGAAATACAAGGTTTTAATTATCAGTCCAGCCACACTAAACGTTAGTTTAGCTTTAAAACAATCTAGCCACTTTACGTAAAAGAGAAACTGAATATATTTACGTAGTTATATTCCGCCTAGGTCGAAGTTGCTCTTGTAATCTAACGTTATTGTTTCAGAGTGAGCAGCACAATAACTTTCAGCAGAAGCACAATGGACAACTTTTAATTTAAAAAGGGTTCCCTTTTTAGAGTTTGGTTTAGATCGTTTCCGCGTCGAACATGCGCAGTCTATCTTATGTGGATCGACTGGTACGGTGAATCCAGTACATAGTACTGGCTATCCATCTGTTCATCTGCGCAGATCCGATTAGGGCTCGGAGGAATGCGGGCAATTTTTTTTAGCGCGTTTTTACCACGTGATCTCCGAAGGAGGTCGGGGAGTTTCCATTTCCCAACCAAAGTAAAACCAAACAAGTATATTTAACTTAGAAGTCAAAAAGTACAGTATGCACCAAAATTTAACGTTCCTCAACTCAGTATGCATAGCCAGATACTATTTAATGAGAACAAGAATTTTCCGGTTACCATCATTCTAAGTATACAGCCAGGCCTTCAATTGCTGTAGTAACTTTAATTTTCAACTAAGTCCCAATACATACGTTTGTCTTTATTGACGTTTCTTACGAATCGGAACACTGTTGGTCCTCCTGTAGTAATTTTCTTGGATTCAGCGACCACAAAACCACTACTGCTCTGTTGCCCAAATGACGCAACATTCATATATGCCATCATTGCTGTCAGTGAAGTTCTAATTTAAACAATCGTTGCTCCGTGTGCATCTATCTATGTGGAGTCCTCACCCTGTTCTACTCTGAAAGTTTAAATCCTTACCAATTTTGCCTGCATATTTGTAAACTGGTATGCGTCTGGATACACTGCAAATTCTGTTAGGACAAAGATTTACAAATACAAACTGCAGCAGTGTGAATTACACAAATCACAGAATGACTGAAATGTTTAGAATGCACTGAAGCTTTTAACCAAGATGCATCCAAATATAAGCTGGATGACCAGAAAAATACAAAACGTCCAACAAAATGTGGTTAGTCCATCTTTCTCCTTTTATTTTTACTTGCAACACAACGTGACAAGTAAACATCTTCAGTGTCATCAAATGTTTGCCCATTGTATACAAAGGCCAATTCGTCGACCCTATATTCATCTACTGCGCCATCTCCTCTGTACAGTGCACCGGCAGTATGCTGTTGAATGTGCAGTTTAACACACGACGTGCAGTACAGAATATCTGCAATACTATTAAAATGTCAGCAAAACTGCACCTAATTTTTAAACATTTATGCGACCAAAATGTGTACTACTTGAAGTGTGCCCCGGAAGTGTATGATACAGGGGTTTTAAATGTACTATATTTAGAAAATTTTGCCTACTTAATTTGTCCTGCCTAGTCAACAAGCCTACCCAATAGTATGGAAGGGTGCCGATTCAGACACAGCCTTGGCAAATGTACATATACAGGTAACTGTGGGATGCGATGATACAACTATTTCTGCATACCTAGGCCATGACCGAATATCCCTGTTCCGTGCCCCATCCACTCAGACCAGTTTACCATGTGCCCTCCCCTCACTTTGCAAGGTGTGTGAAAGAAATCCTGCAAAACTAGTGAGGAAGTAGGTCATATTTCCTGCCCTTGTACTACAAGTTGTAGTTTTTACTTCCTGAAATTGTCATGTGTGCTCCTGAATCCCCTCACCAAAACCCCAGAAATAAGGGTTTCATCCAGGGATTTTAAGTTCCCATTTGGGAGAAAGTCACCCACTCAACTTTGACAGTTGACTCAAATATGCACTCAAAGGGGTGAAGGGATCATATGCAGTCATTTCAGTCATGGCCCTAGACTGTAGCAAACCTTGAATCATTCCTATAGTACAAAAACATTTCATAGGGGGGCATTGGGGGCAAAGCACATTCATGGAACCTCCCATTTAAACAGACCATCAGATGTTACTTCATGCATTCTGTTCATAAGTTACACATTAATTCAAACTGGTACGTTCAGTTGTTTTTTTTTAAATACAGAAATAACCCCCTCCCCCCACAGACACATTCTTCATATTCAAGGGCCTGAAGCTGCAATCCTTTCTGATCCTGAAGCTGCAATCCTTTCTGATCCTGGAGAATCAATCCCATTGCTGTTGTTCAGGTAGACAAGGAGACAAAGCCCTTAAAAAAAAAAAGTCTCAGTTAACACAAAAAATGAATAAAAGTTGAAGGTCAAGCTCCCAGTAATCAACTAGTACAAAACTGCACAATTTCATGATGTACAACTGGAAACAGCGCACCAATACTCCTATTGAAGGAAGTTATTTATATATAGGCCACATTTAATCAGCCATGAAATAATGCTAACATCAAGTCTTAATCAGATATTAAATGGATAGTTCACCCATTTTTTAAAAATGGATTTTGTTTTACTCACCCCCGAAATAGTATGTTAAGTTGTCCTGGTCTCGCCGTTGTAGCCAAATTATTGTAAATCCTGAATTGGAACAATGATAACAATTATCATCTTGTCATTGGATATAATTGCCCCCCAGGCTAACTTGCTGTAAATTAACCGCCGAAATCCACTCAAGTAAGGTTTAACAGCTTTACAAGTGTAGTTAAAGCACAAAAGGGGGTGAGTAAAATATATTTTTTTTCAAAATGGGTGAACTATCCCTTTAACATTTAGGCTAGTGTGTGGCGTTGACCTGCTGTGGTCTGTACCCTCATAAAATGCGTTATAATCCTTCCCATGTACAGGGTCAGATGGGTAGTGAGTTTAATCATAGGGACAGTCCATAAGCGCAGGTTAACGCCTTTCTTCCTGCTTACCCAGCTCCGCGATATGGATGACCGTCCCGTTACCATGCGGTCCAGTCTGTCAGCGCCGCCATCACTGTAAGGAGAGCGTCACCATAAATTACAATCTTAAGTGAACTTCATGCACAAAGTGCAACGTTTTGGATAACATACAAATAAAAGCACCGTTTCAGTAAGTAACATTACTCGTGTAACCGTTGACTAACCCGTAAAACAAGTCTACGATTGGAGACGAACGTTCAGACTACGTTCTAGACTACAAATATTCAACTAGAAATTGATTTTGATTTTTTTTAAACACTTACCTTTGTCCAACCGCAGTTTTTCGCTTGCAACACGCTAGCCAAATATCCTGCAAGAGATCGTATTTTATTACGAACACGTGTTCAGAACATGGAACGCATAAAATCTCGTCAGTTTAACCGATGCAGCCGAGCCTAAATCTGTGCACATGATTTAAACTAGCAAGCTAGCTAACCACTGCAATTACCAGAAGAAACCGATCATTTAAGGCATGGCAAAATGTGAATTCATAGCAAGTTACTATAGTTATGCATCCTAGCTGACGACGCTATAAAAACTGTCCTCATATTTAAAAAACGTAATCACTGCAGATCATGATGTGAACAGCAAAAAGTTTAAATCATTGGACAAAGTATGCATACGTTCAGACCATAGCTTCAGAGAGACATGGATATAAATTGGTCTCAAACTGTTAATTCGGATCTTGAGAAATGTGACGAGATGCAAACTTACACGGGGGTTTTTGAAGATTATATCGATATAGCCTATTTCTTTCTTCGGTTTTCTCAACCACACGTGATAAACAATGCATTGTTTTTCGCTTAACGTGGGGGGAAGAAAAAAAAACTAGTGAAGTTACTTTAACGTTAGCTCCCACGTTGACGTCGCTTCCATCAGCTTGAAGACAAGGAGGGAAAGAAAATGCATTTGTTGCGTTTGCTCTTTTATAACCGCAAAGCAGTATGGGTAGTTTGACATCAGAGGCGGGATTGCGCTCGGCAATAAGATGTTTTCTCATAGGCCATGAGATGAATAATAAAAATGCAAGTTATTTCAGCGTTTGTTACATAGTTTCTATGGTTTGTTATCAGGGGTGCGTCCATAGAACTATATAGTTCTATGGGTGCGTCCCATAGACCAGGGGTTCTCAATCCTGGTCCTGGGGGACCCCTGTGTATGCTGGTTTTCGTTGCAACCGCAGTTGCAATCCCAGAATTTTAACAAGCTGTTAATTTTTCTTAATTAGGTGCTTTTCATGTTTGGAGGAATTATTCGCCCACTTAAGACACATTATGTCAGAAATAGCTATGCATGCCATGTAGAACAAACTCCCCATGTTCACATTGTGCTTATTGTGCTATATTGCAACAATTACATAAGAAAAGGTTACAAAATAATGTATTTTCACTCAAATGAAAGAGTGAAGTGAATCAATAGGCTCCTAATTAGGTTGTTGAACACGTGTTTAACTCAATTTTTTCTTTAAGCTTAAGACAATGCAGGTTTGGCTCGTTATCATTTGCTTTGTGTTTGAATTCTTCATTATCTACGAAATGGTTAATTTTAGTGGCCATGTGTCCACACTTTCACCAATTAGGAGCCTATTGATTCAAATCAGTCTTTAAATGGATCTGTTAAATAATTTTCTTATCTTTTTTAAATAATATAGCACAATGTGAACATGGGGTGTTTATTCTACATGGCATCCATAGCTATTTCTGATATAATGTGGCTTAAGAGGGTGAATAATTCCTCCAAACATGACAAGCACCTAATTAAGAAAAATTAACAGCTTGTTAAAATTCTGGGATTGCAACTGCGGTTGCAACGAAAGCCAGCATACACAGGGGTTCCCCAGGACCAGGATTGAGAACCCCTGCCATAGACTGTATGGTGCGTCCCAATCATAGAACTATATATTATATTTCTATGGTCCCAATCATAGCACTATATAGTTCTATGGTCCCAATAGTCGAAAAATGCCACCTTTCCTCCTCCACTACCACTGCTCTACTCCGTGCCCCGGAAACGGATCTTTGTGTGTTAATCTAATGTTGCTGATTACATCTTAATTACGTATAAATGGTTACATATTAATTAATGTCTCGACGCAAACCGCAATGTCAGGTACATTGTATATTGTAGCTACATGTAAATACTTGTACTGAAAACGTTCAAGCAGTTTTGCATATTTCCGGGTAGGAGAGGAGTGGTAGTGGTGAGGTCATAGAGCGTATATAGAACTGGAGAGGCGGGAGGAGCCAGGAGTTGCAGAAACCAATATGGCGTCCAGTGCACCGCACCACTCAGTTTCCCCATAGGCTATAATGGAGAAACACCTGCCTTTTTATATCAAACTAAGCGGTTTACAGTCATATTTTCAACCCAGTTATACCCGTAATACATATAAGAATACGAATCAATGCGTGATTTTACTTGACGCGACTCGATAACGAAGTTATAGCCTCCGTTGTTTCCGTTGTTTTACTCTCCGCGAGTCAACACTCGACTCTCTGGTTGGTCGTACTGAACACGTGATGATGAAGAGCCTACAAAGACCATCTACCAACATGAAAAAGTTGAACGAAATGTAATTACGATACAGCGTAAAGTAGTTGGTGCGAGCAGTGTCCCATGGAGTTCAGTGATTCAGTGAGATATTTTTTCAGTTAATCAGTTCAATCAATGTTTTTTGTCTGAGGCCGCTGCAATAAAGTTTATACATACATATTTTGAGGGCAGTGTATTGTTTGAAATATGATTTACAATATGTTTTTCGTATACTTGTCAGTTGGTTTAGAACGAGGTAGCAGATATAATAACGGTTGTAAACCTCAAAATCGATCCAACTCTGTTCACTATTTCTGTTCGCTAACATGAACGTTAGTTGGATTTTTTTTTAAACTGGCGGCAAATGAATCCCCTATCTCCCTCCACATATTTCCTTTTGAGAATAGTAGAAGAGTAAGAAGTCAAATCTATAATACTGGTTGCCTTTTTTTACTCGTTGCTTTTGAAAATGCAAATGTCTAGTAATGCATTAATGAGATAGAAAATAGCCTTTTCTAGTATATAATGAGTCCCTATTTGATAAATAACTAATTTTGTATTTTGAAAAAGAAAAATATAGCTTATTTGTTTTACATTCATATGTACAACAATTACATTTTTCCAGACTCTGTTCTATTTTTGAAACAACATATATTTTTTATTCGAAACTATTATCTGTCCATTAAAAATTGTTTTGCATTAATAGGTGTTAAACTCTATTATCTTTTATTTCATATTTCATAAATAACAAGGTATTTGTTCCAGAACGTTCTTTATAAATACAAAATATTGTTATACTGAATTAACGTGGTGTTGCAAAGTAAATAGGCTATATGTATTTTTGTTGTTAGTTTAGGGCAGTATGAGCTTAAGGTATGCTGCTAGGAGAAACTGATTTCTTGAGCAACTGAAACTCTTTACCTATATATTTTCTTTTTAAAAATCATAATCATTTCTAGCTCATTGATTTGTAAATGAAATAGGCCTAAATGAAGCCTTTCACTTTGCTTTTTTGATATTTTACTTCCTGTTTCTTTTTGCCTGTAACATGCATTAACATAGTCACACAATCATTTAAATTAATTCATATTAGATATTCAAGTGTATTAATGATTAAATAGTTTTGATAGGGTCCTTTTTCCTAATCTGTGTGTAAATAAGGTCAAATAAATTTATATGTCTGACAAATTAAGTTTTTGCGTCTCAGGAGGGACTACTGTGCTCTGTCCTATGTCGTCAACCTTGTTTGTCAGCCCTGTTATAACAGAATTAACTGGGTTGACAATAACAGGGTTGAGTGCCCTAAAACTTATAGCTAGCCATGTGGTGAAACAAATGCAAAGATAATTGCATTCATATCAGATTTTTATTACATTTTAACAGATATCATTTTACAAAACCCATGTTCTTTTCTGCATGAATTAAGCGTAACAGGGGTGATGAGTTGTGCTTGTCCCCTTATGCCAAAAACCTCTTCTTGCACGCTGTCTTATCTATTTGAAGAAATAATGTAAATTCCTCAAGGTTGTAACACTCAAGGCGTGATGCCATAATTTCCTGCAGTTTTTCCCATCATTATAACAGGGTTGACTGGAATTTGGGGACATTTAAATTATAAAAAATTTTTTTAAGTAAAATCTTTTTTATATTGAAAGTTGTAAATCAAAGTCTTGATTAAGCTCAGGGACATGCTTGACTTGTGACTTTACAAAATGTTTTTAATATCTAAAAAAGACAATAGGATGACAAATATTGAGTGCGATATGAAAGAACAACATACAGAAGTTGAATGAATTATTATTTTCATGTATTTATGTACCATTTCAGTTTTATTAATCAAAATGTCCAACAGACAAAAGATGTCCTCCAATGCTGAAATGACCCAAAGGTTAATAATAAAATATTAAGAAAAAGAATATCAGATTAGACCATTTTCCAGAGTATATAGTCATTGTACGTAATTGTATTAATTTCTGAGGATCCACAAAGTAAAAGGGTGAGAGAGAATCTTTCAACTTAGGAGTATGCTTTATTTGAAGAATATTGCCAAGAAATGAGGAGTCTCATATCTTTGCTGATACAGCACAAATGTGAACAAAAACTTAAAACATGTGTAGGCTACAACATATATTCCACAGGTCAGTGACAGCTCAAGAACTGTAAATCTTTGAACTGATCATTTCTCTTGCGTCAATTTAGTTTATTTTTAGTTATTTTAAGGAGAATATTCCTGTTGTTTGGATATATATATATATATATATATATATATATATATATATATATATATATATATATATATATATAATAAATATAGCTAGCTATATTTTACATATATATCTAAATACATATAGCTAGGCTACTGGACAGTGGCAAGCAAAATTAAGTGACAGCACAATATCATAGCAGCTTGATTACGTTTACTGTCAAGGGAATCGGTTGTGTTCACAAGTCTTACACAGTTCAGTAACCATGGAAGTGCGAACTACTTTACGACTTGCTACTTGTAGGCTATTCATCAATTGTTCGCGTCCCCACTAATCAGCGAATCAGAGTCATATGTTGAGTCATATTTTGACCAACCAGAGTCTCGTGTTGACTCGCGGGGAGTAAAACAACGGAAACAACGGAGGCTATAACTTCGTCATCGAGTCGCGTCAAGTAAAATCACGCATTGATTCGTATTCTTATATGTATTACGGGTATAACTGGGTTGAAAATATGACTGTAAACCGCTTAGTTTGCACTATAAAAAGGCACGAGTTTCTCCATTATAGCCTATGGGGAAACTGAGAGGTGCGGTGCACTGGACGCCATATTGGTTTCTGCAACTTCGGCGACAGAAGCAAGCGGTTACGTCCATTCCATGTCATTGAGTTCAGTGGGTGAGGTGGGGAGTGAAGAATATTGGGACCACAGAACTATAGTAGACGCACCCCCGGAGTCCACTGCCTGCCAGTCGCACGTTTTGCGATGATTGTCCGGAATTGCTTCCCGTAGTTTACCGCAGACTAGCCCCTTCAAGATGTCGAGAATTTTTCTGGTAATTACTTCTATACACTGTCTATAATAACACAGCATTCTTTCCAGGTTTGTTGCCACCATCCCCTGGTTGCGGTCATTCTAGTTCGCACGCAAAATTTGCTTTTGAATGTTTAGCTACAGATACTGAATCTATCTTGCATTTAAAGTCCAGTTTGGTGGCTAGGCAGCTAACGTTATTTCGACTGTAACGTTAGCTAGCGATGCGGGTTTCACTGGCTGCCTGGGAATTCTTGTTTACATAGCTACGTAATCAATTCATTTAAAATTAAAATTAATTTAGCTGGCTAATCTGGAAGCATTAGCTAACTTGTTACTAGCTAAATGAGTAGATAGCTAACGCGTTAGCTACCACTACTAACGTTAGTAACATTAGTAGTGAACGTTTTCTGTTTAAGCAGTTCGGACCAACGTATGCGAGTGTATGGCTAGTTAACGTTTATATTTTTGTAAACATTTAAAATGCTAGATAGCATTTTGAATATATGTTAATTAATAGCTGACCTTTCCCGATAGATGGCACCATTGCACTAACTACAGTAGAGATGGGATAGCTACGTGCTTAACAAATGCAACGTTATGCTTGTTTTGTTAACGTTTGCTTCCTAGCTACCGTTATATGCATGCAACTAATGAAACGGAGTATAAATTGAACAGAATGCATTCCTAGCATAAATAAGTTGTCTGCAAATATGTACGTATTTAACTAACGTTAAAACTTTGTTGACTTTCCAGTCAGGACACAAAGCCTTTTATGTGAACATGGTAAAACTCGATTCGTCCCACCTACTGGCCATCCGTGACAAAACGAGGAGGACCAATGCCTAGAATGAACAAGACTGCGATCTTGGCCCTTCTTATTGCAACTAGCTCAGTGTTTCTCCTGTTCCAGTTGTATTATTACAGACAGTATATGTCAAAGGTGAGTTCTGTTCATCAGAGTTTCACTAATGTAGCAATGGTGATGGATAACTTGTGTAGGCTATATCAATATCACTTCTCAAATGTCATGCTGTCAAGAGCCTAGCCAGGCTGATAGGCTCAAAGCCATGGTTCCTTGTTAGAATAATGTTGCAAACCAACCTGTTTACATACTGTCACCCACTCAACAAAGGCTGCATTGTCATACAGTAACAGTTTGATTTTCTTCTTTAACTTTAGCATGGAACACGGTCCAATGGTAAAGCTGTTCAGATGGGAGGTGATGCACAGTGGGTAAGTAGAAAATAACTGCCTATATTTCCCATTCCCTTATACAGTTGCTGCATTTAATAATTTTTTTTTGGTGGTGGGGTTGTTTCTGGGGATTCCATGCAGCAGGTGGTGAAGAAGTTTCTGGGACTGGTGACCAAATATAGTCTGCCCGTGTTCCTGATTGACACAGCTACCCTGAGCCATCTCCTTCAGGAATCGCCTCAACCCAGGGACACCCAAGATTCCCTCTGCAGGTCCTTCTGCACCCACAGGGAGTTCACCACCTTTGCATTGCTTGCCAAGCTCTGGAAATATGATGTAAGGAGGAGGGGTTCAAGATTTCTCTTGGGAAAATGACACTAGTGTTTTGTTTTGGGGTTGTTTTTTTTTGGAAACCTTTTGATAAATTCTAATTGGATTAGCTAACGTTTTTGAAGGTTGTCACTAGTAGGTTGTGGCTACTAGTATCGCTAACGATGTAAATGTGTATATATGACAGTGGTCTGGTTCTCCATAAGCAATTTCTTCAGTAATCCATGTTTGGATTTTAATATTGTACATATCACGGTAATATAATTTTGTTTTTATTAAGGAAGAAACATTTCTCAATCACTCAAGGTATATGTGATATTATGATTATTTATGTTTTTTTATTTGGTGTTTTGTTCAGTTGATGCAATGATTACATTTTTCATGTCACACATGGAACTCATCTTCCGTGAGAGAAACCCATAATGCTAATAATACTATTGAGTCCGGGCTGCTGGATGTCTCATTCAGTTAAGGCACCATGCTGGTGCATGGATGAACCTCGCGGCCTCGGATCGAATCTAAGGCCTCATTTATAAAAATACTTTAGATCAAATTTGATCTTACCCGTGGCGTACGTAGAAAATCACGACAAAGTAGTGATTTATAACATTTCAACGTGACTCCATTTGACCGTGGAAACGGTCGTAGCTCCACGTCAGGTCTTCACTTGACATACGCACATTACCTGTTGGTTATGCCGAAGTATTGCAGACTTGAGAGCCACACGTGAATGCTTATTGATGTTGAAAATTATCGGTGTTATCAGCCTACAAAATGAGTTTAATTCAAATTTTAAAAGGAAACTGATAGGCTTATTGAATTTTAAGTCTTCCTTAGATTATATACCATTATTGTATGACATGTAGAAACTTGTAAATCGGGGCATGGTGAATGCGAGATTCATTAAGATTCACAAAGTGTTGCTCATTAAAGGCAGTTTCGCGTTTTCGCTTCGCAGGGAAAGAGTGTTCAGGGACCGGACTGACTTTTTTGCCCAAGATGATGAGTGGCTCAAGAGCCGCTATCGGTTCCCCAGAGCCGTTCTATTAAATGTATGTGACCAGTTAGTCCCAGGGCGCAAATACAGAGCTCATTCACGTGCGTTCAATTTGAAGTTCATTTGAGATTTATAGACCGAAGGGATGTACGACAGACGCATGCTATTTTAAACAAGCGCAGCCAATTTTTATAAATAATGCTGATGTGAAAATACTTCTTTTTATATAAATGAGGCCCCTGGACCATACCAGTGCTGACTGTGGCCGGTAGCTCCACAGGGCGGACAAGGGCCGGGACGGGGCCCGTGTTCATCGCTCATTGGCGACCCCCGCTGGCCGATACGTGGCTCGTAAGACTGCATGTCAGGGCCGCATATGAAAGGTCCCTCCTCCGACACTGCTCTGTGCAAGCTTAGCTGCGGTCTGCGATTCCAAAAGAAGTAGCTATAGGATGGCAAGTGTTTCTGAGGAGAACCGTGGATGTCCCAGCTCTCCCGAATTGGCAGTGTCGGTCGCGCATCAAAAGCGGCTGTGGTTGCAGACAGTTGGACGTTCCAAATCGGATTGGTAATTAGATATATACAGCCCCAGGTTTGGCGGCATGTTTAAAAATGATAATGATAATGATTATATTATTGATTCCCGGATGAACAGCATGTGTATGCCTGCCCATGTGTGTGAATATGCAGGCAAGCCTGGCCCAAGCAGCTGCCGAGTGTGGTCTGGAGTTCCTGGAGGTGCGGGGGAAGGACCCCCGCCTGGTGGGCCTGGATGACCTTTCCGGCACAGAGATCCCCCTCCACTTCCTCTTCCGCCTAAATGGCAACGCGGTCCACCTGCTGGTTTTCTACGAGCGCAGCGGGAATTACCTGTGGCATGGCGCACTGCGACTGAAACCCAACATGGACAGGAAGTTTGTGTCCTTTCGGAAGCTGGATTTTGGCCGCCAGGCCGGAGCCTATGACAGGTGAACAGACAGCGGGCCTCTGTTTGAGAGTGCAGAGAAAAAGCCTTTCATGTTCCTCTAATCGAATCTTACTTCCAGGTTATAAACAAATAACGATTAAAGCCGATTAACAGTGAGCCCGTGCAACTGTGTTTTCTGTGTCAGACCAGAGCTAGTTCCAGCCTCGGTGGATGGGCTGGACGTGCGCATCCCAGAGAACATCTCGCGCTTCCTTAATGAGCATGCCCAGGCCCGCTTCCTGGAGTGCAGATACAAGAATGCACGTGCCTTCTATCAGGTGTCTATCCTTATTTATTTAAATATATGATATCTGTGGAATTAAGATTAATATGAACCTTTCTGATTTTAAACCAATATCTACTTGCACTATGTAACCAAGCTTAGGTTTTCGATTCTTCTCAGGTACTGTCTATGCTTAAAGGTTGTATCAGCGATTTTTGGTGACGTCACTTCTGAAGCGAAATCCCAAACAAACATACTTATGAATAATTATGTTATGTTTTAAAAAATAGTGTTCAAGCATCCAGAATTATAACCACGTTAATAACGTTTGTAAGAAACCAAACCGTTTGTAAATCCGTCAAGATTTCAGCGAGATAAGAGTATTAGCGTTTGTGCAGATCATTGTGATTGGTTGGAATACTGTTTATTTTGGTTTTGAGTGGTTGGTAGTACCATTTGTTTTTGTGTACGATCTCGGAGCATAGGCTGCCTACAGAGACGCGGTTTTTTGACGGCCTGCTTATGGGGCGGGCAGCTAGCGGATCGTGAGGAAAAATCAGATGAATGTGATCATTTATGTTTCCACCCAAAATCGCTGATACAACCTTTAATGCCACCTTTCATCTCCCTGTACACCCACCCCTACCCGGCAGCTCTACCCTGACGATACATCCCCAGAGGCCATGGACTTCAGGATGAAGGCAAAGAGCCTGCTCCATCTGGCTGCCCGAACGCTCGGTGACCTGGGAGTGCCCTTCTGGCTAAGCAGTGGCACCTGTCTGGGTGAGATGCTTTTTTTCCTCTGAGGCATTAAGACGTATGTTTTATAACATGCATATTAAGATGCATAAAGCTTCTGTCAAAAGCCTTCAACGGTGATCAGAGATGTGTGCCGACTCTCAAGCCGTACGGGAAAACCCTGTGGAGGGGGGGGGATTTTCTGTTCTGTCTGATGTGCCTCATTTAGTGACAAGACATTATCAAAGATATGACAGGGTGTCAGATGTATGTCCAAGGTGTCATAAACCCATGTTTTATATTGCAGTTCCCATTCAGATGGTTTCAACTAAGGGCAATATAAGGCAGAAGTGTTGGGTTTCTGCACTTTAACGTGTTACTCCCTCTTTCTCCCCAGGCTGGTTTAGGCAGTGTAATGTCATTCCCTACAGCAAAGATGTTGACCTGGGCATCTGGATCAAAGACTATCGGCCTGACATTATCCCGGCTTTTCAGAAGTCTGGCCTGCCTCTCAAACACAAATTTGGAAAAGTATGTCCAGACTTCAAAAACAATGTGACTGTCTTGTGAAATATATTTTCTGCCCATTTCAGTGTCATGGTATTACTATATGTGTTTAGATAGAAATGGTGGACATGGACCTTTTGGGAAATGTGGTGCTTGCTGTAACTTTATCCACAGTGAAACATGCCACATTCAAGGTGCTGTATATGTACAGGGTATGCTCCGCAAACCTGTAAGTTTGTCGTCTGTATAACAAAACAATCAGGAATACAGTTTTACATTATGTTGACTGACATAAAAGCAAGTAACATTTGTAATAACTTGCCTGAAATGGACGTAGTGTTGTGTGCATTGTGTATTTTCTCTGCTGTGCTGACCTTGTGTTCATTAGATTTCAGTGATTTTGCTGTGTTTTGCTGACCTGGGGGCACTAACGTGGGGTTACTGTCTGATTGACTACAGGTAGAGGACAGCCTTGAGCTCTCCTTTCAGGGTTTGGATGTGAAAGTGGACGTATTCTTCTTCTACGAAGAGGACGACATTGTGTGGAATGGAGGCACACAGGCCAAGAGTGGCAAGAAATTCAAGTATGTGGACCATTTTAGTGCCTCTACTTACACAGTCATACTTTTTTATCCTAATTGCTGTTTTGTTTAGATTACTTTTTGCACAACAAAACTAGGATTTACACACATACAGTACTTTGTATGAGAAAGTATTTTGTTAAAAAGTCCATTTAGTGGGTTGCCAGTCAGAAGTGCACAGATGCCATTTCAGAACTTCAGCTTTTGTGTTTAGGCTTTTACATCAAAGGAAAGGAACAACTAAAAAATGTTATTGTGTTATCCTGTTTATACGTTTCTGAGAAATACGGGTATCTTTATCTTGTGACCACTTTCCTAAGAACAAAAGCGATTCCTCTGGGAATTAGTGGTTTATTGATTTGCAAATGCAGTATTGCTCTAGACATTCCGATTAAGTGTTATGATTACTCTTTCTTCCACCCTACTTTTCCCATTCGTTTTCGTGATTCTCACACCATAACCATTCTGATGGACCTAATCCCAACTTGCATAACGATACAATCACATCCTAGCTATGTTCTGATAATAATTCCTGCCCAATTCTCACAATGGTTGCAAAAACAGGCGGGTGCAGGACCCTTGGACTGACCCCAAACCTTCCTGTTTGGCAGGTATGTGTTCCCGAGGTTCGCCCTGTGCTGGACGGAGCTGGTGGAACTCAAAGTGCGAGTCCCTTGTGAGACGTTGGACTACGTGGAGGCAAATTACGGTCCAAACTGGAACACCCCAGTGAAAACCTGGGACTGGAAGACATCGCCTTCCAACGTGAAGGAGAATGGGGTGTGGCCCGTCAGGGAGTGGGATGAGGTCATTCAGGTGTATTGATGTGCACAGGGCACAGTACACTAGACGCAACATGAAGAAGGCTCAGCAGAGTGGCATTCCTGGGGTGCTTTCTGTTCCCAAAACCAGATCCATGGTTTGGCTTGCACACCTCAAATTTTGCCTTCTCTGTGGCATGGTACATCATCTGATTCAGAGCCAGTGATTAGCGTAGGTGCTGTCCTGACTGATTAGCTGAAAATTTGTGTACTGTGGCCCTTAAAGGATAAGTTCGCTATTTTGGACCTTGGACCCTATTTGCGGTCTGTCTTCCATGAACCTGACACATTGAGTCCATATTTTCGCTGATCGGTCCAGTATTGAGCTAGCTACAGATTTCCTGTAGGCTCTCACTGGGCTACAATAGAAGTCAACGGGGCAATTAGAAATGTTATGGAAAAACAACGATAAATGTGCTTTTATAGCTCAGTGTGTATTCTTACGGTCTCAGTATGCTCTCCTGTGAAATGTAGGCTATCGCAAACGCAAACCGAACGTTGAAACAACAGTTCCATTTGAAACAGAACTATTTCTCCGACCGCACTACCTCGCACTGTAAACTTCCGCAGTCTAGCTACGTTTAAGACAGGCTGCTTGAAAAGCAGTTGATCACAAATCCTGACCTCCCGTTGGAGTTTACTAGCTAGTAGCCTACAGCAGAACTATTTGTAACGCAGTGTTTGTAATCATCATTTGTAATAATTTACATTACCTGCGCAACTTCAGCCTCTCTCTCTTCTCTTGCTCTCTTATCATCCATCTCTTGTAGGTCCGTGTCCGTGTATTCTGGCTCAAATCTGTAGCCAGTAACGTCAAAGTCAAAATCAAATTCTTTGTCTTCGTAATCATTATAGTCATCCATCATCCAAGTTTTTTTGTGGAAATTGTAGCCTACGTTGCTGCAGGTAAACAAACGCAGACTGCTCACATATAGTTTCGTAAACGGCCGGCACACCTTCCCGCTCCCCCACCCCCGACACATAGTACTCCGCGGGAGCAGCGAAAACAAGCAACAGAGAAATGCTTACTTCCATGCCAAGCACGTAAAAATGTTTGGATTGAGATACATTTCACAGGAAAGCATACTGAGACCGGTAACAATACACCCTGAGCTTCCCGTCTCATTTATTGTACATGAACCCGACGGGTTCGTCACACTGCGAAGTGACTCAAACTGTGGAGGCTGTATGCTGCTCCCACCCATGGGAAAATATACCTCGAAGGAGGGACATTGTCTCGTAAATGTTCTATTGCCTTTATGTCTATTTCTCTTCTATTGCTTTTGTTCTGTATTTTGTTTTCTATTGTTGTGAAGCACTTTGGGCTGCATTTTATGTATGAAAGGTGCTATACAAATAAAGTTTATTATTATTATTATTATTATGAAAGCACATTTATTGTTGTTTTTCCATAACATTTCTAATTGCCCCTTTGACTTCTATTGTAGCCCAGTGAGAGCCTACAGGAAATCTGTAGCTAGCTCAATACTGGACCGATCAGCGAAAATATGGACTCAATGTGTCAGGTTCATGGAAGACAGACCGCAAATAGGGTCCAAGGTCCAAAATAGCGAACTTATCCTTTAAATAGCACTACTGGAGACTTTTTGTAATTGAAACCCCATTGTCAATATGTGAATTATCAGTATGGAAAATACTACTTAATTATTTGTAATTTATGCAGATCCATGTATAATGATGAAGAGAAACAATTGTGTTTGAATGCTAATGAGATGGAACTTGACTGGAACTACTGGAGCTGTGACTATTTCAAACAATTCTGGAGTTGTTTTTAGTCGTACGGTACCAGTAAAATGTAACATTCACTAATTTTCTCTACAGACTGGCAAAGACTGTTTTTAAAAAATAAAAAAAAATGTAAAAAAATTTAAAGAGATGTTTACAGTGTTTCCCCTCGGGCCTTGAGAGTGTGTTTGGGAGTGGGGGTATGTGGCACATGCCTGCATTATAATGAAACGGAAAATAATTTAAGGTTTGAATAGCCTCCTGCTGATTTGTTGTCTGTACCTTGTTAGTGTTCAAAGTGTTTTCTAAAAATACATTTCAATTATAAATTCCTACCAAAATAAATACCAAATGTCTATCTTTTTTATTTTATTTCAGATAAACTAATGCAATAGTAAAATAAATCTTGATTAATGTGGCTTGAAAATGTAGTATATGTCAATAATGACACATCAATGCTTATTTCTGGTTATGTGGTTAGTTGTCATTCTGTATTGCACAATTCTTAGAATGCGGCAAGCTATTGGATAACTACTATAGCTTGGAGAAAATGCAGATTGTTTTGATAGTCTATTATTTCTATATATTATTCAAGAAGAGTCTGCCTTCGTTAAGTACATTCAGTATCCCCTATGGAAAAAGAATATGCTGCAGTATATTGTAAATATATCAAAATTATCTTCACAATATATTTTAAATATACTGCAGTATATTACATTTCCATATGGGATTGTATGTGTAATCTTCACAAAGATGATGAAAATTCTTCTACTTGCAACGTACTTACTATTGAAAATGTTTGGCGTTCTATATTTTTGGCCTTTAGACAAAATGTTTGTCATTGTGTAAATAAGTAGTATACTCTGTGTGGGCATTAATCCATTTGATCAACCCATTTCAGATGTTTGGGATTATGTACCCACAGTAATTACATCTGTGCGTGCTCTCAACAAACTGGGTCTTGAGTGAAACCTAAGTAAACCTGAAGCATGCAATTACTTGAACTTTCCTGAACAGGTGGATTTGAAAAATAAATCCCTGGACAGGAAGTATGCTGAACTCTTAACTTGGCTCTCCCACTAAGTATATGTTCCACCACACAAGAAACGCTGCACATTCATTGCTAAACATGTTTTGACTGAATTACTTGTGGCAATACAATCTCATGGGAGGGAGGGGTCGATATTCTGTATTGACTGGCTCATGAGTTCATTGTACTTAAGCAAATATTTGGTTCAGACTGTTGGAATGAACATTCAGCAAAACCACATAAAAGCTCTTACCTTTCTCTCTTGTCCATTTTGTGACCAAAAAAAATTAATTGACCATGAAAGACAATGTGAATTTCGAGATTTATTTCTAATATATTGACATTTGAATATACATGTTGCAACATTTCATTATTTCAATACGATTTCATAAATTAATTTGTTAAACAATGAAGTTTAACAAATACACCAAATCTATTATTAACTGAATACTGGGGTATTGGTTAGCATCCCTGGCACTGTTCAAAGTAGACAGAGTCGGTAGCCTACGCTCTCAGGGAATCTGACAAATATTTGTACCTCCAAAAGAATTAAACCTATCATCTATCACCATCCATTTGGATGCAACGTCTAATCGTACTATTAAAAATATATTAGCATATTGACAGTATATTGGTTCAGTGTTATTAACAATAAATACAAAAATGTTTTTTTAATCCCACCAAAAATCTAAATTAAAAAATGCTTTGGGAAAATACAGAATTTTATTTGTTAATGTGCAGGCACTCCGTGCACGCCGAGCGGCTATATCCACCAGGGTCCCATTTCCCAAAAGGATCTTGGAATAAAGATCATTTTAGAGTAAAGATCATCTTAGTCTATTTTGTTTTTGTATTACTTTTTTGTCATCGTTTGTTTTTTGTATTTCTCCCTCTTTTTTATTATCTTTTAAATATAAAATTAATAGAGCACAAACTTTTCTTAACCCGAAGACGCTTTTGGGAAACGGGGCCCAGATCCGCTTTTTAAAACGCAGCCTGCGCGATGATGATGCTTTATGTGTTCCACTTTATACAGGAGTGCAAAGGCGAGCATCAGCGGCGGTTGTTAGAAGCATGCCACAAGATCTGAACAACGAAAACTGATTTTAGAGAAGAACATTCTGATGTGTGCGTCCACAAAAGTCTAATGTGCTGGACATGACCCTAGTGCAGAAAAGTAAGGGATCGCGTGTGGTTATGTTCTGAAAATACTAACTTTCAACAGGACTCCATGTGTCATTCTGACAATATGCCATTGTCCACATGAAATATAGGCTACGCGTGCAGGACTTCAGCACTGTACTGAAAGCAACTGGAACCCGAATGGCAGTCATACTGTATGCGTAAACACGTGCCTTCTTTGTAAAATCCCCCTTTCAAGAGCTGTTGCGTAATTCAAGGTTGCTGGCAGCATTCCAGTAATCTTCCCACAGGTTAAAATGTAGTGCTGTGTATGAGTTGCGTTTTCAGAATTCCACTTACCAGTCATGTTCCACATTGGATACTTTGCGCCGGTCCTGGCGCTTTCGTTGTGCCAAATGCAGCACACGTACAGCGGGAAGGTCCTGCTGTGGCCAGGGGAGTACAGCCACTGGCTTAACATGAAGAGCATTGTGGCCGCGCTGGCAGAGAAGGGGCACGAGATGACCGTGCTCATTCCCTCTGCTTCGCCTTCCATCAAAGGCAGCCAGTCATCCAGCTGCAGCTTCGAAATCATCCCAGTGCCCTTCACGGCACAAGACATTAGTGACTTAATGGACGAACTGCTCTGGTACTGGATGTACGATCTGCCAAATGATTCGTTCATCCAGGCCTCCCTTAAGATGGAGGCATTCATTGCTAGGTCCACTGAGAAAAACAAGGCATTCTGTCGCGCCGTGTTCGAAAACAAAGAGCTGCTGGAGAAGTTGAGGCGCGCGCAATACGACGTTCTCGTGTCTGACCCAATGATGTTTCTATGCGGTGAGCTCCTCGCGGACACCCTGGATCTACCCTTCATTATTTCATTCAGGTTCTCCTTTGCAAACACCATAGAGAGGCTCTGTGGACAGTTGCCTGCGCCACCGTCTTATGTGCCAAGTACTGGTATCCAGTATACTGATGAAATGGACTTCTCCCAGAGATTGAAAAATTCTCTCTTTTATTTTTCCCAGGATATGCTATTTCATATTTTTGGAACAATGGTATGGGACACATTTTACTCTGAGATGAGAGGTAAGAAAGAACGGTTATTATATACACATAAAACTTTGTTTACCTCTGTCCAAGGCAAAAGTAAACCTTTTAAAAATGTAATGCTTAGATTAATGCTCACATAAATAAGTCATAACACATTAGATGAATCGTTAAGTTATATCTGATGGACTTTTCAATATGACCATCCAAAATCTACATTTTATTTTTTATTTATTAGAAAACCATGGCACTTATACATTACAGGTTACAAACATAAAGCCACCTTAAAGGGATAGTTCGGAATTTTGGACATAATGTCTCAATTACGACTTACCCATGATGTAGTTGATTGATGGAAACCATTTTCAGCTAATTCCATGCTGTCCCTTCTTTTGGACATACACACGTTGCTAATGCTAGCGCAACTCTAAGGTAATTGGTAGCATCCACTACCAAACGCACTTAAACACTGCACAGTGCACCCAAAGCAAATAAAATACGACGACAGTGCGATACTTTACGTTACCTATGAATGTAGTGCCGGCACTGGTCGACTACAACAACAAAGAAGAGCAACAAATTGCAATGGCCACGTTCGCTCCGCCGCCATACTTCCACAGAGAATACAGGTCAGCACAAAGTAAAGGATTCAACGATAGTTTGAATGAAGGTATAAACACTCAAAATAACCCTGATAGACTGTCGTCGTATTTTATTTGCTTTGGGTGCACTGTGCAGTGTTTAAGTGCGTTTGGTAGTGGATGCTACCAGTTATCTTAGAGTTGCGCTAGCTGTAGCAACGTGTGTATGTCCAAAAGAAGGGACAGCATGGAATTAGTTGAAAATGGTTTCCATCAATCAACTACATCATGGGTAAGTCGTAATTGAGACATCATGTCCAAAATTCCAAACTATCCCTTTAATCATTCCAATCACTACCCCCAACAACTCAAGACAACCAAGATAAGGACCTATCATTCCAATTTTACACCCACAAACCCCACACCTATACCCTCCCAACAAAATTTAATTACAGAGGGAGTCATCCAAAATCTATATACAGTCAAGCTGGAAAGTCTGCACACCCCTTTCACCTTCTCCACATTTTAATACGTTACAGACTTATACTACAATAGATTGAGTTCATTTTTTGCCTCAAACATCTACACACAATAGCCAATAATGACGAAGTGACAACAGGTTTTTAGAAAATATGCAATTTTATTTTACTGACAAAAATAGGTTATTTAGGGGTTACATATCTGTACACACTCTTAGCCTAATACTTGGTTGCTGCACCTTTGGCAGCGATTACAGCTTCAAGGCATCTTGGGAAAGAAGCTACGAGCTTGGCACACTTGTTTCTGGACATTTTTGCCCATTCCTCTTGGCATATCCTTGCAAGCTCCGTCAGGTTGGATGGGGAGCGTCGGTACACAGCCATTTTCAGCTCTTTCCACAGATGTTCAATTGGATTCAGGTCTGGGCTCTGGCTGGGCCACTCAAGGACATGCACAGACTTTCTCCGAAGCCACTCCTTTGTTCTCTTGGCTGTGTGCTTCGGGTCGTTGTCATGTTGGAAGGTAAACCTTCGCCCCAGTCTGAGGTCCAGAGCGCTCTGGAGCAGGTTTTCTTCAAGGATCTCGGTGTACTTAGCCGCATTCATCTTTCCCTCTATCAGGACTAGTCGCCCCGTTCCCGCTGCTGAAAAACATCCCCGCATCATGATGCTGCCACCGTCATGCTTCACTGTAGGGATGGTATTAGCCAGGTGATGAGCGGTGCCTGGTTTCCTCCAGACGTGACGCTTGGTATTCAGGCCAAAAAGTTCAATTTTGGTTTCATCAGACCAGAGAATCTTGATTCTCATGGTTTGAGAGTCCTCTAGGTGGCTTTTGGCAAACTCCAAGCGGGCTGTGATGTGCCTTTTACTAAGGAGGGGCTTCCGTCTGGCCACTCTACCATAAAGGCCTGATTGGTGGAGTGCTGCCTGGATGGTTGATCTTCTGAAAGGTTCTCCCATCTCCACAAGGATACGCTGGAGCTCTGTCAGAGTGACCCTCGGGTTCCTGCTCACCTCCCTGGACAAGGCCCGTCTTCCCCGATTGCTCAGTTTGGCCGGGCGGCCAGGTCTAGGAAGATTCTTGGTGGTTCCAAACTTCTTCCATTTACGAATGATGGTGGCCACTGTGCTCTTTGGGACCTGTAAAGCTGCAGAGATTTTTCCGTACCCTTCTCCAGATCTATGCCTTGACACAATCCTGTTTCTGAGGTCTGCAGATAATTCCTTTGACCCCATGGCTTGGAGTTTGCTCTGACATGCACTGTCAACTGTGGGACCTTATATAGGCAGGTGTTGGCAATCCCCAATCATGTCCAATCAATTAAATTTATCACAGGTGGACTCCAATTAAGTTGTAGAAACATCTCAAGCAGTATCAGTGGAAACAAAATGCACCTCAGCTCACTTTTGGCTGTCATATCAAAGGGTGTGCACACTTGTGTACATATATTTTACATTTAGATTTTTAATAAATTAGCACAAATGTCTAAAAACCTGTTTTCACTTTGTCATTATGGGCTATTTTGTGTTGAATTTTGAGACAAAAAATGAACTCAATCTATTGTAGAATATGTCTGTAACATAATAAAATGTGGAGAAGGTGTAAGGGGTGTGCAGACTTTCCGGCTTGACTGTACAGCTCTGTACATCCATTCACTGAAGATGGACCGTGGATGTGAATTAATTTGCTTTGCATGAAGGTTATCACTAAGCAAACGTGACCAAATCACTCAGAACACATGTGATCAAGTTATGCATGTCACAGATAAGTCTCAAGTCCAAGTCAAGTCCAATATAATTCCAAGCAATTCTCAAGTAAGTGCCATGATAAGTCAAGTCAAGTCACAAGTCCCTAAGTTGTGGCCAGAAGAAAACAGCCACTGGCTTAACATAAAGAGCATTATGACAGCGGTGTTCGAGAAGGGTCACAAGATGAGCCGCATATGAAAGGTCTTCCTCCAACTCCACTCTACACAAACTTGGCTGTGGGCTGCAACATCAATAGAAGCTGGCTGGCGACACCATGCGTTTTGGAGGAGAACCCGTGGATGTCTACACTCTCCTGAATCAGCAGCGTGGGAAATAGCTAATTGGACCATATTAGGGTGGGAATTGGACATGTTCAGCAACAAGTTAGTCGTCAGTATTTTTTTTTTTAATGTTCATGTTAAATAAGTGAGCTAATCTACTTTCATCAGCTGAGAGGTGGAAAGTCCAGGGGTCAGACAGTAAAAGTCTTGCCATGTTTTTCCTCCACCCATGCCATGTTTTTCCTTTCACTAATTAGTATTACTTCTTGGCTTAAGAATTGTGCTAAATAGCAAACTCTGGTGAATGGGACAAAATACTGCGGCGACTTTTACTTTCTGAACTTGGATTTTCGACTTCTGTATCAGTCTGCTCATATAACAGTGCAGGGCACTGTTTACTCCCTCTTTTCCATTGGCTTCCTCATATGCCATCGTAACTTGAAACCAGTGTTTAATTACACAGGTTTGACCGGTAATACATTGCCATTTTAAGGGGGCTTTCCTGCATACGCAGCACTCCACCCCATTACAGTTCCAGCAGCCTTACTATGACCATTGCAAGGCTACTGCTCCCTGTTCTTTTTCTCCTGCTGTTTGTGACTGTGAGTACCCAGGCAGGCAACGTGCTGGTTATTCCAGGAGAGTATAGCCACTGGATGAACATGCTGGTTGTCCTGGAGGAGCTGATTACCCGGAACCACACCATCACTGTGCTGGTGTGCTCCGCCTCCCCATCTGTCACGTTCACAAAGGCAGAGCCCTACAACTTTGAGATCTTCGAGGTGCCATTCAGCGCAACAGAGATGCATGGCATCTCCGAGGATTTAATCCACTTCTGGATGTACGAGGCAGCCGACGCCCCCGTATTGCGCACAACTGCGAAGGTCGTTGACCTGTTGGTGAGAATGACTGCCTTGCAGAGGCAGATGTGCGAAGCCATGTTCCAGAATGAGGAGCTCCTGAACAAGCTGAAGCAGTCAAAGTATGAGCTGGTGCTCACCGATCCCATGGTGCCTTGCGGTGACCTGCTGTCAAAGAAGCTTGGCGTCCCCCTAGTGATATCCCTGAGGTTCACGTTTGGATATGTTTTGGAGAGACTCTGCGGGCAGATGCCAGCACCGCCCTCATACGTTCCTGCATTTCCTGTGCCGTACACAGACAGCATGAGCTTTGTGGAGCGATTGAAGAATTTTCTACTATGCAGCCTTCATACAATAATATTTAATTTACAGTGCATTATCAATATCAATAAATATTACAGTGAGTTTATAGGTAAGGATCAATGAATGCAATATTTTTTTATCCATAACAACAAAATTACATCCTTGTAACATATCACTGGGACATGGGATTATTTTTGTTGACTGCATATTGTTCCTCATCAAATGTTTAAGTATTGTACGTATAAAGTATGTGTATTTGGTAATTGGCTAGTTCACTTACTCTGTAAAAATACTATACGTAGAATATTAATAATTTCTTAAAAGATAAAAGCAATATTTATTTATTTATTATCTTAGTGAACTAAGTATCTTTAGTGAACTAAAGATGTTTCATCACATGTAATTACTCCTTTTATTTTCACCTCTTTGTAAAGTTCTTACAACAGCGGCCTATGGGACAGATTCCTATAACAACTGCTTGGGTGCTTATCTGCTAAATGATGTAAATAAGTATGCAACTCTGACCTTTGTCTTTTGGAAAGTAGGTATAAGGTTGACCCTGCCTTATTCAAACATGTTCTCCAGTTGTCTTTGTTCAGTCTAAAAGCAACAGTTGTAACCCAGGTTTCTCTTAACAGGCAAGCCCACAACATTCTGTGAGGTCATAGGGAAGGCTGACATTTGGTTGATCCGTACCTACTGGGACTTTGAGTATCCCCGACCTTTTCTTCCAAACTTCAAATTTGTTGGCGGCCTTCACTGTAAGCCTGCTAAGCCTCTGCCTGAAGTAAGGGCAAACCTGTGTGTGTAAGCATAAAGCAAATTATATGTGAGATTGAATGATGTTGATATTATGTTTGGGGTCAATTTGACCCGATTCAGTTTTTGACGTCTCTTAAAAACCTGTTAACTAGGGTTGCCGCAGTGCTGCAGCGGACCCAGGCGCAGGCTGCGTGGTTGCGCCCCGAGGATCGGGGGTTCGATCCCCGGTCCTGCAAGATCCGAGTATGGCCGGTGCCTTGAGGGAGTGGCAATTGGCGGCTGCTCCCAGGTGGGGGGAGGGACTTGGAGAGAATCAGCCCTGGGAGAGCTCACAGTTAGGAGCTTGAGGAGTGGCGCCCTCTATCCTGTAACCAGACAAACGGGTTGTAGCGGCGATTCTCTAGCGGTTGCTACATGGGGGAATGGAATTGTATACATTACATTTTTACATTACAGGCATTTAGCAGACGCTCTTATCCAGAGCGACTTACACAACTTTTTTTTTTTTTTAGCGTTTTTTACATATTATCCATTTATACAGCTGGATATATACTGAAGCGATTCAGGTTAAGCACCTTCCTCAAGGGTACAACGGCAGTGTCCTACCTGGGAATCGAACCTGCAGCCTTTTGGTTACAAGTCCAGTTCCTTAACCATTATACTACACTGCCGCCCGTATAGAGTCCAATAAGTTACCAAATTGGGAGAAAAAGGGGTAAATTTCATCTTGACACTAATTTGCTAGGATTAAATAGTAAACATACAATAGCATGATGCTATGTTTTAAAAAGTACCATATATACAACCTTTTTTATTTCTTAACTCAAATTTGTTTGTGGGTGATTCTGGTGGCACTTTCCCATTCAGGTTTTAAACTTCACAAACTTTAACTTACCTCAGGCTCTAAAATGAGATGTTTCATCACAGATTTTTTTATATTTAGGGATAAAAGGTTAGTTAATTTGGAGACACACACAAGGTGACAAAGAAAGTGTCAAAAATAGTTTTGTGTCAGTTTAAACTTTTGGGGTCAAGTTGACCTCAAATATAAAAGGCGTCATAAACTGTCAACATGATATGAGGGTTAAACAAGACTACATTGATTGCTACCATAAAGTATGCACTTTAATTTTCATCTACCTGCGCCAGTCAAAGAAGCCAACTGTCATTCACAGTTTTTCATAATGTTTTGGTTATGCTGGAATTCGAGGTTTCAATATCAGAAATACACCAGCTAGCCACCTTCTGTGTGATGTGTTTCCTTCCACTGGTGGATGTTAATGTAGGATGTCATCATGTGAAAGACAATATAAATCACATACCAAGGAATATACCAGAGATAATGAATAAGCAAGATCATTCATAAATATCCTATATATCCTGCTTGGTGAAACCCATGTTATTATGGAGTGGTCTAATGCGTTTTATTTCAGGACATGGAGGGATTTGTGCAGAGCTCAGGGGAAGATGGGATTGCGGTGTTTTCTCTGGGTTCAATGATCAAGAATCTCACCAGAGAAAGGAGAAACACAATTGCTTCTGCTCTGGGACAGATACCACAGAAGGTCAAATATCGCATACTATTTAAAATGATAACTATGTATCCCGCACTGTCAGCTGAATTTCATTATTATTATTTACTTTTAAGTCATCTCACTAGTGCAATTGCCTTCAGCACTAGAGTATAAATTCACACTGCTTTTGGCAAAATATGATCTTGTGTCATAAACCCATTTAATGTGATAACACGCATTATTGCATGAAGTTTGTCTACTTGTCATGATAATTGCTTGTTGGGGATTGTGAAGTGAAGTTTCAAACCAACAGTATGATCTTTTGTATACTTTTCCTTTGTGTCAATTTAGATATGTTCACATCCTTAATAATTTTGTAACTGAAAGTCAAGACGATTTTGCTTTAGTCCAACAGCATTATTGATTGTGTTCTATGCTCTGGCCACAGATTCTCTGGAGATACGGTGGGGAGAAGCCAGACACTTTGGCTCCCAATACCAGAGTTTATGACTGGATACCCCAGAATGATCTGCTAGGTAAGGTATTTTCATTGGATATAGTTCAGGCAAGGCTGTAACCATAATACAACCACCCCCCCAGCTCCCCAGATAAACAATTCCTCCCCAATATTTTTATTTATCTTTTGTTATTGTGGCAGCCAGCTATGGATTCGCCTACTGTCCAAAATAATCCTTATCATAGTAATAGTAGTCTAAGTTATGATAATTGTTACTTACCATTGAAATTAATAGGCGACGCATAAAATTCACCTGTGCATTCGTTGAACAGGAACATTAAATCAATGCACTTTGTTGTTGTTGGGGCACACCGCGCATGGAAAATTAAAGGTGGGTGCCTCCCAATAGTCGAAAAATGCACCCTCCCTTCCTCCACTACCACCTCCTCTACTCTGTGCCCCGGAAACGGATCTTTGTGTTTTAATCTAATGTCGCTGATTACATCTTAATTA
Source organism: Synaphobranchus kaupii (assembly GCA_029718625.1). Taxonomy (NCBI): domain Eukaryota; kingdom Metazoa; phylum Chordata; class Actinopteri; order Anguilliformes; family Synaphobranchidae; genus Synaphobranchus; species Synaphobranchus kaupii. Next base: position 101,379 of record CM056386.1, on the reverse strand, counting down.
CGTATTAATGGTTACATATTAATTAATATCTCGACGCAAACCGCAATGTCAGGTACATTGTATACTGTATATACAAATGCAAATACTTGTACTCAAAATGTTCAGACAGTTTTGCATACTTCCGGGTAGGAGAGGAGTGGTAGTGGGGGAGTAGAGGAAGGGAGGTGGGGAGTGAAGAATATTTGGATGCAGCCAGGGTGCGTCGTTAAAAATCAAGACGTTAAAAATCAAAATATGCTATTAATTGCAATATTGTAAATCAAATATATGTAGAACTTTTTAATGAGAAGCAAAACTTGTTATGTTTGTGCCTGTCTTACAGCAGTCATGCCTTCCTGTCATTTAAAATGTAGAAAAAAATAGAAATGTTAAGTATATTAGACTTGGCTATTAGCATCATCATTTTAATGAATGATTGCTAATTAATGCTTGTATTATAAAACTTGCAGGTTGTGCAACACAAACTGTTTCCATCTGTTCTTAATGCAAGTTCAAGTAAAGGTGCCAGATATCCCCAACTGTTAAAATTATCCACTATAATCCATGTGTTCAAGAACAGTAGTGACAGAGATGCACTGTGCATTTCAAATGAATCACAGGCGACAGACTGCTGTTTCCAGGAAAACAGGCCCTAGTGATGAGTTATATGTATTGAAGTAGCGCATGGTCAGTAAACATAGTCTATGCAGCAGTTTAAATCTCTATACTCTTTGTCAGAGTAACATAATAATTAACCATATTTGGTTGCTGTTCACATAAGGCCATGCAAAGACCAGAGTCTTCATTACCCATGGAGGGACCAATGGTATATATGAGGCCATCTACCATGGGGTCCCCATGGTGGGCATCCCCTTGTTTGCTGACCAGCCAGACAACATGATGCACATGAAGACTAAAGGGGCTGCTGTCACCCTGGACTTCAACCGCTTTCAGGCACAAGACCTTGTCGATGCGCTCAACACTGTGATACATGACCCATCGTAAGTCACATCGTCGTCCTTTACCAAATCAGAATGGCGGGACTAAGAAAATAAATGTATCAGTCAAGATTGCTTGTTATGTCCAAATTCTTGAGTCACTCTCCTGTAAAATCGTTCGCTTTGCCATTTGTCTGTCCCTCAGGTACAAAGAAAGTGCAATGAGGCTTTCGAGAATCCACCACGACCAGCCAATGAAACCCCTGGACCGCGCCGTGTTCTGGATCGAGTTTGTGATGCGGCACAAGGGAGCGGAGCACCTGAGAGTGCAGTCCCATAACCTGTCCTGGTACCAGTACCACTGTCTGGACGTCCTAGCCGCACTGCTCGCCGCGGTGGCACTGGTCACCATCATCTTCTTCAAAGCATGCTGCTTCTGCCTCCGCAAGTGTTGCCTGAGATCAAAAACCAAAAGCAAAGAGGAGTGATCTTTGCAGTAGTTTCACTATCATCTTTCCAGAGGTGGCTTACATTGACCTACCGTGCAGAGTGGCAGACTGGCGAAGGCACTGCGCTGGCAACTCAAAGGTTGTAGGTTTGATTCTCAGCTGGGTTACTACTATTGTACCATTGAGCAGGTATTAACCTGAATTTTTCCAGTGAATATCCAGCTCTGTATTGTATTGTATGTACAAAAAAAATGTAAATCTAGATAAGAATGTCTGCTGAAGGCAGACATGTATGTAATGTAGCCAATCATTACCTGGTGCTGCCAATTCCCACTTCCCAGCTTGAAGTGGAGTACGCCTGTGGAATCAAAATGTTTGCTGATTTGTTCAGATTTGATACATTTAAAAATATTTTTTGTAGCTGTCACTATCTATATGATAAATGGTTCAGCAGAAGGCCACAGATATTACACAGTGTACAAAATCCTTAATGAACCACTTAATTACTTTAACTTTAATTGTTCTGTGCAACGGATTGTCATTTCATTGTTAGATTGGTCAACACTGTTTTTAATCCTCAATTATTAAAACAATAAAAATAACTTGGTGCCATGCATATTAAAATAAATGGTGCCATATGTGTTTTACTTAATATTTAGTTTTTTTTCCAACAAATCAGATGAAACTAGAAAATGTGCTCGTAGAGCACAGACCTCCGCCTTTGGTGAAAGTGTGGTATTGTGTGAATCCGTTAAGAAGTTTTGTGTGTTTTTGTGAATAGGCCACACCCGCTTTTAGGCAATTGGTGTCAGAAGTTCATCAGTTCTTGCTTAACCCATGACAAACCTTTGATAAAGGTTTGGTGGGCTGTGTCCTAATATTCTTCACTCCCCACCTCCTTTCCTCCACTCCTCTCCTGCACTCGTCTCCTACCCGGAAATATGCAAAACTGTACGTTTCAAGTACAAGTAGTTGCATGTACAGTATACAATATACCTGACATTGCGGTTTATTGTCTTTATTGGTTTTTTAAATTTCTTTTCCAATAAAAACATTTCATTACATCATCAACATTTCATTCATCTCACATATTAAAACAAACTTTACCAGGGTTGGAATTTTCCCTTCCCTTTTTAATTTTTACTTTAAAATAAACATTCAACAATCAAGACACCATAAGAAAGACATCACATACAAAATCAAAATTCACCAAAAGGAAACAACAACAAAAAAAGGAAATTCAAGGACATTGATACATGCGTTCCCGGGTTATTGGGTGGGCAAATGTTCTGACATTGCGGTTTATGTTGAGACATTAATTAATATCTAACAATATGTAATTCATATGAAATCTGCAACATTAAATTAGGACACAAAGATCCGTTTCCGGGGCACAGAGGGGAGGAGGTGGTAGTGGAGGAAAGGAGGGTGCATTTTTCGAGTATTGGGACGCACCCGTGGTGTTATGTGTATCGGTTCTGAAGTTATGCACCTTTTTGTGATATGCCACGCACACTGTCACGTCCCCTTTTGTGGATCAGAAGTTAATCAGCTCTTCCTTGGCCCATGACCAACCACATTTGGTGCAAATTGTGCATAACTTTGAGATATCCTGCTAACAGATGGACACACAAACACACAGACGCGGGTGAAAACATTACCTCCTTGGCGGAGGTACTAATTAGTAGCATGGGGCAAGCTACTCAAAAATATTTGGAATTACTTTCATAAAAGTAATTGCATGAAAATTTATGAGGTAATTTTGACTTCACCTGCTTTCATTTCATCAATTTCAATGTCTTAAGTTAATAGTTATTAATAAAATGATTTATAAAGTATAAAGTTAATTAAAAGAATGTTAGTTCATAATGTGTGTATGGAGTATGTGTTATGCTAAATCCACTTGTGGGACATGCTGGCAAGCACATTTTCCTTATGGTAAATGTGGGTGTGTTGATCTGGGTGGTCTGAAGATACACTGCCTGGCCAAAAAAGAAGTCGCACACTCTAATATTTCGTTGGACCGCCTTTAGCTTTGATTACGGCGCGCATTCGTTGTGGCATTGTTTCGACAACCTTATGCAATGTCACAACATTTATTTCCGTCCAGAGTTGCATTCATTTTTGGCCAAGATCTTGTATTGACGACGGGAGGGTCGAAACACTCCGTAAAGTCTTCTCCAGCACATCCCAAAGATTTTCAATGGGGTTAAGGTCATGATTCTGGTGGCCAATTCATGTGTGAAAATGACTCATCAAGCTCCTTGAACCACTCTTTCACAATTTGAGCCTGATGAATCTTGGCATTGTCGTCCTGGAATATGCCCATTGATGGGATAACCTGGTCATTCAGTACATTCTGGTACTCAGCTGACTTCATTTTATTGCTCCATAATGTTGCTGAGCCTAGACCTGACCAATTGAAGCAACTCCTGATCATAACACTGCCTCTAGAGGCTTGTACAGTGGGCACTATGCATGACGGGTGCAACGGCAACTTTTTTTTTGGCCAGGCAGTGTATTTAGGTGTGGTTGTGGTTTACTCTCCATACTGCTTATTATTATGCCACTTTTTCTCCTCCTACATCATTCACACCATCAACACCATTCATACCTCATATTATACCTTTATACACCCTCCAGGTTGCTATTGCTTTTTACCTTTATACCATATACACTTTTTCAGATAATTGACCTTTTATTGCCAAAGAAATTATTGGGGGTCAATGAGCACATTTTGAAAACCGATGCAATAGAATGTGGATGCTGTAACCAATTACATTGCTTATTACATCACAATGCCTTCCTCTACAACACTGTTATGACCCAACAATACTATCCCAGATGATTTGACATTACCTTTTTGTGCTTTCATCACAATTCATTACTTTGTATCACTTCCAGGGTCTTTAACTTTACTACTTGCCACAAAATACATCACAATATTTTAACACTTTCAACTTCTTTAGATCCCATTATACCGCATTACCACTTAATTCCATTTCCACCTTTTATTTAGCACCTCACGCTATACCATATTACCATCTTTCTATACTATTTCCAGCAATTGATACCACTGCAAAGCAACCACGCCTACAATTTATTTAGGAATTATTAATCTAGTTTGTATTAAAACTGTGGGTAAATATTTAAAGCAACACGTCTGCATATAAGCACAATGTTGCCATTTACTCTGTATGTGGACATAGGCACTTTTCTTCATGAGGGAGATTACCTAGCCCAGTCCGTAAAAAGTTTCCACCCAATAGGACACTGTCATCTTACAACAAAATATTTTAGTTTTTTGTGTTTGTTTGAATTCCGGTAGTTCAACTTTAAAAAGTCTGTTTCTCTCACAATAAAATAAGAAACATCCCCAAATTGGATATCAGGGCTGTATTCCAAAATGTCGTTGGACGTCGAAAGTGCTGCCCCTTAGGGGCTAAGGCTTGTTCTAAAATAAACTTTATTTTATTGTAGCCTACGCACCCCCATTCTCACCAGGCACTCGCCAGACAACACAAACAGTCACACCATTCACGCTAACGTAAATTGTGACCGCCTCCAGCCCGGCCAAGACCCGGCATACAGGCGAAGCATAGGAAATTGATGACAGAGCCACCAATCTCGCATAGTCTTAACCAAAAGGCAGAGAAGCGATCACTAAAACAAACTTGTCGCTGCAAAGTTGCTCAAAATCACCTCTTGATAAATTGATGACCGATGGTGACTTCCTGGCTAAAGGGGTAAGCTTGTTATGACCCCAGAAGAGGACTGAACCCAAATGCAACGACAAGGAGACAGGAATGCAAAACTCAATATTTATTTATGCTCAGGGCAGTCCTGCGCATGGGGAGAAAGGCAAAGGCAGTAGAAATTCCAAGCCGGAACTGGACTCAACTGGAACCTCAGTATTGCTCCAAGCCGGAGCTGGACTTGACAGGTCACACCGGAATTGTTCCAAGCCGGAACTGGACTTGACGGACAGGACGGACTTGACAGACAGGACAGAGAGTGGGAGCGCTAAGCATCCAATAAATTAAGCTTCGAACTAAACTCCTGAAGCGTAGGGAGAACAATTAAATACAGACAGTCCAGTATGAATGTGCGGGAGCAGTGGGAGCAGGGAAAGCCAGGGGTGATGATGGCGACAGGCAACCGGGTTGTTTGGAGCAGGGGATGAGCGGGAGCGGGAGCGGTAGAGCAGGACGGTGCAGCGGACCCGGGCGGGACGCAGGCGTGGCAACAGGGCAGCGGCAGTAGCAGCACGGCAACAGCAGGGCGGCAGCCGCGACAGCAGAGGCAGGAGCGACAGCACATCAACAGCACTGCAGCATTGGCTGTGAGCGGGGACCGCCGCAGGGTGGAATAGCAGAAGCCCCAAGCTGCATGCACAAACGTCAGGTGGTAGGCAGGGAAACCGCAACACAAAAGCAGGGATTCTCGGACAACTGCAGGTTGGCAGACTTTAAGCAGACAAAGGTTGTTAGCGAGACAGGATAATGAACAGCGGGTAATGCCGTTTCAGACTTGACAGTTTAGCAGAGTGAATTAACACCAAAACAGAACTAAACTGTAGGACTAGGTGACTAGACAGAGAACCAGACAGGACCAGAGGTTTCAGACTACAAACGTTAACAAACTGGCACAGGACAGAAAACACCGGGTGACTAAGTGCAGGCATTCATTGGAATCAATTAGGAAATGCGTGCGAATGTATGCAAGAGTGATTGAACAGAGCGGAGAGGGAGGAATGCATGCGAAACGGGGGAATGGGATAGGCTGAGACAGGAATGGTGAAACAGAGTGACACAAACGGGAAAACACGCCCAACCTGCAGCACGGGGGAAACACGGAATGGAGAGTGGAACAATGAACAATGGAGAGACAAACACGAAACAGGGGGAGAAGGAAAACACGGAGAAACAATAGGATGGGAGTGGAATGTTACAAAGTGGAATGTTACAAAGCTGGCCTTTACTACTACTACTTTACTACTACTACAAACACCACAATCCACAAATGACCAGTCTCCCTTAACTTGAAACGCCATCGAAATAACAAGCATGCGCAATGCGACCACTCCATTCTTTGAGATATGAGGACAGGGGCTTCTTCTGACAATGAGACATATCACCTCAGGATAACCTAGCTACCTGGGAGTATGGTGTTAGTTTGGTGGGAATGTCAAAACAGGGAATTGCACTGTTGGGTGGATGACTTTAGAAAATGTAATCCAGTACTGATCACAAATTACGTGACACAATTAATAGCATAATCTGCTTTTTCCCCTTTGAACCTGTAGGTGCAATCTGGTTTATGTGTGTCAGCGAGTGTGTGTGCGAGCGTGTCTGCATGCAATTGCATGTGTATGTAATATGGGGTGTGTGTACATGTGGTATATGCTTTCTGTCCAAGGTATATTCCTGCCTCTCGCCCATTGTATACTGGGATTGGCTCCAGCCCCCCTGAATAGGAATAAATGGTTTAGATAATGGATGGATGGACTTGCACAAACTCACGATTGAATGAGGTTAGCAGTGCATTGAGACCTGGCTACAATATGGACTGCTATAATCTGTGAGCATTTCCAGTACATATATTGTCGTGGACGACCTTTGTTTATATTCTCTTGGACAGTACAGAACCGTATGTGTGTGCATGTGTTGCGTATGATGTGTATGTGGAAGTGATGTAAAATATAGTCATTTAAAAAGTATTCTGGGTGAAGTAATAATACCTTATTTTTTAAATCCTATTATGTAATACAGATTGCATGTAACCCATTACTACCCAACATTATGCCCATTCACACTGTCTTCAGCCCCAAGATAAGGAGGCAGAGAGATTTTAGCCCAGGGCTAAACGAGCATTCACACTTGGACATTCTATAAAGTGGGCTAGCACCAACCTTAGCCCTGGGCTATCTGACCCAGCTCTGGAGCAGGGTTAGCGTCGACTTTTCAGGGTTAGCCCCAGAAATCTCCCCAAGCACAGTGCCAAATTAGCCAGTGTGAAACGGGGTCAGTGGCAATCATTGTGGCTAAGCATAGAATTTTCACTGTCCAATCCAATAGTGTGGAACGGACATTAGCCCAGGGTTTAGGGGTGAAGTGTGAATCCTTAACCCAGGGCTAACGCTTAGTCCAGGGTTAATAAGTGCTTGTGTGAACACAGGATGAGCTAGCCCTGGGTTATCATTAGCCTGGGGCGTAATTAGTTGTGAAGAAATTTTAGAATTTAAAAGAACTGTCCAAAATAGTATAATTTGGCCTGGGTAATTTAATAATTTTTAATGGACTTCAATGGGGATAATTTTAATGGACTTTTCAAAAGCTGGTACCAATGACGACGACTTGGTGTGCGTCCCGATATTCTTCACTCCCTACCTCCCTTCCTCCACTCCCCCACTACCACTCCTCTCCTACCCGGAAGTATGCAAAGCTGCCTGAACGTTTTCAGTACAAATATTAACATGTACAGTATACAATGTACTTGACATTGCGGTTTGCGTCGAGACATTCATTAATATTTAACCATTAATACGTAATTAAGATGTAATCAGCGACATTAGATTACAACACAAAGATCCGTTTCCGGTGCACGGAGTAGAGGAGGTGGTAGTGCAGGAAGGGAGGGTACATTTTTCAACGATTGGGACGCACCCAACATCTTTCCAGACACGTGTTGCGTGTGTAGTAGATTTTACGCACATAGTGAAATTTACGCGCTCAGTATAGCCCTGGGGTGAGAGTTCAAAGCCGCCAGGGCCTACATGAGGGCCAGGTGGATTTGTTTCCATGCGTATGGAATATTTTCTCTTTTTCAAGCGCTGAGTAATTGAACTTTAGGGATAGTCAGTGTCATGAACACGTCCTCACATGAAGAGTGATACAGTCGGACGGGTAAGTTGCCCTACCCGAAATCACCAGAATGAATTTGGTGCGTAGGCTACATGCTAAAGCAATGTGGGCCTTTGTCGTTAGCCATTTGTCCAAGTGGGGGGAATTCCAATTACCGCGCACCTGGGCCTTTCTCTCGTGAGCACAAAAAGCTAACTAACGACTGTCGTCAAACAGTTGCTTATCGTTTCTGGTTGCATTGCTAAACAACTGAACGCTAGATTGGCCCACCGTGAGCTGAGTGAATTGGCTTTGCATTAAAATTTTAATGTCCGCAATGGAAATTCAGTTTTAAAGCTAGGTCGACCCAACGATTTGCGGGTTTGCAGCTAAAATGGTGAAAATGTTATTCGGTCTATTGAATAGCCAGCAGTGAATTGTTTTTATTATTAAAACGTGCGTAGGACCATGAGTAACGTTCTGTCCTGCTGCAGATCAGTTATAATTCGTTTGGCTAGCCTGCTGAGTGAGGGTTATCCACCCTAACAAAAATATAGGTCTTCCGGCGAGCTCATATGCAAAGTAACGGAGATTTTCTTATATAGGGGAGTAACTTGGCAAACTACTGGTGAACGTCTGGCTAACAATTCAGGTGTTGTGCCGTTTTTAGACTCCTGCACATCTCAACTTCGTGGACTTTTTGCAATTATATTTGGTCCACCTCAATCAATAGAACAATTAGCCTACAATTCATGGTTCATGGCTATGCTCGTACCACAAGCCACAGTATTATCGGTTTAATTTGAATTGGAGAAATTAAGCAAAAGAAAAGACATAGCATATCGCGTAGCTCGACGCGCGCGTTTATATCACAGACTGTATAAAAATAGGTTTATATGAAGACGATGCTGAAGTTGGCTCCCGATTCGCAGCTCCCGATTCGGAATTGCCGGTCCACCTTAAATCGGTCGCGAAAAGCGATTGTATGCTTTCACGGTCATCCTTCCGCTTTTTTCTCCGCTAAATCTAATTGGCTCAACATTAGAGATGGGCAAAACAGTTCACTTCAGTGACACGAATCACTAGAATCAGTTCATTAAAAAGATTCGTTCAAAAGATTCGTTCACCGAATCGTTCAGTGCTTGGGCGGAGCTCCGACTGCGTACTGCGTAGTCCGACTCACTCAGTGAACTGACGGCCGAACAGTTCATGCGGAAGTGCTGTCGCTTTGACAAATGCGCCAAACTCCGTTTACAAATCTTGATATTTTAAAAGTTTCCTCGTTGAATATCAATATTGGAGGTGAACGCTGGTTTTCAATGACTTTTAAGTCTTAACTTGCTGGGCCTGATTCTGGCAGTTTGAGCCGCTGATTACCACTCAGGATCACGTCACGTTAACTCACTGTGTCTAGTAGCTTCAGTGAACGGATCACTGAACTTGCACCGTTACGTCACAGTTTAAGGATCTGAGACAGTCTCAGCCACACGTTTTTTTTTTCTTCCATATTGCAGGTTTCACCACGCATTGTAAACTCGAAAGGTGGTGAGATTTTAAAAATCTGTAATGTGCATTTTCCCTGTCAAATAAACAAATAAGGTGTGGGCCTATGCAACTAAATGTCAGGTTTTTTATTATAGGCTACTGAAATCAAAACACAAAATTATAAAAGTAGGAAATAATTCACATCTTTTAATGCTATTCATAATTTTGTTGACATTCATTTTGTTCTACCACTAACTTCAATCACTCACTCATATTTTGTTATATTGCTACATGATTCTAAACATGTAGCAACAGAACGAAATATGAGTGAGTGATTGAAATTAGCGACAGAATAAAATATATATGAATGTCAACACACAACAACACTCGTCACGTGGTGCTGTAGCTTCTGTAGCCTACGTGTGTTGCTGTGGCAAAGTAATTTCCCTCCGGGATCATTACTTGAACGCACCCCACACGCATCGTTTTTCTTTTCTTTTTTTCTGGAAATATACACTCCTGCCTGCACCGGTGAGTCTGTCGCTACAATCTCCTTTCATTACGGGCCAGCCTAACATTTTAAGTTTGTTTATCTGGAAGTCTGTTAAAACAACAGGGAACTTGAAAGTGTGCGTTTATGTTAATTCATGTGGCTTTGTAAGTTTAACAATCATGTGCTAACGCCCGGCTCCATTAGCTGTCAGCTAATGAAAATAGACCCATGTGAGTCTATCCTATCGCTGCGAACGAATGACTTCAATCACTCGGGGATTTAGTGTTGTGTCGTTCGCGAACGTCCCCTGGGGTATTCGCAGTGAACGAATCAGTCCACTCTGCACGCTCGCTGCCTCGCTCGGCGCCCGCCCGCCCGTGAATTTTTTTAATAATTTTTTTTATTTTTATATAAACTTTATTTCGAACAATTTAGGAAACAAATTAGAGAAAAAAAACTTTCTAGTATACAACACGCAAACACGGTACTCATTTCGGCTATACAATACTTAGAACAATACGTCCGAAATGGAATAGGAAGAAGCAAATGCGAATGATTCGTTCAGCACAGCAGAACTGGTTCGCAAGGGACGAATCACGTTCGCTCGCGGCAGTCCCTCCCCCTCCCTGCACGGTGCACGCTCGCTGCTGATCAGATCCGTTCGTGAACTGAACTGAACTGAGAAATGAACGGATCTTTTCACTAAGTGATTCAGTTCAGTTCGTTCACCCAAAAGATTCGGTCTTTTGAACGAATCGTTCGCGAACGACACAACACTACTCAACATAATGATAGCCTAGTTGTGTGTGTGTATACATACATACATACATACATATATATATATATATATATATATATATATATATATTTATTTTGCATACTGCACCGTTTTGAAATAATCGCACTCCAAACAAATGTCCACCAATGTAAATTACTGAAAAAGGTGAAATTTTGAATAGGATTTTCTTGCCAATTTTAGAACGTCTCAAACTTTTGACACTTGGGTATGAGAGAAGAGGTCCTCCACTATATCTGACCCGAGTTGGGTGAAATATTACTGTAGCATTTTGAAATAATCCCACTTCAAACTTTTTATTTAATCCAATGTAAATCGACTGAAAAAGGTGACATTTTGAATAGGATTTTCTTGCCAATTTTAGAACGTATCAAACTTTTGACACTTGGGTATGAGAGAAGAGGTCCTCCCACTATATCTGACCTGAGTTGGGTGAAATATTACTAGCATTTTGAAATAATCCCACTTCAAACTTTCTATGTAATCCAATGTAAAACGACTGAAAAAGGTGACATTTTGAATAGGATTTTCTTGCCAATTTTAGAACGTCTCAAACCTTTGACACTTGGGTCTGAGAGAAGAGGTCCTCCACTATATCTGACCTGAGTTGGGTGAAATATTACTGTAGCATTTTGAAATAATCCCACTTCAAACTTTCTATGTAATCCAATTAGGGGTGGGCGATATGACGATATTAGATCGTGAACGATTAAAATGTCACCACGATCTGCCTTTCTAGAGAGATCGGGAGTATCGGGCTACAGTGAAACTGCACATTCTATCAGTTGCACTGACAACGCTCATATACGGCATCCAACGTTGTTTTCTCAGCCAAACCTAAAATCACACTATTCGCTAGTCCCTGTTGCACCTCCCCTAACAGACACACCAATAAACCAATAATAGCACCATTGTATGTAGTGCCTTGGATTTATTTTCCTCCCCCTTTTTTTATTTGACAACGTAGCGGCATGGCTTCCACCACGGAGGAGTTGGTCCCTAAAAAAAATTTGACGTCTGTGATATGGAACTGGTTTGGGTTTTCCAAAACCGACACAGTGCAAAACACTGTTATTTGCAAAGTTTGCAAAGAAAATATTCGCACGTCGGATGGCAACACGACGAACCTTTTTAATCACCTGAAGAGAAAGCACCCCAAAGCACGCGGAAAGCCAAACAACCAGGGGATCTCACGCGAGTGCCTCAGGCACAGCCACGCAGCTAGAGGCTAGCGCGGTAGCAGTACGAAGCCTAAACAAACAACCCTGACTAAGGCGTTTGAGAGAGGCACTCCGTATGAGATGTTATGTTAATACTTGCAGAATTGCACTTGATTAAAATCTGTTAACTTTGGCACAAATTGTCTCTGTTCTTTTAGGTTTTGTTTCCTTTAAGGGCAATATTTTCTTAATTAGGGATATTGGTTTGATTGCACTGTTCATTAGCTTGCAAAACAGTCTTAAAAACCAACATGAAAAAGAATCGCGATCATATCGTGGATCGTGATCATGCCTGAAAAAAATCGTGATATGATATTTTTGCCATATCGCCCACCCCTAAATCCAATGTAAATCGACTGAAAAAGGTAACATTTTGAATAGGATTTTCTTGCCAATTTTAGAACGTCTCAAACTTTTGACACTTGGGTATGAGAGAAGAGGTCCTCCACTATATCTGACCCGAGTTGGGTGAAATATTACTGTAGCATTTTGAAATAATCCCACTTCAAACTTTTTATTTAATCCAATGTAAATCGACTGAAAAAGGTGACATTTTGAATAGGATTTTCTTGCCAATTTCAGAACGTATCAAACTTTTGACACTTGGGTATGAGAGAAGAGGTCCTCCTCTATATCTGACCCGAGTTGGGTGAAATATTACTGTAGCATTTTGAAATAATCCCACTTCAAACTTTCTATGTAATCCAATGTAAAACGACTGAAAAAGGTGACATTTTGAATAGGATTTTCTTGGCAATTTTAGAACGTCTCAAACTTTTGACACTTGGGTATGAGAGAAGAGGTCCTCCACTATATCTGACCCGAGTTGGGTGAAATATTACTGTAGCATTTTGAAATAATCCCACTTCAAACTTTCTATGTAATCCAATGTAAATCGACTGAAAAAGGTGACATTTTGAATAGGATTTTCTTGCCAATTTTAGAACGTCTCAAACTGTTGACACTTGGGTATGAGAGAAGAGGTCCTCCTCTATATCTGACCCGAGTTGGGTGAAATATTACTGTAGCATTTTGAAATAATCCCACTTCAAACTTTTCTATGTAATCCAATTTAAATCGACTGAAAAAGGTAACATTTTGAATAGGATTTTCTTGCCAATTTTAGAACGTCTCAAACTTTTGACACTTGGGTATGAGAGAAGAGGTCCTCCACTATATCTGACCCGAGGTGGGTGAAATATTACTGTAGCATTTTGAAATAATCCCACTTCAAACTTTCTATGTAATCCAATGTAAAACGACTGAAAAAGGTGACATTTTGAATAGGATTTTCTTGGCAATTTTAGAACGTCTCAAACTTTTGACACTTGGGTATGAGAGAAGAGGTCCTCTACTATATCTGACCCGAGTTGGGTGAAATATTACTGTAGCATTTTGAAATAATCCCACTTCAAACTTTCTATGTAATCCAATGTAAATCGACTGAAAAAGGTGACATTTTGAATAGGATTTTCTTGCCAATTTTAGAACGTCTCAAACTGTTGACACTTGGGTATGAGAGAAGAGGTCCTCCTCTATATCTGACCCGAGTTGGGTGAAATATTACTGTAGCATTTTGAAATAATCCCACTTCAAACTTTCTATGTAATCCAATGTAAATCGACTGAAAAAGGTAACATTTTGAATAGGATTTTCTTGCCAATTTTAGAACGTCTCAAACTTTTGACACTTGGGTATGAGAGAAGAGGTCCTCCACTATATCTGACCCGAGGTGGGTGAAATATTACTGTAGCATTTTGAAATAATCCCACTTCAAACTTTTTATTTAATCCAATGTAAATCGACTGAAAAAGGTGACATTTGAATAGGATTTTCTTGCCAATTTTAGAACGTATCAAACTTGTGACACTTGGGTATGAGAGAAGAGGTCCTCCTCTATATCTGACCCGAGTTGGGTGAAATATTACTGTAGCATTTTGAAATAATCCCACTTCAAACTTTCTATGTAATCCAATGTAAAACGACTGAAAAAGGTGACATTTTGAATAGGATTTTCTTGCCAATTTTAGAACGTCTCAAACTTTTGACACTTGGGTATGAGAGAAGAGGTCCTCCACTATATCTGACCCGAGTTGGGTGAAATATTACTGTAGCATTTTGAAATAATCCCACTTCAAACTTTCTATGTAATCCAATGTAAATCGACTGAAAAAGGTGACATTTTGAATAGGATTTTCTTGCCAATTTTAGAACGTCTCAAACTGTTGACACTTGGGTATGAGAGAAGAGGTCCTCCTCTATATCTGACCCGAGGTGGGTGAAATATTACTGTAGCATTTTGAAATAATCCCACTTCAAACTTTCTATGTAATCCAATGTAAAACGACTGAAAAAGGTGAAATTTTGAATAGGATTTTCTTGCCAATTTTAGAACGTCTCAAACTTTTGACAGTGGGGTATGAGAGAAGAGGTCCTCCACTATATCTGACCCGAGTTGGGTGAAATATTACTGTAGCATTTTGAAATAATCCCACTTCAAACTTTCTATGTAATCCAATGTAAAACGACTGAAAAAGGTGACATTGTGACATTTTGAATAGGATTTTCTTGCCAATTTTAGAACGTCTCAAACTTTTGACACTTGGGTATGAGAGAAGAGGTCCTCCAGTATATCTGACCCGAGTTGGGTGAAATATTACTAGCATTTTGAAATAATCCCACTTCAAACTTTCTATGTAATCCAATGTAAAACGACTGAAAAAGGTGACATTTTGAATAGGATTTTCTTGCCAATTTTAGAACGTCTCAAACTTTTGACACTTGGGTCTGAGAGAAGAGGTCCACCACTATATCTGACCTGAGTTGGTGAAATATTACTGTAGCATTTTGAAATAATCCCACTTCAAACTTTCTATGTAATCCAATGTAAATCGACTGAAAAAGGTAACATTTTGAATAGGATTGTCTTGCCAATTTTAGAACGTCTCAAACTTTTGACACTAGGGTATGAGAGAAGAGGTCCTCCTCTATATCTGACCCGAGTTGGGTGAAATATTACTGTAGCATTTTGAAATAATCCCACTTCAAACTTTCTATGTAATCCAATGTAAAACGACTGAAAAAGGTGAAATTTTGAATAGGATTTTCTTGCCAATTTTAGAACGTCTCAAACTTTTGACAGTGGGGTATGAGAGAAGAGGTCCTCCACTATATCTGACCCGAGTTGGGTGAAATATTACTGTAGCGTTTTGAAATAATCCCACTTCAAACTTTCTATGTAATCCAATGTAAAACGACTGAAAAAGGTGACATTTTGAATAGGATTTTCTTGCCAATTTTAGAACGTCTCAAACTTTTGACAGTGGGGTATGAGAGAAGAGGTCCTCCACTATATCTGACCCGAGTTGGGTGAAATATTACTAGCATTTTGAAATAATCCCACTTCAAACTTTCTATGTAATCCAATGTAAAACGACTGAAAAAGGTGACATTGTGACATTTTGCATAGGATTTTCTTGCCAATTTTAGAACGTCTCAAACTGTTGACACTTGGGTATGAGAGAAGAGGTCCTCCTCTATATCTGACCCGAGTTGGGTGAAATATTACTGTAGCATTTTGAAATAATCCCACTTCAAACTTTCTATGTAATCCAATGTAAATCGACTGAAAAAGGTAACATTTTGAATAGGATTTTCTTGCCAATTTTAGAACGTCTCAAACTTTTGACACTTGGGTATGAGAGAAGAGGTCCTCCACTATATCTGACCCGAGGTGGGTGAAATATTACTGTAGCATTTTGAAATAATCCCACTTCAAACTTTTTATTTAATCCAATGTAAATCGACTGAAAAAGGTGACATTTGAATAGGATTTTCTTGCCAATTTTAGAACGTATCAAACTTGTGACACTTGGGTATGAGAGAAGAGGTCCTCCTCTATATCTGACCCGAGTTGGGTGAAATATTACTGTAGCATTTTGAAATAATCCCACTTCAAACTTTCTATGTAATCCAATGTAAAACGACTGAAAAAGGTGACATTTTGAATAGGATTTTCTTGCCAATTTTAGAACGTCTCAAACTTTTGACACTTGGGTATGAGAGAAGAGGTCCTCCACTATATCTGACCCGAGTTGGGTGAAATATTACTGTAGCATTTTGAAATAATCCCACTTCAAATTTTCTATGTAATCCAATGTAAATCGACTGAAAAAGGTGACATTTTGAATAGGATTTTCTTGCCAATTTTAGAACGTCTCAAACTGTTGACACTTGGGTATGAGAGAAGAGGTCCTCCTCTATATCTGACCCGAGGTGGGTGAAATATTACTGTAGCATTTTGAAATAATCCCACTTCAAACTTTCTATGTAATCCAATGTAAAACGACTGAAAAAGGTGAAATTTTGAATAGGATTTTCTTGCCAATTTTAGAACGTCTCAAACTTTTGACAGTGGGGTATGAGAGAAGAGGTCCTCCACTATATCTGACCCGAGTTGGGTGAAATATTACTGTAGCATTTTGAAATAATCCCACTTCAAACTTTCTATGTAATCCAATGTAAAACGACTGAAAAAGGTGACATTGTGACATTTTGAATAGGATTTTCTTGCCAATTTTAGAACGTCTCAAACTTTTGACACTTGGGTATGAGAGAAGAGGTCCTCCAGTATATCTGACCCGAGTTGGGTGAAATATTACTAGCATTTTGAAATAATCCCACTTCAAACTTTCTATGTAATCCAATGTAAAACGACTGAAAAAGGTGACATTTTGAATAGGATTTTCTTGCCAATTTTAGAACGTCTCAAACTTTTGACACTTGGGTCTGAGAGAAGAGGTCCACCACTATATCTGACCTGAGTTGGTGAAATATTACTGTAGCATTTTGAAATAATCCCACTTCAAACTTTCTATGTAATCCAATGTAAATCGACTGAAAAAGGTAACATTTTGAATAGGATTGTCTTGCCAATTTTAGAACGCACTAGGGTATGAGAGAAGAGGTCCTCCTCTATATCTGACCCGAGTTGGGTGAAATATTACTGTAGCATTTTGAAATAATCCCACTTCAAACTTTCTATGTAATCCAATGTAAAACGACTGAAAAAGGTGAAATTTTGAATAGGATTTTCTTGCCAATTTTAGAACGTCTCAAACTTTTGACAGTGGGGTATGAGAGAAGAGGTCCTCCACTATATCTGACCCGAGTTGGGTGAAATATTACTAGCATTTTGAAATAATCCCACTTCAAACTTTCTATGTAATCCAATGTAAAACGACTGAAAAAGGTGACATTGTGACATTTTGCATAGGATTTTCTTGCCAATTTTAGAACGTCTCAAACTTTTGACACTTGGGTATGAGAGAAGAGGTCCTCCACTATATCTGACCCGAGTTGGGTGAAATATTACTGTAGCATTTTGAAATAATCCCACTTCAAACTTTCTATGTAATCCAATGTAAATCGACTGAAAAAGGTGACATTTTTGAATAGGATTTTCTTGCCAATTTTAGAACGTCTCAAACTGTTGACACTTGGGTATGAGAGAAGAGGTCCTCCTCTATATCTGACCTGAGCTGGGTGAAATATTACTGTAGCATTTTGAAATAATCCCACTTCAAACTTTCTATGTAATCCAATGTAAAACGACTGAAAAAGGTGAAATTTTGAATAGGATTTTCTTGCCAATTTTAGAACGTCTCAAACTTTTGACAGTGGGGTATGAGAGAAGAGGTCCTCCACTATATCTGACCCGAGTTGGGTGAAATATTACTGTAGCATTTTGAAATAATCCCACTTCAAACTTTCTATGTAATCCAATGTAAATCGACTGAAAAAGGTGACATTTTGAATAGGATTTTCTTGGCAATTTTAGAACGTCTCAAACTTTTGACACTTGGGTATGAGAGAAGAGGTCCTCCTCTATATCTGACCCGAGTTGGGTGAAATATTACTGTAGCATTTTGAAATAATCCCACTTCAAACTTTCTATGTAATCCAATGTAAAACGACTGAAAAAGGTGATATTTTGAATAGGATTTACTTGCCAATTTTAGAACGTCTCAAACTTTTGACATGTGGGTATGAGAGAAGAGGTCCTCCCCTATATCTGACCTGAGTTGGGTGAAATATTACTGTAGCATTTTCACATAATCCCTCTTCAAACTTTCTATGTAATCCAATGTCAATCTACTGAAAAAAACTTTGAATTTTGAATCGGAATTTCTTGCCAATTTTAAAACGTCTCAAACTTTTGACACTTGAATATGAGAGAGGAAGAAGGTTCTATTTCATATTGTTCAATACGGCATGGTATGGGAGGAGACTGAATAGCAAAATTAACCACCACTACGGGAAGAACCACGTCACGCCATAAATATGGCGCTTGTACGCCATCCGGCCTTTTTTTTTTGTCTCAGTTTGAGCTGAGACTGGTTTGTATGGTACCCTTTAGAATTTCTTGCCTTTCCCTATTGCCTGGAGCTACGTCCTGAATGGAGTATGCTTTCTGGGGCTTTCCCTCCCCAGCAACGCGGAATCACGGTTTGTTGCTGTTTGTTTGGCTACCATTACTCGGTAGAGTTGTTACCTTTTGTTAGGCAGTTCACTGCCGGTTTTCCTTGCAGAAGTAGATCGGGTTATGCCGATATCTTCTGATTGTATTTTGTCCTGTTGAGGCATTGAATTTTCTTTCTCCTTGTTGTTACTAAGAAAGGGAAAAGGGACAAGCCGGAAGTAGCCTTTTTGTCAGTGGACACACGCTACCTGAGGTTTTAGCGGTCTCTGGCGGCCCTTCAGTGCTACTCATTCGGGCCTACTGCTAGCCACCTGCGCCAGCCTACTAGGCCTCTGCTTGGTTGGCTTAGCTAGCCGACACTACGCTGCCTGTGGTGTGTTGGAGGGATTTCCGCAGGATATGTCCTCCGCTACCCCCCAGTAACCTTGCTATGGCGCCCACGTACCCGATGTCCTTCAGTGCTCAGCACCTTGGAGTCGGGGTACAAGCTCCAGTTCACACGGGGCCGGAGAGGGCTCAACTGCTTCCTAAAGCGCCTGCCCTTCCACATGCTCCGCCATTCCAGTCTCCCCCTACTGGTGGGAGACAGCGATTGGTTCACATCTGTGTCCCTGCCGGATGTATACTTCCATATCCCCATACACCGGGATCACCGGAAGTACCTCCGCTTTTCCTTCCAAGGCAAAGGGTACGATCACTCGGTCCTCTCCTTCGGCCTAGCCCTGGCCCCACACATTTTTTTATGAAGTGCAAGGAGACACGCTGATCCCACTCTGTCACTAAGGGATTCACATTGCGAACTACCTGGACGACTGGCTAATCTGCGATCCTTCAGAGGAGCAAGCCAGAAGGGATACAAGGTCAGTACTGGCCCACTTAGCTAGCTTGGGCCTGACCCTGAACAGGGGAAAAGAGCCACCTCAGCCCCTCCAGAGAGAGGGTTTTCCTGGGCCCGGTATTGGTCTCAATTGTCCATGCAGGCCCCTCTGACCCAGAGGGGCAGCATGTTTTTGATGGACAGTCTGTCCCACTTTGCTGCAATGCATCAGGTGACAGTAAACATTAACCGGAGGTTGCTTGGCGTGATGGCTTCAGCGGCCCAGGTGGTGCCTCTTGGACTGCTGCATACGTGTCCATTACAGCGTTGGGCGGCAGCACAGGGAGTAAGCCTGCACGAGGACAGGCGGCGACTCCTCCCTATTTTACCCAGTGTGTTACCTAGGGTGACGACCATCATGAATGCCTCCAAGACGGGCTGGGAGCGGTCGGAGAGGGTCATGCCCTACAAGGGTTGTGGAGCCACTCATGGGTCGGGAAGCACATCAACCTGCCAGAAACGGAGGCAGTGCATCAGGCATTGACCCATTCCTCCCAGTGGTCCGACACAGACAAGTTCTTGTCCGGACAGACAATTCCACTGTGGTCCTCCTACGAAGGCAGTACATGTACTGGGCACAATCAATGTGGAAGCCGATAGGCTGTCCAGGGGTGGGCTGAGAGTGGGGAAATGGTGCCTGCACCCAGACAGTGCAGTTCATTTAGGGAGTTGCTAGTGGGCACCCCTTCGCGCCTCCCGACCAGAGCGGATTTGCTGCCGCAGGCCTGCTATGGCAACCAAATCCACAGTTGTATGACCTGCTTGGCCCCTAGATGGGAGTGGCCACAGGGGCCTGGGGCCAGCAGTACTGGAAACATTTCATGCATCAAAGCCCCATCTACGAGGGCGCTCTACGCTGGGAAGTGGGCAGATGTTAGCTGCTGGTACCACAATAATGGGTTTACCCAATTATGACAGTTCAATCGTTTTGGCATTCCTCCAGTCCCTCTTCAAAGAGGGGCTAGTGGAGTCCACGCTAAGGTGTTATCTGGCAGCCATATTTGACAGCCATGAGCGTATTGAGGGCCTGATGGTGGGATCTCACCCTCTCGCCAGCCAGTTTCCCTGAGGAGCCAGGTGGCTTTGCCCACCCAGGTCTAACTTATTCCCTTCGTGGGACTTACAACTGGCTTTGAATCCACTCACTGAGCCGCCCTTCGAGCTGGATGGACTCAGTCTAACCTTGAAGACTGCATTCCTGCTCGCTATCGCCTCCACGAGGCATGTGAGCGAGCTGCATGCACTGTCAGTAAAACCCCTCCTGTGTGCGGTTGGGTGACAGTAGCTCATCGGTCTTTCTGCTTCTTAAGCTTGTGTTTCAGCCTAAGGCCCTCTCGCGGTCGTACATCTCTGTCTATGGTGTTGGAGCCGTTTCACCATCCTCCCCACGAGACCCCTGAAGAAGCCAGGCTGCACTCACTGTGCCCCGTCCGGGCTCTACGGTCTTATATCTCCTGCACAAGTGCAGTGAGGAAGACCCAAAAATCCTTTTATTGTTTTGGAGGGGCTATGAGGGGCTTTGCCCTATTGTACAGCGCGCGGCCCTCTGGATCATAGAGACGGTTCCATGGCGTACAGCAGTTCTGACACATCCCCTCCCACAGGCGTGGTAGCTCACTCCACTCGGGGTGTAGCTACCTCCTGGGCCCTTACTACGTGGTGCCACAATTGCTGACATTTGCGCAGCAGCGGGCTGGGCCTCATCACTCACTTTCAACAGGTTTTATCACCTGGACGTAGCGTCATCGGCATCAGTCACTCTGTCCTCAGGGCAGCGGAGCAACCTTGTATGTAAATTTTGTGATGATTTAGGGTTTCT
This sequence comes from Synaphobranchus kaupii, assembly GCA_029718625.1. Lineage (NCBI taxonomy): Eukaryota > Metazoa > Chordata > Actinopteri > Anguilliformes > Synaphobranchidae > Synaphobranchus > Synaphobranchus kaupii. The sequence goes on along the minus strand of CM056386.1, from coordinate 80,000 downwards.
ATTACCCGGTGGTTATTTTCCACGTTTCCCACTTGAGCTTGCTCTTCTGGTAAGAACAGCAGCCAATAGTGCATTTTGTTTTTTTACAGGATTCGCACTAATGCAATGACCTGCGGTCCTGGTACCCCACTACATACCGCGCCCAACGTTATTTGGTATTCTGTGACCAATACCGTGGTCAGGCGGGGAACCTTGCACCCTCAGGATGGCAAGTGCCCTCAAGTCGGCAAAAGAGGCCGGGCAGCGTACAAGCGCCATATTTATGGCGTGACGTGGTTCCGCCCGTAGTGGTGGTTAATTTGCTATTCAGTTTCCCAGCAGCTCTTCCTCTCAGCGAGGATGCCCCATAATGTGGCGTGTTGACCGATATGAAATAGAACCTCGTTTGTCTGTCATATCCAAGTGTCAAAAGTTTGACACCTTCTAAAATAGGAAAGAAATTCCTATCCAAAATTTCACCTTTTTCAGTCGATTTACATTGGATTACATAGAAAGTTTGAAGTGGGATTATTTCAAAATGCTACAATAATATTTCACCCACCTCGGGTCAGATATAGAGGAGGACCTCTTCTCTCATACCCAAGTGTCAAAAGTTTGGACACCTTCTAAAATAGGAAAGAAATTCCTATCCAAAATTTCACCTTTTTCAGTCGATTTACATTGGATTACATAGAAAGTTTGAAGTGGGATTATTTCAAAATGCTACAATAATATTTCACCCACCTCGGGTCAGATATAGAGGAGGACCTCTTCTCTCATACCCAAGTGTCAAAAGTTTGACACCTTCTAAAATAGGAAAGAAATTCCTATCCAAAATTTCACCTTTTTCAGTTGATTTACATTGGATTACATAGAAAGTTTGAAGTGGGATTATTTCAAAATGCTAGAGTAATATTTTACCCAACTCGGGTCAGATATAGTGGAGGACCTCTTCTCTCATACCCAAGTGTCAAAAGTTTGATACGTTCTAAAATTGGCAAGAAAATCCTATTCAAAATGTCACCTTTTTCAGTCGTTTTACATTGGATTACATAGAAAGTTTGAAGTGGGATTATTTCAAAATGCTACAGTAATATTTCACCCAACTCGGGTCAGATATAGAGGAGGACCTCTTCTCTCATACCCAAGTGTCAAAAGTTTGATACGTTCTAAAATTGGCAAGAAAATCCTATTCAAAATGTCACCTTTTTCAGTCGATTTACATTGGATTAAATAAAAAGTTTGAAGTGGGATTATTTCAAAATGCTACAGTAATATTTCACCCAACTCGGGTCAGATATAGTGGAGGACCTCTTCTCTCATACCCAAGTGTCAAAAGTTTGAGACGTTCTAAAATTGGCAAGAAAATCCTATTCAAAATTTCACCTTTTTCAGTAATTTACATTGGTGGACATTTGTTTGGAGTGCGATTATTTCAAAACGGTGCAGTATGCAAAATAAATAAATAAATATATATATATACACTACTCACAAAAAGTTAGGGATATTCGGCTTTCGGGTGAAATTTCAGGATGAACCTAAAATGCACTATAACCTTTACAGGTGAAATTAATTTGACCTTCTCTAAACTTTTGAATGCACATGTCCAACTATTCAATGTTTCAGTACTTTTTGCACAACTTGCTGTTCTCTAACAAGGAGCTGAACGGCAAAATTCACAACAGGTGTTTGATCCATGAATCGACCAATAAATTTCCTGGTTCAATTAGAATTGGTATTTAAACAGTCCTCTTCATCATGCTGTTCACATTTTGACATCATGAGACCAAGACGACACTTAACAATTGATCAACAGTACCTCGCCATTGCGAGGCTTCAAACAGGATGTTCTCAGAGGGAAGTGGCCATTGAGCTTAGAGTGTCACAGAGTGTCATCAGCAGGTTGCAACAGAGATACAGAGAGACTGGAAGAGTCACAGAAAGGCATAGAAGTGGACGTCCTTTGGCCAAATCCCACACTGATGACCGCTTCATTGTGAACAGTGCCCTGCGGAACCGGATGATGAATGCCACTCAACTCCAGGCACATTTAAGGGAGGTGAGAGGCACCCAAGTGTCACGTCAGACCATTCGAAACCGTTTACATCAGCGTGGTCTGCGTGCTAGACGACCTGCAAGGGTACCTGACCACACCACCAGGCACAGGCGTCATCGTCTTGCATGGGCCAGGGAGCATTTACGCTGGACGAGGGACCAGTGGGCCTCAGTGCTGTTCTCTGATGAAAGTCGATTCACGTTGAGCAGAAATGATGGCCGCCAACGATGTTGGAGACGTCAAGGAGAGCGCTATGCATCAGCCACTGTTGTCACCAGACGACCCTTTGGTGGTGGCGGTGTTACAGTGTGGGCAGGTGTGTCTAGTCAATACAGAACTGCCCTACACTTTGTGAATGGTACAGTGACAAGCCCATACTACCTGAATAACATCATTAATCCAGTCATTGTGCCCCTGCATGAACAACACAGGCCTAATTTCATCTTCATGGACGACAATGCTCCAGCTCATCGAGGTCGCATCATTAGGGAAAGGCTGCTGGAGACTGGGGTACCTCAAATGGAGTGGCCTGCACTTTCTCCAGACCTGAATCCCATAGAAAACCTATGGGATCAGCTGACTCACCGTGTAGAGGCTCGTAACTCTGTACCCCAGAACCTCAATGACCTGAGGGCCGCCCTTCAAGAAGAGTGGGATGCCATGCCTCAGCAGACAATAAGTCGACTTGTGAACAGCATGAGACGTCGTTGTCAAGCTGTAATTGATGCTCAAGGGCACATGACAAGTTATTGAGACATTGACATTTTTGTTGTGGTATACCCACCACTGTTGTTGGCTTTTGTTTCAATAAATTGTTTGAGATGAGGAAATCACCATTGCATGCTTCTACTTAAATGCCCTACTTTCATGATACGTATAATATCACTGTAGCGTGAACTTACATTTTCCATAAATTTCACCCGAAAGCCAAATATCCCTAACTTTTTGTGAGTAGTGTATATATATATGTATGTATACACACACACAACTAGGCTATCATTATGTTGAGCCAATTAGATTTAGCGGAGAAAAAAGCGGAAGGATGACCGTGAAAGCATACAATCGCTTTTCGCGACCGATTTAAGGTGGACCGGCAATTCCGAATCGGGAGCTGCGAATCGGGAGCCAACTTCAGCATCGTTATATGAAGGGGGGGTATGCAGGGGAGTCGAAAAACGGCACAACACCAGCAAATTTGCTGCAATTTACTGAGATTGTTTGCCAGAAGTTCGCAAAAGTGACAAACCTGTGGAAACATTTTGTGGTCAGCCATTGTTGCCAGAAGTTCACCAGAAGTTTACCACTAGGCCGACTTGTGAAGTATGGCAAACCTCTAGCTGGCAACATTTTCTGGCAAACTATTTCGTTTTACGGCAAATGCGCCACATATTAGCTGCAAGTTTGCAAATATACAGTTTTGTAGGGGTACGTAGCCTACTGAGCAAACTGTGTTCACGGATGCTAACTTAGTCTGCAACTTCGGCGAGATGATGCAGCACTTTAGTGCCTCAATTTTTACATGTTTCTGGTAATTTTGCATGGTTAGAGTTTTGGAAAGTGTATGAGAAGTAACGCATATGACAAAGGTAAGCGCAATTGTCGCCATATTTTCAGAGGCCATCGTAGAAAAGTGACATTTCCACCACGTAGGCTAATAATCTGCAACAGAAACCAAAAATAGTGAAAGTGAAACCGCGGCCCAAACCGCGATAAAACCCAATTCAAGTTAGTTAATGTTAAAAAAGTATGGTAGCTAGTGTATGGCAAAACGCCCCCGGCTGTAGGCTATTTCTCCAACTCCAGCAGATGTCACCAAATTTCATTTCAACATTCCCTGACTGGCACGACTCTTGCTCAGAACAATTTGTTTGCTGACTCATCTGTACTGGTCAAGTTATTCCACTGAAATGATTTTAAGGTGAATTGTGTTAACTTTTTAGACACCACAAAGCACCAGTAGTCTGCTAAACCGTGGTTGTGGTTTAATGTATACGTGTGCTTGCAATGCCGTTAGAAATGTATTTGATGATTTGCATTGAAAACCTAATGCAAGTTGCTGTTAGGACAAGTATGCAATCCTGGAAGTGGAGTTGCGCCCTGTTGGGGGGGCACCGGCCGGGCCGTCGGGTCCCACAGAGGGTGGGCTTGCAGAGACTGCTGGGGAGGGCCCAACTGGAGTTGGGGGAATGTACTAGGGAGGGTGTGGCTATGTCCCCTGGTGCTGGGGAAGTGGATAATGTTTAAATGTTAAAATGTTTGGTTGTATGTATGTAATGTTAGGTTGCTTGATTAAGTGCTGCGTATTGTGACTATTTGATGGGTATTATAGGTTGTATTTGTGCAAATGTTTGTTTGATTGTATTGTGTTGTGTTGTGTTTCGATATGTAATGTATTATGCTTTGGGTAAAAAAAAAAAAAAAAAAGTATGCAATCCTATAAGAAATCCTGCAGTTAAAGGATTTTTGTTAATTGTATATGAATTGGATGTAGCTCCCGTGAAGACGAATGCGTCCTTGTGCCCTTTTGACTGTTTACATATCGCACCCATTTTAGCTAGAGAGCCTTCCTTGGGCGCTGTGAATGGAATGAGAGGCCTGACCTCTTGTGGCCATCACTGGTATTGCGCTCAAGGTAAACACAGGCGGCCTACTGTGTTCACTTTCCCTTGCCTTTTTCAAATCTTACCTTTTGCTCTCAGATTGCCTGATCTTACCCGTTCGATAGTTTTAAACGTTTTCATCGTTAGCATAGTCTTTCCTTTTCAGTTTGCGCCGATTCTTCCCGGTTACGTCAGCCGATGGTGACTGCCTCAGAACAGAGGCGGAGATGAAGAGACCACTCAGGTCCTTTGTGCGGGCGCACCCAACAGCAACGGAACGGGAGGGCCGGCGGCAGTCCCCTGCCTGACTCCCAGGATTCCACTCGCCCGTCCCCGAGTAACGTCGACGCGTCGACACGTGAACAGGAACGCGAAAGGTTGCCTTTGATTAATCTGCTGGTGCGCATTTGTTTTGTTTGCAACTCTGCTGCCATTTTGTAGCAGTTTAAGCCGCTTCATTTCGCAGATGTGCTTGAGATGCCCGCTTAGACTGGTGTGCCACGACTCGGCACGCCCGGCCGGCCTCGCGTCCTTAGGTAGTGGAGGCCGGGGCAGCTCTTCTGTGCTCGCTTCGGCAGCGCATCTACTAAAATTGGAACGATACAGAGAAGATTAGCATGGCCCCTGCGCAAGGATGACACGCAAATTCGTGAAGCGTTCCATATTTTCTGCCCTCGACGAGGTCCGAGTGACGTCCTTCCGTTGTTTGGTCCTTGTTCAGACTCTCGCTGAATCCTCCGGTCATCTGTCTTTTGAACAAGGTTTTATGTTTTGGAGGCATGTCCCAGGACACAAGTATGTGGGCGCCCTGTGCGAGCTCTGCCTATGCTTCTGTGTCTTTTTCCTCTTCGGAGAGAGCTCAGATTGTGCTTTACACAAGCAGTTGACAGAAACCGTACAACAAAGAACATCAAAGTAGCACAAGTACGTACCATAAAATCTAAAGTCAAACGATTTTAAATCTTCTTAATCAAAAGCTGCACTGAAAAGATATGTTTTCAGTTTCTTCTAAAAACCCTGTAACGATTCAGTATTTCTAAGGTCAACTGGCAGGTTATTCCGAAGAGAGGGTGCGTAGAAACTGAAGGCTGCTTGCCCTACCGTTTTGGTTCTAACCCTTGGAATAATTAAAAGACCCGTGGCGGATGATCTAAGGGATCTAATTGGTTCATAATGCGAGAGCATATCGCGTATGTACTGTGGTGCTAGGCCGTTAAGCGATTTGTACACCAATAAAATAATTCCAAAATCAATTCTGGAGCTAACACTGGCAGCCAGTGTAATGACTTTAGGGCAGGTTTAATATGTTCATTCTTTTCAAAAGCAAAAGGAACCCGGGTAGAGTGGGTATTTGAGGGGTTTTTAAAGATATTTCCGAAAGCTGGTAGGAAGCAGAGGCGCCATTCGTAGCACTGTACATAGAGCTGCGGAAACGCTGCGATTTGATTGGCTCGTGTACGTCCTAATAAACAACCCTGCAGTAGTTTTAGTCAATGCATACGAATTGCGTGTCCTTCGGTGTAGACTTGTGCCCTTGTGACCGTTTCCTGTTCCCTTTATCCCCTTTTCGAGCTGGAGAGCCTTCCTCGGGCGCTGCGAATGGAATGAGAGGCCTGGCCTCTGGTGGCAGTCACCGGTATTGCGCACAAGGTAAACCCAGGCGGCCTACTCTGTTCACTTTCCCTTGCCTTTTTCAAATCTTACCTTTTGCTCTCAGATTGCCTGATCTTACCCGTTCGATAGTTTTAAACGTTTTCATCGTTAGCATAGTCTTTCCTTTTCAGTTTGCGCCGATTCTTCCCAGTTACGTCAGCCGATGGTGACTGCCTCAGAACAGAGGCGGAGATGAAGAGACCACTCGGGTCCTTTGTGCGGGCGCACCCAACAGCAACGGAACGGGAGGGCCGGCGGCAGTCCCCTGCCTGACTCCCAGGATTCCACTCGCCCGTCCCCGAGTAACGTCGACGCGTCGACACGTGAACAGGAACGCGAAAGGTTGCCTTTGATTAATCTGCTGGTGCGCATTTGTTTTGTTTGCAACTCTGCTGCCATTGTGTAGCAGTTTAAGCCGCTTCATTTCGCAGATGTGCTTGAGATGCCCGCTTAGACTGGTGTGCCACGACTCGGCACGCCCGGCCGGACTCGCGAGTCCTTAGGTAGTGGAGGCCGGGGCAGCTCTTCCGTGCTCGCTTCGGCAGCGCATCTACTAAAATTGGAACGATACAGAGAAGATTAGCATGGCCCGAACAAGGATTGGTTGTGGAATAGTGGAACAGTGGAACTGTGGAACAGAGACTTTCGGTTTTTTCTAGGCGCAAGGATGACACGCAAATTCGTGAAGCGTTCCATATTTTCTGCCCTCGACGAGGTCCGAGTGACGTCCTTCCGTTGTTTGGTCCTTGTTCAGACTCTCGCTGAATCCTCCGGTCATCTGTCTTTTGAACAAGGTTTTATGTTTTGGAGGCATGTCCCAGGACACAAGTATGTGGGCGCCCTGTGCGAGCTCTGCCTATGCTTCTGTGTCTTTTTCCTCTTCGGAGAGAGCTCAGATTGTGCTTTACACAAGCAGTTGACAGAAACCGTACAACAAAGAACATCAAAGTAGCACAAGTACGTACCATAAAATCTAAAGTCAAACGATTTTAAATCTTCTTAATCAAAAGCTGCACTGAAAAGATATGTTTTCAGTTTCTTCTAAAAACCCTGTAACGATTCAGTATTTCTAAGGTCAACTGGCAGGTTATTCCGAAGAGAGGGTGCGTAGAAACTGAAGGCTGCTTGCCCTACCGTTTTGGTTCTAACCCTTGGAATAATTAAAAGACCCGTGGCGGATGATCTAAGGGATCTAATTGGTTCATAATGCGAGAGCATATCGCGTATGTACTGTGGTGCTAGGCCGTTAAGCGATTTGTACACCAATAAAATAATTCCAAAATCAATTCTGGAGCTAACACTGGCAGCCAGTGTAATGACTTTAGGGCAGGTTTAATATGTTCATTCTTTTCAAAAGCAAAAGGAACCCGGGTAGAGTGGGTATTTGAGGGGTTTTTAAAGATATTTCCGAAAGCTGGTAGGAAGCAGAGGCGCCATTCGTAGCACTGTACATAGAGCTGCGGAAACGCTGCGATTTGATTGGCTCGTGTACGTCCTAATAAACAACCCTGCAGTAGTTTTAGTCAATGCATACGAATTGCGTGTCCTTCGGTGTAGACTTGTGCCCTTGTGACCCGTTTCCTGTTCCCTTTATCCCCTTTTCGAGCTGGAGAGCCTTCCTCGGGCGCTGCGAATGGAATGAGAGGCCTGGCCTCTGGTGGCAGTCACCGGTATTGCGCACAAGGTAAACCCAGGCGGCCTACTCTGTTCACTTTCCCTTGCCTTTTTCAAATCTTACCTTTTGCTCTCAGATTGCCTGATCTTACCCGTTCGATAGTTTTAAAACGTTTTCATCGTTAGCATAGTCTTTCCTTTTCAGTTTGCGCCGATTCTTCCCAGTTACGTCAGCCGATGGTGACTGCCTCAGAACAGAGGCGGAGATGAAGAGACCACTCGGGTCCTTTGTGCGGGCGCACCCAACAGCAACGGAACCGGAGGGCCGGCGGCAGTCCCCTGCCTGACTCCCAGGATTCCCACTCGCCCGTCCCCGAGTAACGTCGACGCGTCGACACGTGAACAGGAACGCGAAAGGTTGCCTTTGATTAATCTGCTGGTGCGCATTTGTTTTGTTTGCAACTCTGCTGCCATTTTGTAGCAGTTTAAGCCGCTTCATTTCGCAGATGTGCTTGAGATGCCCGCTTAGACTGGTGTGCCACGACTCGGCACGCACCGGCCGGACTCGCGAGTCCTTAGGTAGTGGAGGCCGGGGCAGCTCTTCCGTGCTCGCTTCGGCAGCGCATCTACTAAAATTGGAACGATACAGAGAAGATTAGCATGGCCCGAACAAGGATTGGTTGTGGAATAGTGGAACAGTGGAACTGTGGAACAGAGACTTTCGGTTTTTTCTAGGCGCAAGTATGACACGCAAATTCGTGAAGCGTTCCATATTTTCTGCCCTCGACGAGGTCCGAGTGACGTCCTTCCGTTGTTTGGTCCTTGTTCAGACTCTCGCTGAATCCTCCGGTCATCTGTCTTTTGAACAAGGTTTTATGTTTTGGAGGCATGTCCCAGGACACAAGTATGTGGGCGCCCTGTGCGAGCTCTGCCTATGCTTCTGTGTCTTTTTCCTCTTCGGAGAGAGCTCAGATTTGGCCTGAGCCAGTCTTAATGCGCTCTGAGGTCAGTAGGAAAAACGAAGGCAAAAGGAACCAAATCCAATCAAATGTTACTTGTAGAGCACATTTCAGGCAGAAAGCAAGTCAATGTGCTTTACACAAGCAGTTGACAGAAACCGTACAACAAAGAACATCAAAGTAGCACAAGTACGTACCATAAAATCTAAAGTCAAACGATTTTAAATCTTCTTAATCAAAAGCTGCACTGAAAAGATATGTTTTCAGTTTCTTCTAAAAACCCTGTAACGATTCAGTATTTCTAAGGTCAACTGGCAGGTTATTCCGAAGAGAGGGTGCGTAGAAACTGAAGGCTGCTTGCCCTACCGTTTTGGTTCTAACCCTTGGAATAATTAAAAGACCCGTGGCGGATGATCTAAGGGATCTAATTGGTTCATAATGCGAGAGCATATCGCGTATGTACTGTGGTGCTAGGCCGTTAAGCGATTTGTACACCAATAAAATAATTCCAAAATCAATTCTGGAGCTAACACTGGCAGCCAGTGTAATGACTTTAGGGCAGGTTTAATATGTTCATTCTTTTCAAAAGCAAAAGGAACCCGGGTAGAGTGGGTATTTGAGGGGTTTTTAAAGATATTTCCGAAAGCTGGTAGGAAGCAGAGGCGCCATTCGTAGCACTGTACATAGAGCTGCGGAAACGCTGCGATTTGATTGGCTCGTGTACGTCCTAATAAACAACCCTGCAGTAGTTTTAGTCAATGCATACGAATTGCGTGTCCTTCGGTGTAGACTTGTGCCCTTGTGACCGTTTCCTGTTCCCTTTATCCCCTTTTCGAGCTGGAGAGCCTTCCTCTGGTGGCAGCCACCGGTATTGCGCACAAGGTAAACCCAGGCGGCCTACTCTGTTCACTTTCCCTTGCCTTTTTCAAATCTTACCTTTTGCTCTCAGATTGCCTGATCTTACCCGTTCGATAGTTTTAAACGTTTTCATCGTTAGCATAGTCTTTCCTTTCAGTTTGCGCCGATTCTTCCCAGTTACGTCAGCCGATGGTGACTGCCTCAGAACAGAGGCGGAGATGAAGAGACCACTCAGGTCCTTTGTGCGGGCGCACCCAACAGCAACGGAACGGGAGGGCCGGCGGCAGTCCCCTGCCTGACTCCCAGGATTCCACTCGCCCGTCCCCGAGTAACGTCGACGCGTCGACACGTGAACAGGAACGCGAAAGGTTGCCTTTGATTAATCTGCTGGTGCGCATTTGTTTTGTTTGCAACTCTGCTGCCATTGTGTAGCAGTTTAAGCCGCTTCATTTCGCAGATGTGCTTGAGATGCCCGCTTAGACTGGTGTGCCACGACTCGGCACGCCCGGCCGGCCTCGCGTCCTTAGGTAGTGGAGGCCGGGGCAGCTTTTCGGTGCTCGCTTCGGCAGCGCATCTACTAAAATTGGAACGATACAGAGAAGATTTCGACGAGTTCCGAGTTACGTCCTTCCGTTGTTTGGTCCTTGTTCAGACTCACGCTGAATCCTCCGGTCATCTGTCTTTTGAACAAGGTTTTATGTTTTGGAGGCATGTCCCAGGACACAAGTATGTGGGCGCCCTGTGCGAGCTCTGCCTATGCTTCTGTGTCTTTTTCCTCTTCGGAGAGAGCTCAGATTTGGCCTGAGCCAGTCTTAATGCGCTCTGAGGTCAGTAGGAAAAACGAAGGCAAAAGGAACCAAATCCAATCAAATGTTACTTGTAGAGCACATTTCAGGCAGAAAGCAAGTCAATGTGCTTTACACAAGCAGTTGACAGAAACCGTACAACAAAGAACATCAAAGTAGCACAAGTACGTACCATAAAATCTAAAGTCAAACGATTTGAAATCTTCTTAATCAAAAGCTGCACTGAAAAGATATGTTTTCAGTTTCTTCTAAAAACCCTGTAACGATTCAGTATTTCTAAGGTCAACTGGCAGGTTATTCCGAAGAGAGGGTGCGTAGAAACTGAAGGCTGCTTGCCCTACCGTTTTGGTTCTAACCCTTGGAATAATTAAAAGACCCGTGGCGGATGATCTAAGGGATCTAATTGGTTCATAATGCGAGAGCATATCGCGTATGTACTGTGGTGCTAGGCCATTAAGCGATTTGTACACCAATAAAATAATTCCAAAATCAATTCTGGAGCTAACACTGGCAGCCAGTGTAATGACTTTAGGGCAGGTTTAATATGTTCATTCTTTTCAAAAGCAAAAGGAACCCGGGTAGAGTGGGTATTTGAGGGGTTTTTAAAGATATTTCCGAAAGCTGGTAGGAAGCAGAGGCGCCATTCGTAGCACTGTACATAGAGCTGCGGAAACGCTGCGATTTGATTGGCTCGTGTACGTCCTAATAAACAACCCTGCAGTAGTTTTAGTCAATGCATACGAATTGCGTGTCCTTCGGTGTAGACTTGTGCCCTTGTGACCGTTTCCTGTTCCCTTTATCCCCTTTTCGAGCTGGAGAGCCTTCCTCGGGCGCTGCGAATGGAATGAGAGGCCTGGCCTCTGGTGGCAGTCACCGGTATTGCGCACAAGGTAAACCCAGGCGGCCTACTCTGTTCACTTTCCCTTGCCTTTTTCAAAATCTTACCTTTTGCTCTCAGATTGCCTGATCTTACCCGTTCGATAGTTTTAAACGTTTTCATCGTTAGCATAGTCTTTCCTTTTCAGTTTGCGCCGATTCTTCCCAGTTACGTCAGCCGATGGTGACTGCCTCAGAACAGAGGCGGAGATGAAGAGACCACTCGGGTCCTTTGTGCGGGCGCACCCAACAGCAACGGAACCGGAGGGCCGGCGGCAGTCCCCTGCCTGACTCCCAGGATTCCACTCGCCCGTCCCCGAGTAACGTCGACGCGTCGACACGTGAACAGGAACGCGAAAGGTTGCCTTTGATTAATCTGCTGGTGCGCATTTGTTTTGTTTGCAACTCTGCTGCCATTTTGTAGCAGTTTAAGCCGCTTCATTTCGCAGATGTGCTTGAGATGCCCGCTTAGACTGGTGTGCCACGACTCGGCACGCCCGGCCGGACTCGCGAGTCCTTAGGTAGTGGAGGCCGGGGCAGCTCTTCCGTGCTCGCTTCGGCAGCGCATCTACTAAAATTGGAACGATACAGAGAAGATTAGCATGGCCCGAACAAGGATTGGTTGTGGAATAGTGGAACAGTGGAACTGTGGAACAGAGACTTTCGGTTTTTTCTAGGCGCAAGGATGACACGCAAATTCGTGAAGCGTTCCATATTTTCTGCCCTCGACGAGGTCCGAGTGACGTCCTTCCGTTGTTTGGTCCTTGTTCAGACTCTCGCTGAATCCTCCGGTCATCTGTCTTTTGAACAAGGTTTTATGTTTTGGAGGCATGTCCCAGGACACAAGTATGTGGGCGCCCTGTGCGAGCTCTGCCTATGCTTCTGTGTCTTTTTCCTCTTCGGAGAGAGCTCAGATTTGGCCTGAGCCAGTCTTAATGCGCTCTGAGGTCAGTAGGAAAAACGAAGGCAAAAGGAACCAAATCCAATCAAATGTTACTTGTAGAGCACATTTCAGGCAGAAAGCAAGTCAATGTGCTTTACACAAGCAGTTGACAGAAACCGTACAACAAAGAACATCAAAGTAGCACAAGTACGTACCATAAAATCTAAAGTCAAACGATTTGAAATCTTCTTAATCAAAAGCTGCACTGAAAAGATATGTTTTCAGTTTCTTCTAAAAACCCTGTAACGATTCAGTATTTCTAAGGTCAACTGGCAGGTTATTCCGAAGAGAGGGTGCGTAGAAACTGAAGGCTGCTTGCCCTACCGTTTTGGTTCTAACCCTTGGAATAATTAAAAGACCCGTGGCGGATGATCTAAGGGATCTAATTGGTTCATAATGCGAGAGCATATCGCGTATGTACTGTGGTGCTAGGCCATTAAGCGATTTGTACACCAATAAAATAATTCCAAAATCAATTCTGGAGCTAACACTGGCAGCCAGTGTAATGACTTTAGGGCAGGTTTAATATGTTCATTCTTTTCAAAAGCAAAAGGAACCCGGGTAGAGTGGGTATTTGAGGGGTTTTTAAAGATATTTCCGAAAGCTGGTAGGAAGCAGAGGCGCCATTCGTAGCACTGTACATAGAGCTGCGGAAACGCTGCGATTTGATTGGCTCGTGTACGTCCTAATAAACAACCCTGCAGTAGTTTTAGTCAATGCATACGAATTGCGTGTCCTTCGGTGTAGACTTGTGCCCTTGTGACCGTTTCCTGTTCCCTTTATCCCCTTTTCGAGCTGGAGAGCCTTCCTCGGGCGCTGCGAATGGAATGAGAGGCCTGGCCTCTGGTGGCAGTCACCGGTATTGCGCACAAGGTAAACCCAGGCGGCCTACTCTGTTCACTTTCCCTTGCCTTTTTCAAATCTTACCTTTTGCTCTCAGATTGCCTGATCTTACCCGTTCGATAGTTTTAAACGTTTTCATCGTTAGCATAGTCTTTCCTTTTCAGTTTGCGCCGATTCTTCCCAGTTACGTCAGCCGATGGTGACTGCCTCAGAACAGAGGCGGAGATGAAGAGACCACTCGGGTCCTTTGTGCGGGCGCACCCAACAGCAACGGAACCGGAGGGCCGGCGGCAGTCCCCTGCCTGACTCCCAGGATTCCACTCGCCCGTCCCCAAGTAACGTCGACGCGTCGACACGTGAACAGGAACGCGAAAGGTTGCCTTTGATTAATCTGCTGGTGCGCATTTGTTTTGTTTGCAACTCTGCTGCCATTTTGTAGCAGTTTAAGCCGCTTCATTTCGCAGATGTGCTTGAGATGCCCGCTTAGACTGGTGTGCCACGACTCGGCACGCCCGGCCGGACTCGCGAGTCCTTAGGTAGTGGAGGCCGGGGCAGCTCTTCCGTGCTCGCTTCGGCAGCGCATCTACTAAAATTGGAACGATACAGAGAAGATTAGCATGGCCCGAACAAGGATTGGTTGTGGAATAGTGGAACTGTGGAACAGAGACTTTCGTTTTTTTCTAGGCGCAAGGATGACACGCAAATTCGTGAAGCGTTCCATATTTTCTGCCCTCGACGAGGTCCGAGTGACGTCCTTCCGTTGTTTGGTCCTTGTTCAGACTCTCGCTGAATCCTCCGGTCATCTGTCTTTTGAACAAGGTTTTATGTTTTGGAGGCATGTCCCAGGACACAAGTATGTGGGCGCCCTGTGCGAGCTCTGCCTATGCTTCTGTGTCTTTTTCCTCTTCGGAGAGAGCTCAGATTGTGCTTTACACAAGCAGTTGACAGAAACCGTATAACAAAGAACATCAAAGTAGCACAAGTACGTACCATAAAATCTAAAGTCAAACGATTTTAAATCTTCTTAATCAAAAGCTGCACTGAAAAGATATGTTTTCAGTTTCTTCTAAAAACCCTGTAACGATTCAGTATTTCTAAGGTCAACTGGCAGGTTATTCCGAAGAGAGGGTGCGTAGAAACTGAAGGCTGCTTGCCCTACCGTTTTGGTTCTAACCCTTGGAATAATTAAAAGACCCGTGGCGGATGATCTAAGGGATCTAATTGGTTCATAATGCGAGAGCATATCGCGTATGTACTGTGGTGCTAGGCCGTTAAGCGATTTGTACACCAATAAAATAATTCCAAAATCAATTCTGGAGCTAACACTGGCAGCCAGTGTAATGACTTTAGGGCAGGTTTAATATGTTCATTCTTTTCAAAAGCAAAAGGAACCCGGGTAGAGTGGGTATTTGAGGGGTTTTTAAAGATATTTCCGAAAGCTGGTAGGAAGCAGAGGCGCCATTCGTAGCACTGTACATAGAGCTGCGGAAACGCTGCGATTTGATTGGCTCGTGTACGTCCTAATAAACAACCCTGCAGTAGTTTTAGTCAATGCATACGAATTGCGTGTCCTTCGGTGTAGACTTGTGCCCTTGTGACCGTTTCCTGTTCCCTTTATCCCCTTTTCGAGCTGGAGAGCCTTCCTCGGGCGCTGCGAATGGAATGAGAGGCCTGGCCTCTGGTGGCAGTCACCGGTATTGCGCACAAGGTAAACCCAGGCGGCCTACTCTGTTCACTTTCCCTTGCCTTTTTCAAATCTTACCTTTTGCTCTCAGATTGCCTGATCTTACCCGTTCGATAGTTTTAAACGTTTTCATCGTTAGCATAGTCTTTCCTTTTCAGTTTGCGCCGATTCTTCCCAGTTACGTCAGCCGATGGTGACTGCCTCAGAACAGAGGCGGAGATGAAGAGACCACTCGGGTCCTTTGTGCGGGCGCACCCAACAGCAACGGAACGGGAGGGCCGGCGGCAGTCCCCTGCCTGACTCCCAGGATTCCACTCGCCCGTCCCCGAGTAACGTCGACGCGTCGACACGTGAACAGGAACGCGAAAGGTTGCCTTTGATTAATCTGCTGGTGCGCATTTGTTTTGTTTGCAACTCTGCTGCCATTGTGTAGCAGTTTAAGCCGCTTCATTTCGCAGATGTGCTTGAGATGCCCGCTTAGACTGGTGTGCCACGACTCGGCACGCCCGGCCGGACTCGCGAGTCCTTAGGTAGTGGAGGCCGGGGCAGCTCTTCCGTGCTCGCTTCGGCAGCGCATCTACTAAAATTGGAACGATACAGAGAAGATTAGCATGGCCCGAACAAGGATTGGTTGTGGAATAGTGGAACAGTGGAACTGTGGAACAGAGACTTTCGGTATTTTCTAGGCGCAAGGATGACACGCAAATTCGTGAAGCGTTCCATATTTTCTGCCCTCGACGAGGTCCGAGTGACGTCCTTCCGTTGTTTGGTCCTTGTTCAGACTCTCGCTGAATCCTCCGGTCATCTGTCTTTTGAACAAGGTTTTATGTTTTGGAGGCATGTCCCAGGACACAAGTATGTGGGCGCCCTGTGCGAGCTCTGCCTATGCTTCTGTGTCTTTTTCCTCTTCGGAGAGAGCTCAGATTGTGCTTTACACAAGCAGTTGACAGAAACCGTACAACAAAGAACATCAAAGTAGCACAAGTACGTACCATAAAATCTAAAGTCAAACGATTTTAAATCTTCTTAATCAAAAGCTGCACTGAAAAGATATGTTTTCAGTTTCTTCTAAAAACCCTGTAACGATTCAGTATTTCTAAGGTCAACTGGCAGGTTATTCCGAAGAGAGGGTGCGTAGAAACTGAAGGCTGCTTGCCCTACCGTTTTGGTTCTAACCCTTGGAATAATTAAAAGACCCGTGGCGGATGATCTAAGGGATCTAATTGGTTCATAATGCGAGAGCATATCGCGTATGTACTGTGGTGCTAGGCCGTTAAGCGATTTGTACACCAATAAAATAATTCCAAAATCAATTCTGGAGCTAACACTGGCAGCCAGTGTAATGACTTTAGGGCAGGTTTAATATGTTCATTCTTTTCAAAAGCAAAAGGAACCCGGGTAGAGTGGGTATTTGAGGGGTTTTTAAAGATATTTCCGAAAGCTGGTAGGAAGCAGAGGCGCCATTCGTAGCACTGTACATAGAGCTGCGGAAACGCTGCGATTTGATTGGCTCGTGTACGTCCTAATAAACAACCCTGCAGTAGTTTTAGTCAATGCATACGAATTGCGTGTCCTTCGGTGTAGACTTGTGCCCTTGTGACCGTTTCCTGTTCCCTTTATCCCCTTTTCGAGCTGGAGAGCCTTCCTCGGGCGCTGCGAATGGAATGAGAGGCCTGGCCTCTGGTGGCAGTCACCGGTATTGCGCACAAGGTAAACCCAGGCGGCCTACTCTGTTCACTTTCCCTTGCCTTTTTCAAATCTTACCTTTTGCTCTCAGATTGCCTGATCTTACCCGTTCGATAGTTTTAAACGTTTTCATCGTTAGCATAGTCTTTCCTTTTCAGTTTGCGCCGATTCTTCCCAGTTACGTCAGCCGATGGTGACTGCCTCAGAACAGAGGCGGAGATGAAGAGACCACTCGGGTCCTTTGTGCGGGCGCACCCAACAGCAACGGAACGGGAGGGCCGGCGGCAGTCCCCTGCCTGACTCCCAGGATTCCACTCGCCCGTCCCCGAGTAACGTCGACGCGTCGACACGTGAACAGGAACGCGAAAGGTTGCCTTTGATTAATCTGCTGGTGCGCATTTGTTTTGTTTGCAACTCTGCTGCCATTGTGTAGCAGTTTAAGCCGCTTCATTTCGCAGATGTGCTTGAGATGCCCGCTTAGACTGGTGTGCCACGACTCGGCACGCCCGGCCGGACTCGCGAGTCCTTAGGTAGTGGAGGCCGGGGCAGCTCTTCCGTGCTCGCTTCGGCAGCGCATCTACTAAAATTGGAACGATACAGAGAAGATTAGCATGGCCCGAACAAGGATTGGTTGTGGAATAGTGGAACAGTGGAACTGTGGAACAGAGACTTTCGGTTTTTTCTAGGCGCAAGGATGACACGCAAATTCGTGAAGCGTTCCATATTTTCTGCCCTCGACGAGGTCCGAGTGACGTCCTTCCGTTGTTTGGTCCTTGTTCAGACTCTCGCTGAATCCTCCGGTCATCTGTCTTTTGAACAAGGTTTTATGTTTTGGAGGCATGTCCCAGGACACAAGTATGTGGGCGCCCTGTGCGAGCTCTGCCTATGCTTCTGTGTCTTTTTCCTCTTCGGAGAGAGCTCAGATTGTGCTTTACACAAGCAGTTGACAGAAACCGTACAACAAAGAACATCAAAGTAGCACAAGTACGTACCATAAAATCTAAAGTCAAACGATTTTAAATCTTCTTAATCAAAAGCTGCACTGAAAAGATATGTTTTCAGTTTCTTCTAAAAACCCTGTAACGATTCAGTATTTCTAAGGTCAACTGGCAGGTTATTCCGAAGAGAGGGTGCGTAGAAACTGAAGGCTGCTTGCCCTACCGTTTTGGTTCTAACCCTTGGAATAATTAAAAGACCCGTGGCGGATGATCTAAGGGATCTAATTGGTTCATAATGCGAGAGCATATCGCGTATGTACTGTGGTGCTAGGCCGTTAAGCGATTTGTACACCAATAAAATAATTCCAAAATCAATTCTGGAGCTAACACTGGCAGCCAGTGTAATGACTTTAGGGCAGGTTTAATATGTTCATTCTTTTCAAAAGCAAAAGGAACCCGGGTAGAGTGGGTATTTGAGGGGTTTTTAAAGATATTTCCGAAAGCTGGTAGGAAGCAGAGGCGCCATTCGTAGCACTGTACATAGAGCTGCGGAAACGCTGCGATTTGATTGGCTCGTGTACGTCCTAATAAACAACCCTGCAGTAGTTTTAGTCAATGCATACGAATTGCGTGTCCTTCGGTGTAGACTTGTGCCCTTGTGACCGTTTCCTGTTCCCTTTATCCCCTTTTCGAGCTGGAGAGCCTTCCTCTGGTGGCAGCCACCGGTATTGCGCACAAGGTAAACCCAGGCGGCCTACTCTGTTCACTTTCCCTTGCCTTTTTCAAATCTTACCTTTTGCTCTCAGATTGCCTGATCTTACCCGTTCGATAGTTTTAAACGTTTTCATCGTTAGCATAGTCTTTCCTTTTCAGTTTGCGCCGATTCTTCCCAGTTACGTCAGCCGATGGTGACTGCCTCAGAACAGAGGCGGAGATGAAGAGACCACTCAGGTCCTTTGTGCGGGCGCACCCAACAGCAACGGAACGGGAGGGCCGGCGGCAGTCCCCTGCCTGACTCCCAGGATTCCACTCGCCCGTCCCCGAGTAACGTCGACGCGTCGACACGTGAACAGGAACGCGAAAGGTTGCCTTTGATTAATCTGCTGGTGCGCATTTGTTTTGTTTGCAACTCTGCTGCCATTGTGTAGCAGTTTAAGCCGCTTCATTTCGCAGATGTGCTTGAGATGCCCGCTTAGACTGGTGTGCCACGACTCGGCACGCCCGGCCGGCCTCGCGTCCTTAGGTAGTGGAGGCCGGGGCAGCTTTTCTGTGCTCGCTTCGGCAGCGCATCTACTAAAATTGGAACGATACAGAGAAGATTAGCATGGCCCCTGCGCAAGGATGACACGCAAATTCGTGAAGCGTTCCATATTTTCTGCCCTCGACGAGTTCCGAGTTATGTCCTTCCGTTGTTTGGTCCTTGTTCAGACTCTCGCTGAATCCTCCGGTCATCTGTCTTTTGAACAAGGTTTTATGTTTTGGAGGCATGTCCCAGGACACAAGTATGTGGGCGCCCTGTGCGAGCTCTGCCTATGCTTCTGTGTCTTTTTCCTCTTCGGAGAGAGCTCAGATTTGGCCTGAGCCAGTCTTAATGCGCTCTGAGGTCAGTAGGAAAAACGAAGGCAAAAGGAACCAAATCCAATCAAATGTTACTTGTAGAGCACATTTCAGGCAGAAAGCAAGTCAATGTGCTTTACACAAGCAGTTGACAGAAACCGTACAACAAAGAACATCAAAGTAGCACAAGTACGTACCATAAAATCTAAAGTCAAACGATTTTAAATCTTCTTAATCAAAAGCTGCACTGAAAAGATATGTTTTCAGTTTCTTCTAAAAACCCAGTAACGATTCAGTATTTCTAAGGTCAACTGGCAGGTTATTCCGAAGAGAGGGTGCGTAGAAACTGAAGGCTGCTTGCCCTACCGTTTTGGTTCTAACCCTTGGAATAATTAAAAGACCCGTGGCGGATGATCTAAGGGATCTAATTGGTTCATAATGCGAGAGCATATCGCGTATGTACTGTGGTGCTAGGCCGTTAAGCGATTTGTACACCAATAAAATAATTCCAAAATCAATTCTGGAGCTAACACTGGCAGCCAGTGTAATGACTTTAGGGCAGGTTTAATATGTTCATTCTTTTCAAAAGCAAAAGGAACCCGGGTAGAGTGGGTATTTGAGGGGTTTTTAAAGATATTTCCGAAAGCTGGTAGGAAGCAGAGGCGCCATTCGTAGCACTGTACATAGAGCTGCGGAAACGCTGCGATTTGATTGGCTCGTGTACGTCCTAATAAACAACCCTGCAGTAGTTTTAGTCAATGCATACGAATTGCGTGTCCTTCGGTGTAGACTTGTGCCCTTGTGACCGTTTCCTGTTCCCTTTATCCCCTTTTCGAGCTGGAGAGCCTTCCTCTGGTGGCAGCCACCGGTATTGCGCACAAGGTAAACCCAGGCAGCCTACTCTGTTCACTTTCCCTTGCCTTTTTCAAATCTTACCTTTTGCTCTCAGATTGCCTGATCTTACCCGTTCGATAGTTTTAAACGTTTTCATCGTTAGCATAGTCTTTCCTTTTCAGTTTGCGCCGATTCTTCCCAGTTACGTCAGCCGATGGTGACTGCCTCAGAACAGAGGCGGAGATGAAGAGACCACTCAGGTCCTTTGTGCGGGCGCACCCAACAGCAACGGAACGGGAGGGCCGGCGGCAGTCCCCTGCCTGACTCCCAGGATTCCACTCGCCCGTCCCCGAGTAACGTCGACGCGTCGACACGTGAACAGGAACGCGAAAGGTTGCCTTTGATTAATCTGCTGGTGCGCATTTGTTTTGTTTGCAACTCTGCTGCCATTGTGTAGCAGTTTAAGCCGCTTCATTTCGCAGATGTGCTTGAGATGCCCGCTTAGACTGGTGTGCCACGACTCGGCACGCCCGGCCGGCCTCGCGTCCTTAGGTAGTGGAGGCCGGGGCAGCTTTTCTGTGCTCGCTTCGGCAGCGCATCTACTAAAATTGGAACGATACAGAGAAGATTAGCATGGCCCCTGCGCAAGGATGACACGCAAATTCGTGAAGCGTTCCATATTTTCTGCCCTCGACGAGTTCCGAGTTACGTCCTTCCGTTGTTTGGTCCTTGTTCAGACTCTCGCTGAATCCTCCGGTCATCTGTCTTTTGAACAAGGTTTTATGTTTTGGAGGCATGTCCCAGGACACAAGTATGTGGGCGCCCTGTGCGAGCTCTGCCTATGCTTCTGTGTCTTTTTCCTCTTCGGAGAGAGCTCAGATTTGGCCTGAGCCAGTCTTAATGCGCTCTGAGGTCAGTAGGAAAAACGAAGGCAAAAGGAACCAAATCCAATCAAATGTTACTTGTAGAGCACATTTCAGGCAGAAAGCAAGTCAATGTGCTTTACACAAGCAGTTGACAGAAACCGTACAACAAAGAACATCAAAGTAGCACAAGTACGTACCATAAAATCTAAAGTCAAACGATTTTAAATCTTCTTAATCAAAAGCTGCACTGAAAAGATATGTTTTCAGTTTCTTCTAAAAACCCTGTAACGATTCAGTATTTCTAAGGTCAACTGGCAGGTTATTCCGAAGAGAGGGTGCGTAGAAACTGAAGGCTGCTTGCCCTACCGTTTTGGTTCTAACCCTTGGAATAATTAAAAGACCCGTGGCGGATGATCTAAGGGATCTAATTGGTTCATAATGCGAGAGCATATCGCGTATGTACTGTGGTGCTAGGCCATTAAGCGATTTGTACACCAATAAAATAATTCCAAAATCAATTCTGGAGCTAACACTGGCAGCCAGTGTAATGACTTTAGGGCAGGTTTAATATGTTCATTCTTTTCAAAAGCAAAAGGAACCCGGGTAGAGTGGGTATTTGAGGGGTTTTTAAAGATATTTCCGAAAGCTGGTAGGAAGCAGAGGCGCCATTCGTAGCACTGTACATAGAGCTGCGGAAACGCTGCGATTTGATTGGCTCGTGTACGTCCTAATAAACAACCCTGCAGTAGTTTTAGTCAATGCATACGAATTGCGTGTCCTTCGGTGTAGACTTGTGCCCTTGTGACCGTTTCCTGTTCCCTTTATCCTCTTTTCGAGCTGGAGAGCCTTCCTCGGGCGCTGCGAATGGAATGAGAGGCCTGGCCTCTGGTGGCAGTCACCGGTATTGCGCACAAGGTAAACCCAGGCGGCCTACTCTGTTCACTTTCCCTTGCCTTTTTCAAATCTTACCTTTTGCTCTCAGATTGCCTGATCTTACCCGTTCGATAGTTTTAAACGTTTTCATCGTTAGCATAGTCTTTCCTTTTCAGTTTGCGCCGATTCTTCCCAGTTACGTCAGCCGATGGTGACTGCCTCAGAACAGAGGCGGAGATGAAGAGACCACTCGGGTCCTTTGTGCGGGCGCACCCAACAGCAACGGAACGGGAGGGCCGGCGGCAGTCCCCTGCCTGACTCCCAGGATTCCACTCGCCCGTCCCCGAGTAACGTCGACGCGTCGACACGTGAACAGGAACGCGAAAGGTTGCCTTTGATTAATCTGCTGGTGCGCATTTGTTTTGTTTGCAACTCTGCTGCCATTGTGTAGCAGTTTAAGCCGCTTCATTTCGCAGATGTGCTTGAGATGCCCGCTTAGACTGGTGTGCCACGACTCGGCACGCCCGGCCGGACTCGCGAGTCCTTAGGTAGTGGAGGCCGGGGCAGCTCTTCCGTGCTCGCTTCGGCAGCGCATCTACTAAAATTGGAACGATACAGAGAAGATTAGCATGGCCCGAACAAGGATTGGTTGTGGAATAGTGGAACAGTGGAACTGTGGAACAGAGACTTTCGGTTTTTTCTAGGCGCAAGGATGACACGCAAATTCGTGAAGCGTTCCATATTTTCTGCCCTCGACGAGGTCCGAGTGACGTCCTTCCGTTGTTTGGTCCTTGTTCAGACTCTCGCTGAATCCTCCGGTCATCTGTCTTTTGAACAAGGTTTTATGTTTTGGAGGCATGTCCCAGGACACAAGTATGTGGGCGCCCTGTGCGAGCTCTGCCTATGCTTCTGTGTCTTTTTCCTCTTCGGAGAGAGCTCAGATTGTGCTTTACACAAGCAGTTGACAGAAACCGTACAACAAAGAACATCAAAGTAGCACAAGTACGTACCATAAAATCTAAAGTCAAACGATTTTAAATCTTCTTAATCAAAAGCTGCACTGAAAAGATATGTTTTCAGTTTCTTCTAAAAACCCTGTAACGATTCAGTATTTCTAAGGTCAACTGGCAGGTTATTCCGAAGAGAGGGTGCGTAGAAACTGAAGGCTGCTTGCCCTACCGTTTTGGTTCTAACCCTTGGAATAATTAAAAGACCCGTGGCGGATGATCTAAGGGATCTAATTGGTTCATAATGCGAGAGCATATCGCGTATGTACTGTGGTGCTAGGCCGTTAAGCGATTTGTACACCAATAAAATAATTCCAAAATCAATTCTGGAGCTAACACTGGCAGCCAGTGTAATGACTTTAGGGCAGGTTTAATATGTTCATTCTTTTCAAAAGCAAAAGGAACCCGGGTAGAGTGGGTATTTGAGGGGTTTTTAAAGATATTTCCGAAAGCTGGTAGGAAGCAGAGGCGCCATTCGTAGCACTGTACATAGAGCTGCGGAAACGCTGCGATTTGATTGGCTCGTGTACGTCCTAATAAACAACCCTGCAGTAGTTTTAGTCAATGCATACGAATTGCGTGTCCTTCGGTGTAGACTTGTGCCCTTGTGACCGTTTCCTGTTCCCTTTATCCCCTTTTCGAGCTGGAGAGCCTTCCTCGGGCGCTGCGAATGGAATGAGAGGCCTGGCCTCTGGTGGCAGTCACCGGTATTGCGCACAAGGTAAACCCAGGCGGCCTACTCTGTTCACTTTCCCTTGCCTTTTTCAAATCTTACCTTTTGCTCTCAGATTGCCTGATCTTACCCGTTCGATAGTTTTAAACGTTTTCATCGTTAGCATAGTCTTTCCTTTTCAGTTTGCGCCGATTCTTCCCAGTTACGTCAGCCGATGGTGACTGCCTCAGAACAGAGGCGGAGATGAAGAGACCACTCGGGTCCTTTGTGCGGGCGCACCCAACAGCAACGGAACGGGAGGGCCGGCGGCAGTCCCCTGCCTGACTCCCAGGATTCCACTCGCCCGTCCCCGAGTAACGTCGACGCGTCGACACGTGAACAGGAACGCGAAAGGTTGCCTTTGATTAATCTGCTGGTGCGCATTTGTTTTGTTTGCAACTCTGCTGCCATTGTGTAGCAGTTTAAGCCGCTTCATTTCGCAGATGTGCTTGAGATGCCCGCTTAGACTGGTGTGCCACGACTCGGCACGCCCGGCCGGACTCGCGAGTCCTTAGGTAGTGGAGGCCGGGGCAGCTCTTCCGTGCTCGCTTCGGCAGCGCATCTACTAAAATTGGAACGATACAGAGAAGATTAGCATGGCCCGAACAAGGATTGGTTGTGGAATAGTGGAACAGTGGAACTGTGGAACAGAGACTTTCGGTTTTTTCTAGGCGCAAGGATGACACGCAAATTCGTGAAGCGTTCCATATTTTCTGCCCTCGACGAGGTCCGAGTGACGTCCTTCCGTTGTTTGGTCCTTGTTCAGACTCTCGCTGAATCCTCCGGTCATCTGTCTTTTGAACAAGGTTTTATGTTTTGGAGGCATGTCCCAGGACACAAGTATGTGGGCGCCCTGTGCGAGCTCTGCCTATGCTTCTGTGTCTTTTTCCTCTTCGGAGAGAGCTCAGATTGTGCTTTACACAAGCAGTTGACAGAAACCGTACAACAAAGAACATCAAAGTAGCACAAGTACGTACCATAAAATCTAAAGTCAAACGATTTTAAATCTTCTTAATCAAAAGCTGCACTGAAAAGATATGTTTTCAGTTTCTTCTAAAAACCCTGTAACGATTCAGTATTTCTAAGGTCAACTGGCAGGTTATTCCGAAGAGAGGGTGCGTAGAAACTGAAGGCTGCTTGCCCTACCGTTTTGGTTCTAACCCTTGGAATAATTAAAAGACCCGTGGCGGATGATCTAAGGGATCTAATTGGTTCATAATGCGAGAGCATATCGCGTATGTACTGTGGTGCTAGGCCGTTAAGCGATTTGTACACCAATAAAATAATTCCAAAATCAATTCTGGAGCTAACACTGGCAGCCAGTGTAATGACTTTAGGGCAGGTTTAATATGTTCATTCTTTTCAAAAGCAAAAGGAACCCGGGTAGAGTGGGTATTTGAGGGGTTTTTAAAGATATTTCCGAAAGCTGGTAGGAAGCAGAGGCGCCATTCGTAGCACTGTACATAGAGCTGCGGAAACGCTGCGATTTGATTGGCTCGTGTACGTCCTAATAAACAACCCTGCAGTAGTTTTAGTCAATGCATACGAATTGCGTGTCCTTCGGTGTAGACTTGTGCCCTTGTGACCGTTTCCTGTTCCCTTTATCCCCTTTTCGAGCTGGAGAGCCTTCCTCGGGCGCTGCGAATGGAATGAGAGGCCTGGCCTCTGGTGGCAGTCACCGGTATTGCGCACAAGGTAAACCCAGGCGGCCTACTCTGTTCACTTTCCCTTGCCTTTTTCAAATCTTACCTTTTGCTCTCAGATTGCCTGATCTTACCCGTTCGATAGTTTTAAACGTTTTCATCGTTAGCATAGTCTTTCCTTTTCAGTTTGCGCCGATTCTTCCCAGTTACGTCAGCCGATGGTGACTGCCTCAGAACAGAGGCGGAGATGAAGAGACCACTCAGGTCCTTTGTGCGGGCGCACCCAACAGCAACGGAACGGGAGGGCCGGCGGCAGTCCCCTGCCTGACTCCCAGGATTCCACTCGCCCGTCCCCGAGTAACGTCGACGCGTCGACACATGAACAGGAACGCGAAAGGTTGCCTTTGATTAATCTGCTGGTGCGCATTTGTTTTGTTTGCAACTCTGCTGCCATTGTGTAGCAGTTTAAGCCGCTTCATTTCGCAGATGTGCTTGAGATGCCCGCTTAGACTGGTGTGCCACGACTCGGCACGCCCGGCCGGCCTCGCGTCCTTAGGTAGTGGAGGCCGGGGCAGCTTTTCTGTGCTCGCTTCGGCAGCGCATCTACTAAAATTGGAACGATACAGAGAAGATTAGCATGGCCCCTGCGCAAGGATGACACGCAAATTCGTGAAGCGTTCCATATTTTCTGCCCTCGACGAGTTCCGAGTTACGTCCTTCCGTTGTTTGGTCCTTGTTCAGACTCTCGCTGAATCCTCCGGTCATCTGTCTTTTGAACAAGGTTTTATGTTTTGGAGGCATGTCCCAGGACACAAGTATGTGGGCGCCCTGTGCGAGCTCTGCCTATGCTTCTGTGTCTTTTTCCTCTTCGGAGAGAGCTCAGATTTGGCCTGAGCCAGTCTTAATGCGCTCTGAGGTCAGTAGGAAAAACGAAGGCAAAAGGAACCAAATCCAATCAAATGTTACTTGTAGAGCACATTTCAGGCAGAAAGCAAGTCAATGTGCTTTACACAAGCAGTTGACAGAAACCGTACAACAAAGAACATCAAAGTAGCACAAGTACGTACCATAAAATCTAAAGTCAAACGATTTTAAATCTTCTTAATCAAAAGCTGCACTGAAAAGATATGTTTTCAGTTTCTTCTAAAAACCCTGTAACGATTCAGTATTTCTAAGGTCAACTGGCAGGATATTCCGAAGAGAGGGTGCGTAGAAACTGAAGGCTGCTTGCCCTACCGTTTTGGTTCTAACCCTTGGAATAATTAAAAGACCCGTGGCGGATGATCTAAGGGATCTAATTGGTTCATAATGCGAGAGCATATCGCGTATGTACTGTGGTGCTAGGCCGTTAAGCGATTTGTACACCAATAAAATAATTCCAAAATCAATTCTGGAGCTAACACTGGCAGCCAGTGTAATGACTTTAGGGCAGGTTTAATATGTTCATTCTTTTCAAAAGCAAAAGGAACCCGGGTAGAGTGGGTATTTGAGGGGTTTTTAAAGATATTTCCGAAAGCTGGTAGGAAGCAGAGGCGCCATTCGTAGCACTGTACATAGAGCTGCGGAAACGCTGCGATTTGATTGGCTCGTGTACGTCCTAATAAACAACCCTGCAGTAGTTTTAGTCAATGCATACGAATTGCGTGTCCTTCGGTGTAGACTTGTGCCCTTGTGACCGTTTCCTGTTCCCTTTATCCCCTTTTCGAGCTGGAGAGCCTTCCTCTGGTGGCAGCCACCGGTATTGCGCACAAGGTAAACCCAGGCAGCCTACTCTGTTCACTTTCCCTTGCCTTTTTCAAATCTTACCTTTTGCTCTCAGATTGCCTGATCTTACCCGTTCGATAGTTTTAAACGTTTTCATCGTTAGCATAGTCTTTCCTTTTCAGTTTGCGCCGATTCTTCCCAGTTACGTCAGCCGATGGTGACTGCCTCAGAACAGAGGCGGAGATGAAGAGACCACTCAGGTCCTTTGTGCGGGCGCACCCAACAGCAACGGAACGGGAGGGCCGGCGGCAGTCCCCTGCCTGACTCCCAGGATTCCACTCGCCCGTCCCCGAGTAACGTCGACGCGTCGACACGTGAACAGGAACGCGAAAGGTTGCCTTTGATTAATCTGCTGGTGCGCATTTGTTTTGTTTGCAACTCTGCTGCCATTGTGTAGCAGTTTAAGCCGCTTCATTTCGCAGATGTGCTTGAGATGCCCGCTTAGACTGGTGTGCCACGACTCGGCACGCCCGGCCGGACTCGCGAGTCCTTAGGTAGTGGAGGCCGGGGCAGCTCTTCCGTGCTCGCTTCGGCAGCGCATCTACTAAAATTGGAACGATACAGAGAAGATTAGCATGGCCCGAACAAGGATTGGTTGTGGAATAGTGGAACAGTGGAACTGTGGAACAGAGACTTTCGGTTTTTTCTAGGCGCAACTGCTGGTGCGCATTTGTTTTGTTTGCAACTCTGCTGCCATTTTTTAGCAGTTTAAGCCGCTTCATTTCGCAGATGTGCTTGAGATGCCCGCTTAGACTGGTGTGCCACGACTCGGCACGCCCGGCCGGACTCGCGAGTCCTTAGGTAGTGGAGGCCGGGGCAGCTCTTCCGTGCTCGCTTCGGCAGCGCATCTACTAAAATTGGAACGATACAGAGAAGATTAGCATGGCCCGAACAAGGATTGGTTGTGGAATAGTGGAACAGTGGAACTGTGGAACAGAGACTTTCGGTTTTTTCTAGGCGCAAGGATGACACGCAAATTCGTGAAGCGTTCCATATTTTCTGCCCTCGACGAGGTCCGAGTGACGTCCTTCCGTTGTTTGGTCCTTGTTCAGACTCTCGCTGAATCCTCCGGTCATCTGTCTTTTGAACAAGGTTTTATGTTTTGGAGGCATGTCCCAGGACACAAGTATGTGGGCGCCCTGTGCGAGCTCTGCCTATGCTTCTGTGTCTTTTTCCTCTTCGGAGAGAGCTCAGATTGTGCTTTACACAAGCAGTTGACAGAAACCGTACAACAAAGAACATCAAAGTAGCACAAGTACGTACCATAAAATCTAAAGTCAAACGATTTTAAATCTTCTTAATCAAAAGCTGCACTGAAAAGATATGTTTTCAGTTTCTTCTAAAAACCCTGTAACGATTCAGTATTTCTAAGGTCAACTGGCAGGTTATTCCGAAGAGAGGGTGCGTAGAAACTGAAGGCTGCTTGCCCTACCGTTTTGGTTCTAACCCTTGGAATAATTAAAAGACCCGTGGCGGATGATCTAAGGGATCTAATTGGTTCATAATGCGAGAGCATATCGCGTATGTACTGTGGTGCTAGGCCGTTAAGCGATTTGTACACCAATAAAATAATTCCAAAATCAATTCTGGAGCTAACACTGGCAGCCAGTGTAATGACTTTAGGGCAGGTTTAATATGTTCATTCTTTTCAAAAGCAAAAGGAACCCGGGTAGAGTGGGTATTTGAGGGGTTTTTAAAGATATTTCCGAAAGCTGGTAGGAAGCAGAGGCGCCATTCGTAGCACTGTACATAGAGCTGCGGAAACGCTGCGATTTGATTGGCTCGTGTACGTCCTAATAAACAACCCTGCAGTAGTTTTAGTCAATGCATACGAATTGCGTGTCCTTCGGTGTAGACTTGTGCCCTTGTGACCGTTTCCTGTTCCCTTTATCCCCTTTTCGAGCTGGAGAGCCTTCCTCGGGCGCTGCGAATGGAATGAGAGGCCTGGCCTCTGGTGGCAGTCACCGGTATTGCGCACAAGGTAAACCCAGGCGGCCTACTCTGTTCACTTTCCCTTGCCTTTTTCAAATCTTACCTTTTGCTCTCAGATTGCCTGATCTTACCCGTTCGATAGTTTTAAACGTTTTCATCGTTAGCATAGTCTTTCCTTTTCAGTTTGCGCCGATTCTTCCCAGTTACGTCAGCCGATGGTGACTGCCTCAGAACAGAGGCGGAGATGAAGAGACCACTCAGGTCCTTTGTGCGGGCGCACCCAACAGCAACGGAACGGGAGGGCCGGCGGCAGTCCCCTGCCTGACTCCCAGGATTCCACTCGCCCGTCCCCGAGTAACGTCGACGCGTCGACACGTGAACAGGAACGCGAAAGGTTGCCTTTGATTAATCTGCTGGTGCGCATTTGTTTTGTTTGCAACTCTGCTGCCATTGTGTAGCAGTTTAAGCCGCTTCATTTCGCAGATGTGCTTGAGATGCCCGCTTAGACTGGTGTGCCACGACTCGGCACGCCCGGCCGGCCTCGCGTCCTTAGGTAGTGGAGGCCGGGGCAGCTTTTCTGTGCTCGCTTCGGCAGCGCATCTACTAAAATTGGAACGATACAGAGAAGATTAGCATGGCCCCTGCGCAAGGATGACACGCAAATTCGTGAAGCGTTCCATATTTTCTGCCCTCGACGAGTTCCGAGTTACGTCCTTCCGTTGTTTGGTCCTTGTTCAGACTCTCGCTGAATCCTCCGGTCATCTGTCTTTTGAACAAGGTTTTATGTTTTGGAGGCATGTCCCAGGACACAAGTATGTGGGCGCCCTGTGCGAGCTCTGCCTATGCTTCTGTGTCTTTTTCCTCTTCGGAGAGAGCTCAGATTTGGCCTGAGCCAGTCTTAATGCGCTCTGAGGTCAGTAGGAAAAACGAAGGCAAAAGGAACCAAATCCAATCAAATGTTACTTGTAGAGCACATTTCAGGCAGAAAGCAAGTCAATGTGCTTTACACAAGCAGTTGACAGAAACCGTACAACAAAGAACATCAAAGTAGCACAAGTACGTACCATAAAATCTAAAGTCAAACGATTTGAAATCTTCTTAATCAAAAGCTGCACTGAAAAGATATGTTTTCAGTTTCTTCTAAAAACCCTGTAACGATTCAGTATTTCTAAGGTCAACTGGCAGGTTATTCCGAAGAGAGGGTGCGTAGAAACTGAAGGCTGCTTGCCCTACCGTTTTGGTTCTAACCCTTGGAATAATTAAAAGACCCGTGGCGGATGATCTAAGGGATCTAATTGGTTCATAATGCGAGAGCATATCGCGTATGTACTGTGGTGCTAGGCCGTTAAGCGATTTGTACACCAATAAAATAATTCCAAAATCAATTCTGGAGCTAACACTGGCAGCCAGTGTAATGACTTTAGGGCAGGTTTAATATGTTCATTCTTTTCAAAAGCAAAAGGAACCCGGGGTAGAGTGGGTATTTGAGGGGTTTTTAAAGATATTTCCGAAAGCTGGTAGGAAGCAGAGGCGCCATTCGTAGCACTGTACATAGAGCTGCGGAAACGCTGCGATTTGATTGGCTCGTGTACGTCCTAATAAACAACCCTGCAGTAGTTTTAGTCAATGCATACGAATTGCGTGTCCTTCGGTGTAGACTTGTGCCCTTGTGACCGTTTCCTGTTCCCTTTATCCCCTTTTCGAGCTGGAGAGCCTTCCTCTGGTGGCAGCCACCGGTATTGCGCACAAGGTAAACCCAGGCGGCCTACTCTGTTCACTTTCCCTTGCCTTTTTCAAATCTTACCTTTTGCTCTCAGATTGCCTGATCTTACCCGTTCGATAGTTTTAAACGTTTTCATCGTTAGCATAGTCTTTCCTTTTCAGTTTGCGCCGATTCTTCCCAGTTACGTCAGCCGATGGTGACTGCCTCAGAACAGAGGCGGAGATGAAGAGACCACTCAGGTCCTTTGTGCGGGCGCACCCAACAGCAACGGAACGGGAGGGCCGGCGGCAGTCCCCTGCCTGACTCCCAGGATTCCACTCGCCCGTCCCCGAGTAACGTCGACGCGTCGACACGTGAACAGGAACGCGAAAGGTTGCCTTTGATTAATCTGCTGGTGCGCATTTGTTTTGTTTGCAACTCTGCTGCCATTGTGTAGCAGTTTAAGCCGCTTCATTTCGCAGATGTGCTTGAGATGCCCGCTTAGACTGGTGTGCCACGACTCGGCACGCCCGGCCGGCCTCGCGTCCTTAGGTAGTGGAGGCCGGGGCAGCTTTTCTGTGCTCGCTTCGGCAGCGCATCTACTAAAATTGGAACGATACAGAGAAGATTTTGACGAGTTCCGAGTTACGTCCTTCCGTTGTTTGGTCCTTGTTCAGACTCACGCTGAATCCTCCGGTCATCTGTCTTTTGAACAAGGTTTTATGTTTTGGAGGCATGTCCCAGGACACAAGTATGTGGGCGCCCTGTGCGAGCTCTGCCTATGCTTCTGTGTCTTTTTCCTCTTCGGAGAGAGCTCAGATTTGGCCTGAGCCAGTCTTAATGCGCTCTGAGGTCAGTAGGAAAAACGAAGGCAAAAGGAACCAAATCCAATCAAATGTTACTTGTAGAGCACATTTCAGGCAGAAAGCAAGTCAATGTGCTTTACACAAGCAGTTGACAGAAACCGTACAACAAAGAACATCAAAGTAGCACAAGTACGTACCATAAAATCTAAAGTCAAACGATTTGAAATCTTCTTAATCAAAAGCTGCACTGAAAAGATATGTTTTCAGTTTCTTCTAAAAACCCTGTAACGATTCAGTATTTCTAAGGTCAACTGGCAGGTTATTCCGAAGAGAGGGTGCGTAGAAACTGAAGGCTGCTTGCCCTACCGTTTTGGTTCTAACCCTTGGAATAATTAAAAGACCCGTGGCGGATGATCTAAGGGATCTAATTGGTTCATAATGCGAGAGCATATCGCGTATGTACTGTGGTGCTAGGCCATTAAGCGATTTGTACACCAATAAAATAATTCCAAAATCAATTCTGGAGCTAACACTGGCAGCCAGTGTAATGACTTTAGGGCAGGTTTAATATGTTCATTCTTTTCAAAAGCAAAAGGAACCCGGGTAGAGTGGGTATTTGAGGGGTTTTTAAAGATATTTCCGAAAGCTGGTAGGAAGCAGAGGCGCCATTCGTAGCACTGTACATAGAGCTGCGGAAACGCTGCGATTTGATTGGCTCGTGTACGTCCTAATAAACAACCCTGCAGTAGTTTTAGTCAATGCATACGAATTGCGTGTCCTTCGGTGTAGACTTGTGCCCTTGTGACCGTTTCCTGTTCCCTTTATCCCCTTTTCGAGCTGGAGAGCCTTCCTCGGGCGCTGCGAATGGAATGAGAGGCCTGGCCTCTGGTGGCAGTCACCGGTATTGCGCACAAGGTAAACCCAGGCGGCCTACTCTGTTCACTTTCCCTTGCCTTTTTCAAATCTTACCTTTTGCTCTCAGATTGCCTGATCTTACCCGTTCGATAGTTTTAAACGTTTTCATCGTTAGCATAGTCTTTCCTTTTCAGTTTGCGCCGATTCTTCCCAGTTACGTCAGCCGATGGTGACTGCCTCAGAACAGAGGCGGAGATGAAGAGACCACTCGGGTCCTTTGTGCGGGCGCACCCAACAGCAACGGAACCGGAGGGCCGGCGGCAGTCCCCTGCCTGACTCCCAGGATTCCACTCGCCCGTCCCCAAGTAACGTCGACGCGTCGACACGTGAACAGGAACGCGAAAGGTTGCCTTTGATTAATCTGCTGGTGCGCATTTGTTTTGTTTGCAACTCTGCTGCCATTTTGTAGCAGTTTAAGCCGCTTCATTTCGCAGATGTGCTTGAGATGCCCGCTTAGACTGGTGTGCCACGACTCGGCACGCCCGGCCGGACTCGCGAGTCCTTAGGTAGTGGAGCCCGGGCAGCTCTTCCGTGCTCGCTTCGGCAGCGCATCTACTAAAATTGGAACGATACAGAGAAGATTAGCATGGCCCGAACAAGGATTGGTTGTGGAATAGTGGAACAGTGGAACTGTGGAACAGAGACTTTCGGTTTTTTCTAGGCGCAAGGATGACACGCAAATTCGTGAAGCGTTCCATATTTTCTGCCCTCGACGAGGTCCGAGTGACGTCCTTCCGTTGTTTGGTCCTTGTTCAGACTCTCGCTGAATCCTCCGGTCATCTGTCTTTTGAACAAGGTTTTATGTTTTGGAGGCATGTCCCAGGACACAAGTATGTGGGCGCCCTGTGCGAGCTCTGCCTATGCTTCTGTGTCTTTTTCCTCTTCGGAGAGAGCTCAGATTGTGCTTTACACAAGCAGTTGACAGAAACCGTACAACAAAGAACATCAAAGTAGCACAAGTACGTACCATAAAATCTAAAGTCAAACGATTTTAAATCTTCTTAATCAAAAGCTGCACTGAAAAGATATGTTTTCAGTTTCTTCTAAAAACCCTGTAACGATTCAGTATTTCTAAGGTCAACTGGCAGGTTATTCCGAAGAGAGGGTGCGTAGAAACTGAAGGCTGCTTGCCCTACCGTTTTGGTTCTAACCCTTGGAATAATTAAAAGACCCGTGGCGGATGATCTAAGGGATCTAATTGGTTCATAATGCGAGAGCATATCGCGTATGTACTGTGGTGCTAGGCCATTAAGCGATTTGTACACCAATAAAATAATTCCAAAATCAATTCTGGAGCTAACACTGGCAGCCAGTGTAATGACTTTAGGGCAGGTTTAATATGTTCATTCTTTTCAAAAGCAAAAGGAACCCGGGTAGAGTGGGTATTTGAGGGGTTTTTAAAGATATTTCCGAAAGCTGGTAGGAAGCAGAGGCGCCATTCGTAGCACTGTACATAGAGCTGCGGAAACGCTGCGATTTGATTGGCTCGTGTACGTCCTAATAAACAACCCTGCAGTAGTTTTAGTCAATGCATACGAATTGCGTGTCCTTCGGTGTAGACTTGTGCCCTTGTGACCGTTTCCTGTTCCCTTTATCCCCTTTTCGAGCTGGAGAGCCTTCCTCGGGCGCTGCGAATGGAATGAGAGGCCTGGCCTCTGGTGGCAGTCACCGGTATTGCGCACAAGGTAAACCCAGGCGGCCTACTCTGTTCACTTTCCCTTGCCTTTTTCAAATCTTACCTTTTGCTCTCAGATTGCCTGATCTTACCCGTTCGATAGTTTTAAACGTTTTCATCGTTAGCATAGTCTTTCCTTTTCAGTTTGCGCCGATTCTTCCCAGTTACGTCAGCCGATGGTGACTGCCTCAGAACAGAGGCGGAGATGAAGAGACCACTCGGGTCCTTTGTGCGGGCGCACCCAACAGCAACGGAACGGGAGGGCCGGCGGCAGTCCCCTGCCTGACTCCCAGGATTCCACTCGCCCGTCCCCGAGTAACGTCGACGCGTCGACACGTGAACAGGAACGCGAAAGGTTGCCTTTGATTAATCTGCTGGTGCGCATTTGTTTTGTTTGCAACTCTGCTGCCATTGTGTAGCAGTTTAAGCCGCTTCATTTCGCAGATGTGCTTGAGATGCCCGCTTAGACTGGTGTGCCACGACTCGGCACGCCCGGCCGGACTCGCGAGTCCTTAGGTAGTGGAGGCCGGGGCAGCTCTTCCGTGCTCGCTTCGGCAGCGCATCTACTAAAATTGGAACGATACAGAGAAGATTAGCATGGCCCGAACAAGGATTGGTTGTGGAATAGTGGAACAGTGGAACTGTGGAACAGAGACTTTCGGTTTTTTCTAGGCGCAAGGATGACACGCAAATTCGTGAAGCGTTCCATATTTTCTGCCCTCGACGAGGTCCGAGTGACGTCCTTCCGTTGTTTGGTCCTTGTTCAGACTCTCGCTGAATCCTCCGGTCATCTGTCTTTTGAACAAGGTTTTATGTTTTGGAGGCATGTCCCAGGACACAAGTATGTGGGCGCCCTGTGCGAGCTCTGCCTATGCTTCTGTGTCTTTTTCCTCTTCGGAGAGAGCTCAGATTGTGCTTTACACAAGCAGTTGACAGAAACCGTACAACAAAGAACATCAAAGTAGCACAAGTACGTACCATAAAATCTAAAGTCAAACGATTTTAAATCTTCTTAATCAAAAGCTGCACTGAAAAGATATGTTTTCAGTTTCTTCTAAAAACCCTGTAACGATTCAGTATTTCTAAGGTCAACTGGCAGGTTATTCCGAAGAGAGGGTGCGTAGAAACTGAAGGCTGCTTGCCCTACCGTTTTGGTTCTAACCCTTGGAATAATTAAAAGACCCGTGGCGGATGATCTAAGGGATCTAATTGGTTCATAATGCGAGAGCATATCGCGTATGTACTGTGGTGCTAGGCCGTTAAGCGATTTGTACACCAATAAAATAATTCCAAAATCAATTCTGGAGCTAACACTGGCAGCCAGTGTAATGACTTTAGGGCAGGTTTAATATGTTCATTCTTTTCAAAAGCAAAAGGAACCCGGGTAGAGTGGGTATTTGAGGGGTTTTTAAAGATATTTCCGAAAGCTGGTAGGAAGCAGAGGCGCCATTCGTAGCACTGTACATAGAGCTGCGGAAACGCTGCGATTTGATTGGCTCGTGTACGTCCTAATAAACAACCCTGCAGTAGTTTTAGTCAATGCATACGAATTGCGTGTCCTTCGGTGTAGACTTGTGCCCTTGTGACCGTTTCCTGTTCCCTTTATCCCCTTTTCGAGCTGGAGAGCCTTCCTCTGGTGGCAGCCACCGGTATTGCGCACAAGGTAAACCCAGGCGGCCTACTCTGTTCACTTTCCCTTGCCTTTTTCAAATCTTACCTTTTGCTCTCAGATTGCCTGATCTTACCCGTTCGATAGTTTTAAACGTTTTCATCGTTAGCATAGTCTTTCCTTTTCAGTTTGCGCCGATTCTTCCCAGTTACGTCAGCCGATGGTGACTGCCTCAGAACAGAGGCGGAGATGAAGAGACCACTCAGGTCCTTTGTGCGGGCGCACCCAACAGCAACGGAACGGGAGGGCCGGCGGCAGTCCCCTGCCTGACTCCCAGGATTCCACTCGCCCGTCCCCGAGTAACGTCGACGCGTCGACACGTGAACAGGAACGCGAAAGGTTGCCTTTGATTAATCTGCTGGTGCGCATTTGTTTTGTTTGCAACTCTGCTGCCATTGTGTAGCAGTTTAAGCCGCTTCATTTCGCAGATGTGCTTGAGATGCCCGCTTAGACTGGTGTGCCACGACTCGGCACGCCCGGCCGGCCTCGCGTCCTTAGGTAGTGGAGGCCGGGGCAGCTTTTCTGTGCTCGCTTCGGCAGCGCATCTACTAAAATTGGAACGATACAGAGAAGATTAGCATGGCCCCTGCGCAAGGATGACACGCAAATTCGTGAAGCGTTCCATATTTTCTGCCCTCGACGAGTTCCGAGTTACGTCCTTCCGTTGTTTGGTCCTTGTTCAGACTCTCGCTGAATCCTCCGGTCATCTGTCTTTTGAACAAGGTTTTATGTTTTGGAGGCATGTCCCAGGACACAAGTATGTGGGCGCCCTGTGCGAGCTCTGCCTATGCTTCTGTGTCTTTTTCCTCTTCGGAGAGAGCTCAGATTTGGCCTGAGCCAGTCTTAATGCGCTCTGAGGTCAGTAGGAAAAACGAAGGCAAAAGGAACCAAATCCAATCAAATGTTACTTGTAGAGCACATTTCAGGCAGAAAGCAAGTCAATGTGCTTTACACAAGCAGTTGACAGAAACCGTACAACAAAGAACATCAAAGTAGCACAAGTACGTACCATAAAATCTAAAGTCAAACGATTTTAAATCTTCTTAATCAAAAGCTGCACTGAAAAGATATGTTTTCAGTTTCTTCTAAAAACCCTGTAACGATTCAGTATTTCTAAGGTCAACTGGCAGGTTATTCCGAAGAGAGGGTGCGTAGAAACTGAAGGCTGCTTGCCCTACCGTTTTGGTTCTAACCCTTGGAATAATTAAAAGACCCGTGGCGGATGATCTAAGGGATCTAATTGGTTCATAATGCGAGAGCATATCGCGTATGTACTGTGGTGCTAGGCCGTTAAGCGATTTGTACACCAATAAAATAATTCCAAAATCAATTCTGGAGCTAACACTGGCAGCCAGTGTAATGACTTTAGGGCAGGTTTAATATGTTCATTCTTTTCAAAAGCAAAAGGAACCCGGGTAGAGTGGGTATTTGAGGGGTTTTTAAAGATATTTCCGAAAGCTGGTAGGAAGCAGAGGCGCCATTCGTAGCACTGTACATAGAGCTGCGGAAACGCTGCGATTTGATTGGCTCGTGTACGTCCTAATAAACAACCCTGCAGTAGTTTTAGTCAATGCATACGAATTGCGTGTCCTTCGGTGTAGACTTGTGCCCTTGTGACCGTTTCCTGTTCCCTTTATCCCCTTTTCGAGCTGGAGAGCCTTCCTCGGGCGCTGCGAATGGAATGAGAGGCCTGGCCTCTGGTGGCAGTCACCGGTATTGCGCACAAGGTAAACCCAGGCGGCCTACTCTGTTCACTTTCCCTTGCCTTTTTCAAATCTTACCTTTTGCTCTCAGATTGCCTGATCTTACCCGTTCGATAGTTTTAAACGTTTTCATCGTTAGCATAGTCTTTCCTTTTCAGTTTGCGCCGATTCTTCCCAGTTACGTCAGCCGATGGTGACTGCCTCAGAACAGAGGCGGAGATGAAGAGACCACTCGGGTCCTTTGTGCGGGCGCACCCAACAGCAACGGAACGGGAGGGCCGGCGGCAGTCCCCTGCCTGACTCCCAGGATTCCACTCGCCCGTCCCCGAGTAACGTCGACGCGTCGACACGTGAACAGGAACGCGAAAGGTTGCCTTTGATTAATCTGCTGGTGCGCATTTGTTTTGTTTGCAACTCTGCTGCCATTGTGTAGCAGTTTAAGCCGCTTCATTTCGCAGATGTGCTTGAGATGCCCGCTTAGACTGGTGTGCCACGACTCGGCACGCCCGGCCGGACTCGCGAGTCCTTAGGTAGTGGAGGCCGGGGCAGCTCTTCCGTGCTCGCTTCGGCAGCGCATCTACTAAAATTGGAACGATACAGAGAAGATTAGCATGGCCCGAACAAGGATTGGTTGTGGAATAGTGGAACAGTGGAACTGTGGAACAGAGACTTTCGGTTTTTTCTAGGCGCAAGGATGACACGCAAATTCGTGAAGCGTTCCATATTTTCTGCCCTCGACGAGGTCCGAGTGACGTCCTTCCGTTGTTTGGTCCTTGTTCAGACTCTCGCTGAATCCTCCGGTCATCTGTCTTTTGAACAAGGTTTTATGTTTTGGAGGCATGTCCCAGGACACAAGTATGTGGGCGCCCTGTGCGAGCTCTGCCTATGCTTCTGTGTCTTTTTCCTCTTCGGAGAGAGCTCAGATTGTGCTTTACACAAGCAGTTGACAGAAACCGTACAACAAAGAACATCAAAGTAGCACAAGTACGTACCATAAAATCTAAAGTCAAACGATTTTAAATCTTCTTAATCAAAAGCTGCACTGAAAAGATATGTTTTCAGTTTCTTCTAAAAACCCTGTAACGATTCAGTATTTCTAAGGTCAACTGGCAGGTTATTCCGAAGAGAGGGTGCGTAGAAACTGAAGGCTGCTTGCCCTACCGTTTTGGTTCTAACCCTTGGAATAATTAAAAGACCCGTGGCGGATGATCTAAGGGATCTAATTGGTTCATAATGCGAGAGCATATCGCGTATGGACTGTGGTGCTAGGCCGTTAAGCGATTTGTACACCAATAAAATAATTCCAAAATCAATTCTGGAGCTAACACTGGCAGCCAGTGTAATGACTTTAGGGCAGGTTTAATATGTTCATTCTTTTCAAAAGCAAAAGGAACCCGGGTAGAGTGGGTATTTGAGGGGTTTTTAAAGATATTTCCGAAAGCTGGTAGGAAGCAGAGGCGCCATTCGTAGCACTGTACATAGAGCTGCGGAAACGCTGCGATTTGATTGGCTCGTGTACGTCCTAATAAACAACCCTGCAGTAGTTTTAGTCAATGCATACGAATTGCGTGTCCTTCGGTGTAGACTTGTGCCCTTGTGACCGTTTCCTGTTCCCTTTATCCCCTTTTCGAGCTGGAGAGCCTTCCTCTGGTGGCAGCCACCGGTATTGCGCACAAGGTAAACCCAGGCGGCCTACTCTGTTCACTTTCCCTTGCCTTTTTCAAATCTTACCTTTTGCTCTCAGATTGCCTGATCTTACCCGTTCGATAGTTTTAAACGTTTTCATCGTTAGCATAGTCTTTCCTTTTCAGTTTGCGCCGATTCTTCCCAGTTACGTCAGCCGATGGTGACTGCCTCAGAACAGAGGCGGAGATGAAGAGACCACTCAGGTCCTTTGTGCGGGCGCACCCAACAGCAACGGAACGGGAGGGCCGGCGGCAGTCCCCTGCCTGACTCCCAGGATTCCACTCGCCCGTCCCCGAGTAACGTCGACGCGTCGACACGTGAACAGGAACGCGAAAGGTTGCCTTTGATTAATCTGCTGGTGCGCATTTGTTTTGTTTGCAACTCTGCTGCCATTGTGTAGCAGTTTAAGCCGCTTCATTTCGCAGATGTGCTTGAGATGCCCGCTTAGACTGGTGTGCCACGACTCGGCACGCCCGGCCGGACTCGCGAGTCCTTAGGTAGTGGAGGCCGGGGCAGCTCTTCCGTGCTCGCTTCGGCAGCGCATCTACTAAAATTGGAACGATACAGAGAAGATTAGCATGGCCCGAACAAGGATTGGTTGTGGAATAGTGGAACAGTGGAACTGTGGAACAGAGACTTTCGGTTTTTTCTAGGCGCAACTGCTGGTGCGCATTTGTTTTGTTTGCAACTCTGCTGCCATTTTGTAGCAGTTTAAGCCGCTTCATTTCGCAGATGTGCTTGAGATGCCCGCTTAGACTGGTGTGCCACGACTCGGCACGCCCGGCCGGACTCGCGAGTCCTTAGGTAGTGGAGGCCGGGGCAGCTCTTCCGTGCTCGCTTCGGCAGCGCATCTACTAAAATTGGAACGATACAGAGAAGATTAGCATGGCCCGAACAAGGATTGGTTGTGGAATAGTGGAACAGTGGAACTGTGGAACAGAGACTTTCGGTTTTTTCTAGGCGCAAGGATGACACGCAAATTCGTGAAGCGTTCCATATTTTCTGCCCTCGACGAGGTCCGAGTGACGTCCTTCCGTTGTTTGGTCCTTGTTCAGACTCTCGCTGAATCCTCCGGTCATCTGTCTTTTGAACAAGGTTTTATGTTTTGGAGGCATGTCCCAGGA
The DNA here is from genome assembly GCA_029718625.1 of Synaphobranchus kaupii. NCBI lineage: Eukaryota > Metazoa > Chordata > Actinopteri > Anguilliformes > Synaphobranchidae > Synaphobranchus > Synaphobranchus kaupii. Next base: position 40,037 of record CM056386.1, on the reverse strand, counting down.
CACAAGTATGTGGGCGCCCTGTGCGAGCTCTGCCTATGCTTCTGTGTCTTTTTCCTCTTCGGAGAGAGCTCAGATTGTGCTTTACACAAGCAGTTGACAGAAACCGTACAACAAAGAACATCAAAGTAGCACAAGTACGTACCATAAAATCTAAAGTCAAACGATTTTAAATCTTCTTAATCAAAAGCTGCACTGAAAAGATATGTTTTCAGTTTCTTCTAAAAACCCTGTAACGATTCAGTATTTCTAAGGTCAACTGGCAGGTTATTCCGAAGAGAGGGTGCGTAGAAACTGAAGGCTGCTTGCCCTACCGTTTTGGTTCTAACCCTTGGAATAATTAAAAGACCCGTGGCGGATGATCTAAGGGATCTAATTGGTTCATAATGCGAGAGCATATCGCGTATGTACTGTGGTGCTAGGCCGTTAAGCGATTTGTACACCAATAAAATAATTCCAAAATCAATTCTGGAGCTAACACTGGCAGCCAGTGTAATGACTTTAGGGCAGGTTTAATATGTTCATTCTTTTCAAAAGCAAAAGGAACCCGGGTAGAGTGGGTATTTGAGGGGTTTTTAAAGATATTTCCGAAAGCTGGTAGGAAGCAGAGGCGCCATTCGTAGCACTGTACATAGAGCTGCGGAAACGCTGCGATTTGATTGGCTCGTGTACGTCCTAATAAACAACCCTGCAGTAGTTTTAGTCAATGCATACGAATTGCGTGTCCTTCGGTGTAGACTTGTGCCCTTGTGACCGTTTCCTGTTCCCTTTATCCCCTTTTCGAGCTGGAGAGCCTTCCTCTGGTGGCAGCCACCGGTATTGCGCACAAGGTAAACCCAGGCGGCCTACTCTGTTCACTTTCCCTTGCCTTTTTCAAATCTTACCTTTTGCTCTCAGATTGCCTGATCTTACCCGTTCGATAGTTTTAAACGTTTTCATCGTTAGCATAGTCTTTCCTTTTCAGTTTGCGCCGATTCTTCCCAGTTACGTCAGCCGATGGTGACTGCCTCAGAACAGAGGCGGAGATGAAGAGACCACTCAGGTCCTTTGTGCGGGCGCACCCAACAGCAACGGAACGGGAGGGCCGGCGGCAGTCCCCTGCCTGACTCCCAGGATTCCACTCGCCCGTCCCCGAGTAACGTCGACGCGTCGACACGTGAACAGGAACGCGAAAGGTTGCCTTTGATTAATCTGCTGGTGCGCATTTGTTTTGTTTGCAACTCTGCTGCCATTGTGTAGCAGTTTAAGCCGCTTCATTTCGCAGATGTGCTTGAGATGCCCGCTTAGACTGGTGTGCCACGACTCGGCACGCCCGGCCGGCCTCGCGTCCTTAGGTAGTGGAGGCCGGGGCAGCTTTTCTGTGCTCGCTTCGGCAGCGCATCTACTAAAATTGGAACGATACAGAGAAGATTAGCATGGCCCCTGCGCAAGGATGACACGCAAATTCGTGAAGCGTTCCATATTTTCTGCCCTCGACGAGTTCCGAGTTACGTCCTTCCGTTGTTTGGTCCTTGTTCAGACTCTCGCTGAATCCTCCGGTCATCTGTCTTTTGAACAAGGTTTTATGTTTTGGAGGCATGTCCCAGGACACAAGTATGTGGGCGCCCTGTGCGAGCTCTGCCTATGCTTCTGTGTCTTTTTCCTCTTCGGAGAGAGCTCAGATTTGGCCTGAGCCAGTCTTAATGCGCTCTGAGGTCAGTAGGAAAAACGAAGGCAAAAGGAACCAAATCCAATCAAATGTTACTTGTAGAGCACATTTCAGGCAGAAAGCAAGTCAATGTGCTTTACACAAGCAGTTGACAGAAACCGTACAACAAAGAACATCAAAGTAGCACAAGTACGTACCATAAAATCTAAAGTCAAACGATTTTAAATCTTCTTAATCAAAAGCTGCACTGAAAAGATATGTTTTCAGTTTCTTCTAAAAACCCTGTAACGATTCAGTATTTCTAAGGTCAACTGGCAGGTTATTCCGAAGAGAGGGTGCGTAGAAACTGAAGGCTGCTTGCCCTACCGTTTTGGTTCTAACCCTTGGAATAATTAAAAGACCCGTGGCGGATGATCTAAGGGATCTAATTGGTTCATAATGCGAGAGCATATCGCGTATGTACTGTGGTGCTAGGCCGTTAAGCGATTTGTACACCAATAAAATAATTCCAAAATCAATTCTGGAGCTAACACTGGCAGCCAGTGTAATGACTTTAGGGCAGGTTTAATATGTTCATTCTTTTCAAAAGCAAAAGGAACCCGGGTAGAGTGGGTATTTGAGGGGTTTTTAAAGATATTTCCGAAAGCTGGTAGGAAGCAGAGGCGCCATTCGAAGGACTGTACATAGAGCTGCGGAAACGCTGCGATTTGATTGGCTCGTGTACGTCCTAATAAACAACCCTGCAGTAGTTTTAGTCAATGCATACGAATTGCGTGTCCTTCGGTGTAGACTTGTGCCCTTGTGACCGTTTCCTGTTCCCTTTATCCCCTTTTCGAGCTGGAGAGCCTTCCTCGGGCGCTGCGAATGGAATGAGAGGCCTGGCCTCTGGTGGCAGTCACCGGTATTGCGCACAAGGTAAACCCAGGCGGCCTACTCTGTTCACTTTCCCTTGCCTTTTTCAAATCTTACCTTTTGCTCTCAGATTGCCTGATCTTACCCGTTCGATAGTTTTAAACGTTTTCATCGTTAGCATAGTCTTTCCTTTTCAGTTTGCGCCGATTCTTCCCAGTTACGTCAGCCGATGGTGACTGCCTCAGAACAGAGGCGGAGATGAAGAGACCACTCGGGTCCTTTGTGCGGGCGCACCCAACAGCAACGGAACGGGAGGGCCGGCGGCAGTCCCCTGCCTGACTCCCAGGATTCCACTCGCCCGTCCCCGAGTAACGTCGACGCGTCGACACGTGAACAGGAACGCGAAAGGTTGCCTTTGATTAATCTGCTGGTGCGCATTTGTTTTGTTTGCAACTCTGCTGCCATTGTGTAGCAGTTTAAGCCGCTTCATTTCGCAGATGTGCTTGAGATGCCCGCTTAGACTGGTGTGCCACGACTCGGCACGCCCGGCCGGACTCGCGAGTCCTTAGGTAGTGGAGGCCGGGGCAGCTCTTCCGTGCTCGCTTCGGCAGCGCATCTACTAAAATTGGAACGATACAGAGAAGATTAGCATGGCCCGAACAAGGATTGGTTGTGGAATAGTGGAACAGTGGAACTGTGGAACAGAGACTTTCGGTTTTTTCTAGGCGCAACTGCTGGTGCGCATTTGTTTTGTTTGCAACTCTGCTGCCATTTTGTAGCAGTTTAAGACGCTTCATTTCGCAGATGTGCTTGAGATGCCCGCTTAGACTGGTGTGCCACGACTCGGCACGCCCGGCCGGACTCGCGAGTCCTTAGGTAGTGGAGGCCGGGGCAGCTCTTCCGTGCTCGCTTCGGCAGCGCATCTACTAAAATTGGAACGATACAGAGAAGATTAGCATGGCCCGAACAAGGATTGGTTGTGGAATAGTGGAACAGTGGAACTGTGGAACAGAGACTTTCGGTTTTTTCTAGGCGCAAGGATGACACGCAAATTCGTGAAGCGTTCCATATTTTCTGCCCTCGACGAGGTCCGAGTGACGTCCTTCCGTTGTTTGGTCCTTGTTCAGACTCTCGCTGAATCCTCCGGTCATCTGTCTTTTGAACAAGGTTTTATGTTTTGGAGGCATGTCCCAGGACACAAGTATGTGGGCGCCCTGTGCGAGCTCTGCCTATGCTTCTGTGTCTTTTTCCTCTTCGGAGAGAGCTCAGATTGTGCTTTACACAAGCAGTTGACAGAAACCGTACAACAAAGAACATCAAAGTAGCACAAGTACGTACCATAAAATCTAAAGTCAAACGATTTTAAATCTTCTTAATCAAAAGCTGCACTGAAAAGATATGTTTTCAGTTTCTTCTAAAAACCCTGTAACGATTCAGTATTTCTAAGGTCAACTGGCAGGTTATTCCGAAGAGAGGGTGCGTAGAAACTGAAGGCTGCTTGCCCTACCGTTTTGGTTCTAACCCTTGGAATAATTAAAAGACCCGTGGCGGATGATCTAAGGGATCTAATTGGTTCATAATGCGAGAGCATATCGCGTATGTACTGTGGTGCTAGGCCGTTAAGCGATTTGTACACCAATAAAATAATTCCAAAATCAATTCTGGAGCTAACACTGGCAGCCAGTGTAATGACTTTAGGGCAGGTTTAATATGTTCATTCTTTTCAAAAGCAAAAGGAACCCGGGTAGAGTGGGTATTTGAGGGGTTTTTAAAGATATTTCCGAAAGCTGGTAGGAAGCAGAGGCGCCATTCGTAGCACTGTACATAGAGCTGCGGAAACGCTGCGATTTGATTGGCTCGTGTACGTCCTAATAAACAACCCTGCAGTAGTTTTAGTCAATGCATACGAATTGCGTGTCCTTCGGTGTAGACTTGTGCCCTTGTGACCGTTTCCTGTTCCCTTTATCCCCTTTTCGAGCTGGAGAGCCTTCCTCGGGCGCTGCGAATGGAATGAGAGGCCTGGCCTCTGGTGGCAGTCACCGGTATTGCGCACAAGGTAAACCCAGGCGGCCTACTCTGTTCACTTTCCCTTGCCTTTTTCAAATCTTACCTTTTGCTCTCAGATTGCCTGATCTTACCCGTTCGATAGTTTTAAACGTTTTCATCGTTAGCATAGTCTTTCCTTTTCAGTTTGCGCCGATTCTTCCCAGTTACGTCAGCCGATGGTGACTGCCTCAGAACAGAGGCGGAGATGAAGAGACCACTCGGGTCCTTTGTGCGGGCGCACCCAACAGCAACGGAACGGGAGGGCCGGCGGCAGTCCCCTGCCTGACTCCCAGGATTCCACTCGCCCGTCCCCGAGTAACGTCGACGCGTCGACACGTGAACAGGAACGCGAAAGGTTGCCTTTGATTAATCTGCTGGTGCGCATTTGTTTTGTTTGCAACTCTGCTGCCATTGTGTAGCAGTTTAAGCCGCTTCATTTCGCAGATGTGCTTGAGATGCCCGCTTAGACTGGTGTGCCACGACTCGGCACGCCCGGCCGGACTCGCGAGTCCTTAGGTAGTGGAGGCCGGGGCAGCTCTTCCGTGCTCGCTTCGGCAGCGCATCTACTAAAATTGGAACGATACAGAGAAGATTAGCATGGCCCGAACAAGGATTGGTTGTGGAATAGTGGAACAGTGGAACTGTGGAACAGAGACTTTCGGTTTTTTCTAGGCGCAAGGATGACACGCAAATTCGTGAAGCGTTCCATATTTTCTGCCCTCGACGAGGTCCGAGTGACGTCCTTCCGTTGTTTGGTCCTTGTTCAGACTCTCGCTGAATCCTCCGGTCATCTGTCTTTTGAACAAGGTTTTATGTTTTGGAGGCATGTCCCAGGACACAAGTATGTGGGCGCCCTGTGCGAGCTCTGCCTATGCTTCTGTGTCTTTTTCCTCTTCGGAGAGAGCTCAGATTGTGCTTTACACAAGCAGTTGACAGAAACCGTACAACAAAGAACATCAAAGTAGCACAAGTACGTACCATAAAATCTAAAGTCAAACGATTTTAAATCTTCTTAATCAAAAGCTGCACTGAAAAGATATGTTTTCAGTTTCTTCTAAAAACCCTGTAACGATTCAGTATTTCTAAGGTCAACTGGCAGGTTATTCCGAAGAGAGGGTGCGTAGAAACTGAAGGCTGCTTGCCCTACCGTTTTGGTTCTAACCCTTGGAATAATTAAAAGACCCGTGGCGGATGATCTAAGGGATCTAATTGGTTCATAATGCGAGAGCATATCGCGTATGGACTGTGGTGCTAGGCCGTTAAGCGATTTGTACACCAATAAAATAATTCCAAAATCAATTCTGGAGCTAACACTGGCAGCCAGTGTAATGACTTTAGGGCAGGTTTAATATGTTCATTCTTTTCAAAAGCAAAAGGAACCCGGGTAGAGTGGGTATTTGAGGGGTTTTTAAAGATATTTCCGAAAGCTGGTAGGAAGCAGAGGCGCCATTCGTAGCACTGTACATAGAGCTGCGGAAACGCTGCGATTTGATTGGCTCGTGTACGTCCTAATAAACAACCCTGCAGTAGTTTTAGTCAATGCATACGAATTGCGTGTCCTTCGGTGTAGACTTGTGCCCTTGTGACCGTTTCCTGTTCCCTTTATCCCCTTTTCGAGCTGGAGAGCCTTCCTCTGGTGGCAGCCACCGGTATTGCGCACAAGGTAAACCCAGGCGGCCTACTCTGTTCACTTTCCCTTGCCTTTTTCAAATCTTACCTTTTGCTCTCAGATTGCCTGATCTTACCCGTTCGATAGTTTTAAACGTTTTCATCGTTAGCATAGTCTTTCCTTTTCAGTTTGCGCCGATTCTTCCCAGTTACGTCAGCCGATGGTGACTGCCTCAGAACAGAGGCGGAGATGAAGAGACCACTCAGGTCCTTTGTGCGGGCGCACCCAACAGCAACGGAACGGGAGGGCCGGCGCCAGTCCCCTGCCTGACTCCCAGGATTCCACTCGCCCGTCCCCGAGTAACGTCGACGCGTCGACACGTGAACAGGAACGCGAAAGGTTGCCTTTGATTAATCTGCTGGTGCGCATTTGTTTTGTTTGCAACTCTGCTGCCATTGTGTAGCAGTTTAAGCCGCTTCATTTCGCAGATGTGCTTGAGATGCCCGCTTAGACTGGTGTGCCACGACTCGGCACGCCCGGCCGGCCTCGCGTCCTTAGGTAGTGGAGGCCGGGGCAGCTTTTCTGTGCTCGCTTCGGCAGCGCATCTACTAAAATTGGAACGATACAGAGAAGATTAGCATGGCCCCTGCGCAAGGATGACACGCAAATTCGTGAAGCGTTCCATATTTTCTGCCCTCGACGAGTTCCGAGTTACGTCCTTCCGTTGTTTGGTCCTTGTTCAGACTCTCGCTGAATCCTCCGGTCATCTGTCTTTTGAACAAGGTTTTATGTTTTGGAGGCATGTCCCAGGACACAAGTATGTGGGCGCCCTGTGCGAGCTCTGCCTATGCTTCTGTGTCTTTTTCCTCTTCGGAGAGAGCTCAGATTTGGCCTGAGCCAGTCTTAATGCGCTCTGAGGTCAGTAGGAAAAACGAAGGCAAAAGGAACCAAATCCAATCAAATGTTACTTGTAGAGCACATTTCAGGCAGAAAGCAAGTCAATGTGCTTTACACAAGCAGTTGACAGAAACCGTACAACAAAGAACATCAAAGTAGCACAAGTACGTACCATAAAATCTAAAGTCAAACGATTTTAAATCTTCTTAATCAAAAGCTGCACTGAAAAGATATGTTTTCAGTTTCTTCTAAAAACCCTGTAACGATTCAGTATTTCTAAGGTCAACTGGCAGGTTATTCCGAAGAGAGGGTGCGTAGAAACTGAAGGCTGCTTGCCCTACCGTTTTGGTTCTAACCCTTGGAATAATTAAAAGACCCGTGGCGGATGATCTAAGGGATCTAATTGGTTCATAATGCGAGAGCATATCGCGTATGTACTGTGGTGCTAGGCCGTTAAGCGATTTGTACACCAATAAAATAATTCCAAAATCAATTCTGGAGCTAACACTGGCAGCCAGTGTAATGACTTTAGGGCAGGTTTAATATGTTCATTCTTTTCAAAAGCAAAAGGAACCCGGGTAGAGTGGGTATTTGAGGGGTTTTTAAAGATATTTCCGAAAGCTGGTAGGAAGCAGAGGCGCCATTCGTAGCACTGTACATAGAGCTGCGGAAACGCTGCGATTTGATTGGCTCGTGTACGTCCTAATAAACAACCCTGCAGTAGTTTTAGTCAATGCATACGAATTGCGTGTCCTTCGGTGTAGACTTGTGCCCTTGTGACCGTTTCCTGTTCCCTTTATCCCCTTTTCGAGCTGGAGAGCCTTCCTCGGGCGCTGCGAATGGAATGAGAGGCCTGGCCTCTGGTGGCAGTCACCGGTATTGCGCACAAGGTAAACCCAGGCGGCCTACTCTGTTCACTTTCCCTTGCCTTTTTCAAATCTTACCTTTTGCTCTCAGATTGCCTGATCTTACCCGTTCGATAGTTTTAAACGTTTTCATCGTTAGCATAGTCTTTCCTTTTCAGTTTGCGCCGATTCTTCCCAGTTACGTCAGCCGATGGTGACTGCCTCAGAACAGAGGCGGAGATGAAGAGACCACTCGGGTCCTTTGTGCGGGCGCACCCAACAGCAACGGAACGGGAGGGCCGGCGGCAGTCCCCTGCCTGACTCCCAGGATTCCACTCGCCCGTCCCCGAGTAACGTCGACGCGTCGACACGTGAACAGGAACGCGAAAGGTTGCCTTTGATTAATCTGCTGGTGCGCATTTGTTTTGTTTGCAACTCTGCTGCCATTGTGTAGCAGTTTAAGCCGCTTCATTTCGCAGATGTGCTTGAGATGCCCGCTTAGACTGGTGTGCCACGACTCGGCACGCCCGGCCGGACTCGCGAGTCCTTAGGTAGTGGAGGCCGGGGCAGCTCTTCCGTGCTCGCTTCGGCAGCGCATCTACTAAAATTGGAACGATACAGAGAAGATTAGCATGGCCCGAACAAGGATTGGTTGTGGAATAGTGGAACAGTGGAACTGTGGAACAGAGACTTTCGGTTTTTTCTAGGCGCAACTGCTGGTGCGCATTTGTTTTGTTTGCAACTCTGCTGCCATTTTGTAGCAGTTTAAGCCGCTTCATTTCGCAGATGTGCTTGAGATGCCCGCTTAGACTGGTGTGCCACGACTCGGCACGCCCGGCCGGACTCGCGAGTCCTTAGGTAGTGGAGGCCGGGGCAGCTCTTCCGTGCTCGCTTCGGCAGCGCATCTACTAAAATTGGAACGATACAGAGAAGATTAGCATGGCCCGAACAAGGATTGGTTGTGGAATAGTGGAACAGTGGAACTGTGGAACAGAGACTTTCGGTTTTTTCTAGGCGCAAGGATGACACGCAAATTCGTGAAGCGTTCCATATTTTCTGCCCTCGACGAGGTCCGAGTGACGTCCTTCCGTTGTTTGGTCCTTGTTCAGACTCTCGCTGAATCCTCCGGTCATCTGTCTTTTGAACAAGGTTTTATGTTTTGGAGGCATGTCCCAGGACACAAGTATGTGGGCGCCCTGTGCGAGCTCTGCCTATGCTTCTGTGTCTTTTTCCTCTTCGGAGAGAGCTCAGATTGTGCTTTACACAAGCAGTTGACAGAAACCGTACAACAAAGAACATCAAAGTAGCACAAGTACGTACCATAAAATCTAAAGTCAAACGATTTTAAATCTTCTTAATCAAAAGCTGCACTGAAAAGATATGTTTTCAGTTTCTTCTAAAAACCCTGTAACGATTCAGTATTTCTAAGGTCAACTGGCAGGTTATTCCGAAGAGAGGGTGCGTAGAAACTGAAGGCTGCTTGCCCTACCGTTTTGGTTCTAACCCTTGGAATAATTAAAAGACCCGTGGCGGATGATCTAAGGGATCTAATTGGTTCATAATGCGAGAGCATATCGCGTATGTACTGTGGTGCTAGGCCGTTAAGCGATTTGTACACCAATAAAATAATTCCAAAATCAATTCTGGAGCTAACACTGGCAGCCAGTGTAATGACTTTAGGGCAGGTTTAATATGTTCATTCTTTTCAAAAGCAAAAGGAACCCGGGTAGAGTGGGTATTTGAGGGGTTTTTAAAGATATTTCCGAAAGCTGGTAGGAAGCAGAGGCGCCATTCGTAGCACTGTACATAGAGCTGCGGAAACACTGCGATTTGATTGGCTCGTGTACGTCCTAATAAACAACCCTGCAGTAGTTTTAGTCAATGCATACGAATTGCGTGTCCTTCGGTGTAGACTTGTGCCCTTGTGACCGTTTCCTGTTCCCTTTATCCCCTTTTCGAGCTGGAGAGCCTTCCTCGGGCGCTGCGAATGGAATGAGAGGCCTGGCCTCTGGTGGCAGTCACCGGTATTGCGCACAAGGTAAACCCAGGCGGCCTACTCTGTTCACTTTCCCTTGCCTTTTTCAAATCTTACCTTTTGCTCTCAGATTGCCTGATCTTACCCGTTCGATAGTTTTAAACGTTTTCATCGTTAGCATAGTCTTTCCTTTTCAGTTTGCGCCGATTCTTCCCAGTTACGTCAGCCGATGGTGACTGCCTCAGAACAGAGGCGGAGATGAAGAGACCACTCGGGTCCTTTGTGCGGGCGCACCCAACAGCAACGGAACGGGAGGGCCGGCGGCAGTCCCCTGCCTGACTCCCAGGATTCCACTCGCCCGTCCCCGAGTAACGTCGACGCGTCGACACGTGAACAGGAACGCGAAAGGTTGCCTTTGATTAATCTGCTGGTGCGCATTTGTTTTGTTTGCAACTCTGCTGCCATTGTGTAGCAGTTTAAGCCGCTTCATTTCGCAGATGTGCTTGAGATGCCCGCTTAGACTGGTGTGCCACGACTCGGCACGCCCGGCCGGACTCGCGAGTCCTTAGGTAGTGGAGGCCGGGGCAGCTCTTCCGTGCTCGCTTCGGCAGCGCATCTACTAAAATTGGAACGATACAGAGAAGATTAGCATGGCCCGAACAAGGATTGGTTGTGGAATAGTGGAACAGTGGAACTGTGGAACAGAGACTTTCGGTTTTTTCTAGGCGCAAGGATGACACGCAAATTCGTGAAGCGTTCCATATTTTCTGCCCTCGACGAGGTCCGAGTGACGTCCTTCCGTTGTTTGGTCCTTGTTCAGACTCTCGCTGAATCCTCCGGTCATCTGTCTTTTGAACAAGGTTTTATGTTTTGGAGGCATGTCCCAGGACACAAGTATGTGGGCGCCCTGTGCGAGCTCTGCCTATGCTTCTGTGTCTTTTTCCTCTTCGGAGAGAGCTCAGATTGTGCTTTACACAAGCAGTTGACAGAAACCGTACAACAAAGAACATCAAAGTAGCACAAGTACGTACCATAAAATCTAAAGTCAAACGATTTTAAATCTTCTTAATCAAAAGCTGCACTGAAAAGATATGTTTTCAGTTTCTTCTAAAAACCCTGTAACGATTCAGTATTTCTAAGGTCAACTGGCAGGTTATTCCGAAGAGAGGGTGCGTAGAAACTGAAGGCTGCTTGCCCTACCGTTTTGGTTCTAACCCTTGGAATAATTAAAAGACCCGTGGCGGATGATCTAAGGGATCTAATTGGTTCATAATGCGAGAGCATATCGCGTATGTACTGTGGTGCTAGGCCGTTAAGCGATTTGTACACCAATAAAATAATTCCAAAATCAATTCTGGAGCTAACACTGGCAGCCAGTGTAATGACTTTAGGGCAGGTTTAATATGTTCATTCTTTTCAAAAGCAAAAGGAACCCGGGTAGAGTGGGTATTTGAGGGGTTTTTAAAGATATTTCCGAAAGCTGGTAGGAAGCAGAGGCGCCATTCGTAGCACTGTACATAGAGCTGCGGAAACGCTGCGATTTGATTGGCTCGTGTACGTCCTAATAAACAACCCTGCAGTAGTTTTAGTCAATGCATACGAATTGCGTGTCCTTCGGTGTAGACTTGTGCCCTTGTGACCGTTTCCTGTTCCCTTTATCCCCTTTTCGAGCTGGAGAGCCTTCCTCGGGCGCTGCGAATGGAATGAGAGGCCTGGCCTCTGGTGGCAGTCACCGGTATTGCGCACAAGGTAAACCCAGGCGGCCTACTCTGTTCACTTTCCCTTGCCTTTTTCAAATCTTACCTTTTGCTCTCAGATTGCCTGATCTTACCCGTTCGATAGTTTTAAACGTTTTCATCGTTAGCATAGTCTTTCCTTTTCAGTTTGCGCCGATTCTTCCCAGTTACGTCAGCCGATGGTGACTGCCTCAGAACAGAGGCGGAGATGAAGAGACCACTCGGGTCCTTTGTGCGGGCGCACCCAACAGCAACGGAACCGGAGGGCCGGCGGCAGTCCCCCTGCCTGACTCCCAGGATTCCACTCGCCCGTCCCCCAAGTAACGTCGACGCGTCGACACGTGAACAGGAACGCGAAAGGTTGCCTTTGATTAATCTGCTGGTGCGCATTTGTTTTGTTTGCAACTCTGCTGCCATTTTGTAGCAGTTTAAGCCGCTTCATTTCGCAGATGTGCTTGAGATGCCCGCTTAGACTGGTGTGCCACGACTCGGCACGCCCGGCCGGACTCGCGAGTCCTTAGGTAGTGGAGGCCGGGGCAGCTCTTCCGTGCTCGCTTCGGCAGCGCATCTACTAAAATTGGAACGATACAGAGAAGATTAGCATGGCCCGAACAAGGATTGGTTGTGGAATAGTGGAACAGTGGAACTGTGGAACAGAGACTTTCGGTTTTTTCTAGGCGCAAGGATGACACGCAAATTCGTGAAGCGTTCCATATTTTCTGCCCTCGACGAGGTCCGAGTGACGTCCTTCCGTTGTTTGGTCCTTGTTCAGACTCTCGCTGAATCCTCCGGTCATCTGTCTTTTGAACAAGGTTTTATGTTTTGGAGGCATGTCCCAGGACACAAGTATGTGGGCGCCCTGTGCGAGCTCTGCCTATGCTTCTGTGTCTTTTTCCTCTTCGGAGAGAGCTCAGATTGTGCTTTACACAAGCAGTTGACAGAAACCGTATAACAAAGAACATCAAAGTAGCACAAGTACGTACCATAAAATCTAAAGTCAAACGATTTTAAATCTTCTTAATCAAAAGCTGCACTGAAAAGATATGTTTTCAGTTTCTTCTAAAAACCCTGTAACGATTCAGTATTTCTAAGGTCAACTGGCAGGTTATTCCGAAGAGAGGGTGCGTAGAAACTGAAGGCTGCTTGCCCTACCGTTTTGGTTCTAACCCTTGGAATAATTAAAAGACCCGTGGCGGATGATCTAAGGGATCTAATTGGTTCATAATGCGAGAGCATATCGCGTATGTACTGTGGTGCTAGGCCGTTAAGCGATTTGTACACCAATAAAATAATTCCAAAATCAATTCTGGAGCTAACACTGGCAGCCAGTGTAATGACTTTAGGGCAGGTTTAATATGTTCATTCTTTTCAAAAGCAAAAGGAACCCGGGTAGAGTGGGTATTTGAGGGGTTTTTAAAGATATTTCCGAAAGCTGGTAGGAAGCAGAGGCGCCATTCGTAGCACTGTACATAGAGCTGCGGAAACGCTGCGATTTGATTGGCTCGTGTACGTCCTAATAAACAACCCTGCAGTAGTTTTAGTCAATGCATACGAATTGCGTGTCCTTCGGTGTAGACTTGTGCCCTTGTGACCGTTTCCTGTTCCCTTTATCCCCTTTTCGAGCTGGAGAGCCTTCCTCTGGTGGCAGCCACCGGTATTGCGCACAAGGTAAACCCAGGCGGCCTACTCTGTTCACTTTCCCTTGCCTTTTTCAAATCTTACCTTTTGCTCTCAGATTGCCTGATCTTACCCGTTCGATAGTTTTAAACGTTTTCATCGTTAGCATAGTCTTTCCTTTTCAGTTTGCGCCGATTCTTCCCAGTTACGTCAGCCGATGGTGACTGCCTCAGAACAGAGGCGGAGATGAAGAGACCACTCAGGTCCTTTGTGCGGGCGCACCCAACAGCAACGGAACGGGAGGGCCGGCGGCAGTCCCCTGCCTGACTCCCAGGATTCCACTCGCCCGTCCCCGAGTAACGTCGACGCGTCGACACGTGAACAGGAACGCGAAAGGTTGCCTTTGATTAATCTGCTGGTGCGCATTTGTTTTGTTTGCAACTCTGCTGCCATTGTGTAGCAGTTTAAGCCGCTTCATTTCGCAGATGTGCTTGAGATGCCCGCTTAGACTGGTGTGCCACGACTCGGCACGCCCGGCCGGCCTCGCGTCCTTAGGTAGTGGAGGCCAGGGCAGCTTTTCTGTGCTCGCTTCGGCAGCGCATCTACTAAAATTGGAACGATACAGAGAAGATTAGCATGGCCCCTGCGCAAGGATGACACGCAAATTCGTGAAGCGTTCCATATTTTCTGCCCTCGACGAGTTCCGAGTTACGTCCTTCCGTTGTTTGGTCCTTGTTCAGACTCTCGCTGAATCCTCCGGTCATCTGTCTTTTGAACAAGGTTTTAGGTTTTGGAGGCATGTCCCAGGACACAAGTATGTGGGCGCCCTGTGCGAGCTCTGCCTATGCTTCTGTGTCTTTTTCCTCTTCGGAGAGAGCTCAGATTGTGCTTTACACAAGCAGTTGACAGAAACCGTACAACAAAGAACATCAAAGTAGCACAAGTACGTACCATAAAATCTAAAGTCAAACGATTTGAAATCTTCTTAATCAAAAGCTGCACTGAAAAGATATGTTTTCAGTTTCTTCTAAAAACCCTGTAACGATTCAGTATTTCTAAGGTCAACTGGCAGGTTATTCCGAAGAGAGGGTGCGTAGAAACTGAAGGCTGCTTGCCCTACCGTTTTGGTTCTAACCCTTGGAATAATTAAAAGACCCGTGGCGGATGATCTAAGGGATCTAATTGGTTCATAATGCGAGAGCATATCGCGTATGTACTGTGGTGCTAGGCCGTTAAGCGATTTGTACACCAATAAAATAATTCCAAAATCAATTCTGGAGCTAACACTGGCAGCCAGTGTAATGACTTTAGGGCAGGTTTAATATGTTCATTCTTTTCAAAAGCAAAAGGAACCCGGGTAGAGTGGGTATTTGAGGGGTTTTTAAAGATATTTCCGAAAGCTGGTAGGAAGCAGAGGCGCCATTCGTAGCACTGTACATAGAGCTGCGGAAACGCTGCGATTTGATTGGCTCGTGTACGTCCTAATAAACAACCCTGCAGTAGTTTTAGTCAATGCATACGAATTGCGTGTCCTTCGGTGTAGACTTGTGCCCTTGTGACCGTTTCCTGTTCCCTTTATCCCCTTTTCGAGCTGGAGAGCCTTCCTCTGGTGGCAGCCACCGGTATTGCGCACAAGGTAAACCCAGGCGGCCTACTCTGTTCACTTTCCCTTGCCTTTTTCAAATCTTACCTTTTGCTCTCAGATTGCCTGATCTTACCCGTTCGATAGTTTTAAACGTTTTCATCGTTAGCATAGTCTTTCCTTTTCAGTTTGCGCCGATTCTTCCCAGTTACGTCAGCCGATGGTGACTGCCTCAGAACAGAGGCGGAGATGAAGAGACCACTCAGGTCCTTTGTGCGGGCGCACCCAACAGCAACGGAACGGGAGGGCCGGCGGCAGTCCCCTGCCTGACTCCCAGGATTCCACTCGCCCGTCCCCGAGTAACGTCGACGCGTCGACACGTGAACAGGAACGCGAAAGGTTGCCTTTGATTAATCTGCTGGTGCGCATTTGTTTTGTTTGCAACTCTGCTGCCATTTTGTAGCAGTTTAAGCCGCTTCATTTCGCAGATGTGCTTGAGATGCCCGCTTAGACTGGTGTGCCACGACTCGGCACGCCCGGCCGGACTCGCGAGTCCTTAGGTAGTGGAGGCCGGGGCAGCTCTTCCGTGCTCGCTTCGGCAGCGCATCTACTAAAATTGGAACGATACAGAGAAGATTAGCATGGCCCGAACAAGTATTGGTTGTGGAATAGTGGAACAGTGGAACTGTGGAACAGAGACTTTCGGTTTTTTCTAGGCGCAAGGATGACACGCAAATTCGTGAAGCGTTCCATATTTTCTGCCCTCGACGAGGTCCGAGTGACGTCCTTCCGTTGTTTGGTCCTTGTTCAGACTCTCGCTGAATCCTCCGGTCATCTGTCTTTTGAACAAGGTTTTATGTTTTGGAGGCATGTCCCAGGACACAAGTATGTGGGCACCCTGTGCGAGCTCTGCCTATGCTTCTGTGTCTTTTTCCTCTTCGGAGAGAGCTCAGATTGTGCTTTACACAAGCAGTTGACAGAAACCGTACAACAAAGAACATCAAAGTAGCACAAGTACGTACCATAAAATCTAAAGTCAAACGATTTGAAATCTTCTTAATCAAAAGCTGCACTGAAAAGATATGTTTTCAGTTTCTTCTAAAAACCCTGTAACGATTCAGTATTTCTAAGGTCAACTGGCAGGTTATTCCGAAGAGAGGGTGCGTAGAAACTGAAGGCTGCTTGCCCTACCGTTTTGGTTCTAACCCTTGGAATAATTAAAAGACCCGTGGCGGATGATCTAAGGGATCTAATTGGTTCATAATGCGAGAGCATATCGCGTATGTACTGTGGTGCTAGGCCATTAAGCGATTTGTACACCAATAAAATAATTCCAAAATCAATTCTGGAGCTAACACTGGCAGCCAGTGTAATGACTTTAGGGCAGGTTTAATATGTTCATTCTTTTCAAAAGCAAAAGGAACCCGGGTAGAGTGGGTATTTGAGGGGTTTTTAAAGATATTTCCGAAAGCTGGTAGGAAGCAGAGGCGCCATTCGTAGCACTGTACATAGAGCTGCGGAAACGCTGCGATTTGATTGGCTCGTGTACGTCCTAATAAACAACCCTGCAGTAGTTTTAGTCAATGCATACGAATTGCGTGTCCTTCGGTGTAGACTTGTGCCCTTGTGACCGTTTCCTGTTCCCTTTATCCCCTTTTCGAGCTGGAGAGCCTTCCTCGGGCGCTGCGAATGGAATGAGAGGCCTGGCCTCTGGTGGCAGTCACCGGTATTGCGCACAAGGTAAACCCAGGCGGCCTACTCTGTTCACTTTCCCTTGCCTTTTTCAAATCTTACCTTTTGCTCTCAGATTGCCTGATCTTACCCGTTCGATAGTTTTAAACGTTTTCATCGTTAGCATAGTCTTTCCTTTTCAGTTTGCGCCGATTCTTCCCAGTTACGTCAGCCGATGGTGACTGCCTCAGAACAGAGGCGGAGATGAAGAGACCACTCGGGTCCTTTGTGCGGGCGCACCCAACAGCAACGGAACCGGAGGGCCGGCGGCAGTCCCCTGCCTGACTCCCAGGATTCCACTCGCCCGTCCCCAAGTAACGTCGACGCGTCGACACGTGAACAGGAACGCGAAAGGTTGCCTTTGATTAATCTGCTGGTGCGCATTTGTTTTGTTTGCAACTCTGCTGCCATTTTGTAGCAGTTTAAGCCGCTTCATTTCGCAGATGTGCTTGAGATGCCCGCTTAGACTGGTGTGCCACGACTCGGCACGCCCGGCCGGACTCGCGAGTCCTTAGGTAGTGGAGGCCGGGGCAGCTCTTCCGTGCTCGCTTCGGCAGCGCATCTACTAAAATTGGAACGATACAGAGAAGATTAGCATGGCCCGAACAAGGATTGGTTGTGGAATAGTGGAACAGTGGAACTGTGGAACAGAGACTTTCGGTTTTTTCTAGGCGCAAGGATGACACGCAAATTCGTGAAGCGTTCCATATTTTCTGCCCTCGACGAGTTCCGAGTTACGTCCTTCCGTTGTTTGGTCCTTGTTCAGACTCTCGCTGAATCCTCCGGTCATCTGTCTTTTGAACAAGGTTTTATGTTTTGGAGGCATGTCCCAGGACACAAGTATGTGGGCGCCCTGTGCGAGCTCTGCCTATGCTTCTGTGTCTTTTTCCTCTTCGGAGAGAGCTCAGATTTGGCCTGAGCCAGTCTTAATGCGCTCTGAGGTCAGTAGGAAAAACGAAGGCAAAAGGAACCAAATCCAATCAAATGTTACTTGTAGAGCACATTTCAGGCAGAAAGCAAGTCAATGTGCTTTACACAAGCAGTTGACAGAAACCGTACAACAAAGAACATCAAAGTAGCACAAGTACGTACCATAAAATCTAAAGTCAAACGATTTTAAATCTTCTTAATCAAAAGCTGCACTGAAAAGATATGTTTTCAGTTTCTTCTAAAAACCCTGTAACGATTCAGTATTTCTAAGGTCAACTGGCAGGTTATTCCGAAGAGAGGGTGCGTAGAAACTGAAGGCTGCTTGCCCTACCGTTTTGGTTCTAACCCTTGGAATAATTAAAAGACCCGTGGCGGATGATCTAAGGGATCTAATTGGTTCATAATGCGAGAGCATATCGCGTATGTACTGTGGTGCTAGGCCATTAAGCGATTTGTACACCAATAAAATAATTCCAAAATCAATTCTGGAGCTAACACTGGCAGCCAGTGTAATGACTTTAGGGCAGGTTTAATATGTTCATTCTTTTCAAAAGCAAAAGGAACCCGGGTAGAGTGGGTATTTGAGGGGTTTTTAAAGATATTTCCGAAAGCTGGTAGGAAGCAGAGGCGCCATTCGTAGCACTGTACATAGAGCTGCGGAAACGCTGCGATTTGATTGGCTCGTGTACGTCCTAATAAACAACCCTGCAGTAGTTTTAGTCAATGCATACGAATTGCGTGTCCTTCGGTGTAGACTTGTGCCCTTGTGACCGTTTCCTGTTCCCTTTATCCCCTTTTCGAGCTGGAGAGCCTTCCTCGGGCGCTGCGAATGGAATGAGAGGCCTGGCCTCTGGTGGCAGTCACCGGTATTGCGCACAAGGTAAACCCAGGCGGCCTACTCTGTTCACTTTCCCTTGCCTTTTTCAAATCTTACCTTTTGCTCTCAGATTGCCTGATCTTACCCGTTCGATAGTTTTAAACGTTTTCATCGTTAGCATAGTCTTTCCTTTTCAGTTTGCGCCGATTCTTCCCAGTTACGTCAGCCGATGGTGACTGCCTCAGAACAGAGGCGGAGATGAAGAGACCACTCGGGTCCTTTGTGCGGGCGCACCCAACAGCAACGGAACGGGAGGGCCGGCGGCAGTCCCCTGCCTGACTCCCAGGATTCCACTCGCCCGTCCCCGAGTAACGTCGACGCGTCGACACGTGAACAGGAACGCGAAAGGTTGCCTTTGATTAATCTGCTGGTGCGCATTTGTTTTGTTTGCAACTCTGCTGCCATTGTGTAGCAGTTTAAGCTGCTTCATTTCGCAGATGTGCTTGAGATGCCCGCTTAGACTGGTGTGCCACGACTCGGCACGCCCGGCCGGACTCGCGAGTCCTTAGGTAGTGGAGGCCGGGGCAGCTCTTCCGTGCTCGCTTCGGCAGCGCATCTACTAAAATTGGAACGATACAGAGAAGATTAGCATGGCCCGAACAAGGATTGGTTGTGGAATAGTGGAACAGTGGAACTGTGGAACAGAGACTTTCGGTTTTTTCTAGGCGCAAGGATGACACGCAAATTCGTGAAGCGTTCCATATTTTCTGCCCTCGACGAGGTCCGAGTGACGTCCTTCCGTTGTTTGGTCCTTGTTCAGACTCTCGCTGAATCCTCCGGTCATCTGTCTTTTGAACAAGGTTTTATGTTTTGGAGGCATGTCCCAGGACACAAGTATGTGGGCGCCCTGTGCGAGCTCTGCCTATGCTTCTGTGTCTTTTTCCTCTTCGGAGAGAGCTCAGATTGTGCTTTACACAAGCAGTTGACAGAAACCGTACAACAAAGAACATCAAAGTAGCACAAGTACGTACCATAAAATCTAAAGTCAAACGATTTTAAATCTTCTTAATCAAAAGCTGCACTGAAAAGATATGTTTTCAGTTTCTTCTAAAAACCCTGTAACGATTCAGTATTTCTAAGGTCAACTGGCAGGTTATTCCGAAGAGAGGGTGCGTAGAAACTGAAGGCTGCTTGCCCTACCGTTTTGGTTCTAACCCTTGGAATAATTAAAAGACCCGTGGCGGATGATCTAAGGGATCTAATTGGTTCATAATGCGAGAGCATATCGCGTATGTACTGTGGTGCTAGGCCGTTAAGCGATTTGTACACCAATAAAATAATTCCAAAATCAATTCTGGAGCTAACACTGGCAGCCAGTGTAATGACTTTAGGGCAGGTTTAATATGTTCATTCTTTTCAAAAGCAAAAGGAACCCGGGTAGAGTGGGTATTTGAGGGGTTTTTAAAGATATTTCCGAAAGCTGGTAGGAAGCAGAGGCGCCATTCGTAGCACTGTACATAGAGCTGCGGAAACGCTGCGATTTGATTGGCTCGTGTACGTCCTAATAAACAACCCTGCAGTAGTTTTAGTCAATGCATACGAATTGCGTGTCCTTCGGTGTAGACTTGTGCCCTTGTGACCGTTTCCTGTTCCCTTTATCCCCTTTTCGAGCTGGAGAGCCTTCCTCTGGTGGCAGCCACCGGTATTGCGCACAAGGTAAACCCAGGCGGCCTACTCTGTTCACTTTCCCTTGCCTTTTTCAAATCTTACCTTTTGCTCTCAGATTGCCTGATCTTACCCGTTCGATAGTTTTAAACGTTTTCATCGTTAGCATAGTCTTTCCTTTTCAGTTTGCGCCGATTCTTCCCAGTTACGTCAGCCGATGGTGACTGCCTCAGAACAGAGGCGGAGATGAAGAGACCACTCAGGTCCTTTGTGCGGGCGCACCCAACAGCAACGGAACGGGAGGGCCGGCGGCAGTCCCCTGCCTGACTCCCAGGATTCCACTCGCCCGTCCCCGAGTAACGTCGACGCGTCGACACGTGAACAGGAACGCGAAAGGTTGCCTTTGATTAATCTGCTGGTGCGCATTTGTTTTGTTTGCAACTCTGCTGCCATTGTGTAGCAGTTTAAGCCGCTTCATTTCGCAGATGTGCTTGAGATGCCCGCTTAGACTGGTGTGCCACGACTCGGCACGCCCGGCCGGCCTCGCGTCCTTAGGTAGTGGAGGCCGGGGCAGCTTTTCTGTGCTCGCTTCGGCAGCGCATCTACTAAAATTGGAACGATACAGAGAAGATTAGCATGGCCCCTGCGCAAGGATGACACGCAAATTCGTGAAGCGTTCCATATTTTCTGCCCTCGACGAGTTCCGAGTTACGTCCTTCCGTTGTTTGGTCCTTGTTCAGACTCTCGCTGAATCCTCCGGTCATCTGTCTTTTGAACAAGGTTTTATGTTTTGGAGGCATGTCCCAGGACAGAAGTATGTGGGCGCCCTGTGCGAGCTCTGCCTATGCTTCTGTGTCTTTTTCCTCTTCGGAGAGAGCTCAGATTTGGCCTGAGCCAGTCTTAATGCGCTCTGAGGTCAGTAGGAAAAACGAAGGCAAAAGGAACCAAATCCAATCAAATGTTACTTGTAGAGCACATTTCAGGCAGAAAGCAAGTCAATGTGCTTTACACAAGCAGTTGACAGAAACCGTACAACAAAGAACATCAAAGTAGCACAAGTACGTACCATAAAATCTAAAGTCAAACGATTTGAAATCTTCTTAATCAAAAGCTGCACTGAAAAGATATGTTTTCAGTTTCTTCTAAAAACCCTGTAACGATTCAGTATTTCTAAGGTCAACTGGCAGGTTATTCCGAAGAGAGGGTGCGTAGAAACTGAAGGCTGCTTGCCCTACCGTTTTGGTTCTAACCCTTGGAATAATTAAAAGACCCGTGGCGGATGATCTAAGGGATCTAATTGGTTCATAATGCGAGAGCATATCGCGTATGTACTGTGGTGCTAGGCCGTTAAGCGATTTGTACACCAATAAAATAATTCCAAAATCAATTCTGGAGCTAACACTGGCAGCCAGTGTAATGACTTTAGGGCAGGTTTAATATGTTCATTCTTTTCAAAAGCAAAAGGAACCCGGGTAGAGTGGGTATTTGAGGGGTTTTTAAAGATATTTCCGAAAGCTGGTAGGAAGCAGAGGCGCCATTCGTAGCACTGTACATAGAGCTGCGGAAACGCTGCGATTTGATTGGCTCGTGTACGTCCTAATAAACAACCCTGCAGTAGTTTTAGTCAATGCATACGAATTGCGTGTCCTTCGGTGTAGACTTGTGCCCTTGTGACCGTTTCCTGTTCCCTTTATCCCCTTTTCGAGCTGGAGAGCCTTCCTCTGGTGGCAGCCACCGGTATTGCGCACAAGGTAAACCCAGGCGGCCTACTCTGTTCACTTTCCCTTGCCTTTTTCAAATCTTACCTTTTGCTCTCAGATTGCCTGATCTTACCCGTTCGATAGTTTTAAACGTTTTCATCGTTAGCATAGTCTTTCCTTTTCAGTTTGCGCCGATTCTTCCCAGTTACGTCAGCCGATGGTGACTGCCTCAGAACAGAGGCGGAGATGAAGAGACCACTCAGGTCCTTTGTGCGGGCGCACCCAACAGCAACGGAACGGGAGGGCCGGCGGCAGTCCCCTGCCTGACTCCCAGGATTCCACTCGCCCGTCCCCGAGTAACGTCGACGCGTCGACACGTGAACAGGAACGCGAAAGGTTGCCTTTGATTAATCTGCTGGTGCGCATTTGTTTTGTTTGCAACTCTGCTGCCATTGTGTAGCAGTTTAAGCCGCTTCATTTCGCAGATGTGCTTGAGATGCCCGCTTAGACTGGTGTGCCACGACTCGGCACGCCCGGCCGGCCTCGCGTCCTTAGGTAGTGGAGGCCGGGGCAGCTTTTCTGTGCTCGCTTCGGCAGCGCATCTACTAAAATTGGAACGATACAGAGAAGATTTTGACGAGTTCCGAGTTACGTCCTTCCGTTGTTTGGTCCTTGTTCAGACTCACGCTGAATCCTCCGGTCATCTGTCTTTTGAACAAGGTTTTATGTTTTGGAGGCATGTCCCAGGACACAAGTATGTGGGCGCCCTGTGCGAGCTCTGCCTATGCTTCTGTGTCTTTTTCCTCTTCGGAGAGAGCTCAGATTTGGCCTGAGCCAGTCTTAATGCGCTCTGAGGTCAGTAGGAAAAACGAAGGCAAAAGGAACCAAATCCAATCAAATGTTACTTGTAGAGCACATTTCAGGCAGAAAGCAAGTCAATGTGCTTTACACAAGCAGTTGACAGAAACCGTACAACAAAGAACATCAAAGTAGCACAAGTACGTACCATAAAATCTAAAGTCAAACGATTTGAAATCTTCTTAATCAAAAGCTGCACTGAAAAGATATGTTTTCAGTTTCTTCTAAAAACCCTGTAACGATTCAGTATTTCTAAGGTCAACTGGCAGGTTATTCCGAAGAGAGGGTGCGTAGAAACTGAAGGCTGCTTGCCCTACCGTTTTGGTTCTAACCCTTGGAATAATTAAAAGACCCGTGGCGGATGATCTAAGGGATCTAATTGGTTCATAATGCGAGAGCATATCGCGTATGTACTGTGGTGCTAGGCCATTAAGCGATTTGTACACCAATAAAATAATTCCAAAATCAATTCTGGAGCTAACACTGGCAGCCAGTGTAATGACTTTAGGGCAGGTTTAATATGTTCATTCTTTTCAAAAGCAAAAGGAACCCGGGTAGAGTGGGTATTTGAGGGGTTTTTAAAGATATTTCCGAAAGCTGGTAGGAAGCAGAGGCGCCATTCGTAGCACTGTACATAGAGCTGCGGAAACGCTGCGATTTGATTGGCTCGTGTACGTCCTAATAAACAACCCTGCAGTAGTTTTAGTCAATGCATACGAATTGCGTGTCCTTCGGTGTAGACTTGTGCCCTTGTGACCGTTTCCTGTTCCCTTTATCCCCTTTTCGAGCTGGAGAGCCTTCCTCGGGCGCTGCGAATGGAATGAGAGGCCTGGCCTCTGGTGGCAGTCACCGGTATTGCGCACAAGGTAAACCCAGGCGGCCTACTCTGTTCACTTTCCCTTGCCTTTTTCAAATCTTACCTTTTGCTCTCAGATTGCCTGATCTTACCCGTTCGATAGTTTTAAACGTTTTCATCGTTAGCATAGTCTTTCCTTTTCAGTTTGCGCCGATTCTTCCCAGTTACGTCAGCCGATGGTGACTGCCTCAGAACAGAGGCGGAGATGAAGAGACCACTCGGGTCCTTTGTGCGGGCGCACCCAACAGCAACGGAACCGGAGGGCCGGCGGCAGTCCCCTGCCTGACTCCCAGGATTCCACTCGCCCGTCCCCAAGTAACGTCGACGCGTCGACACGTGAACAGGAACGCGAAAGGTTGCCTTTGATTAATCTGCTGGTGCGCATTTGTTTTGTTTGCAACTCTGCTGCCATTTTGTAGCAGTTTAAGCCGCTTCATTTCGCAGATGTGCTTGAGATGCCCGCTTAGACTGGTGTGCCACGACTCGGCACGCCCGGCCGGACTCGCGAGTCCTTAGGTAGTGGAGCCCGGGCAGCTCTTCCGTGCTCGCTTCGGCAGCGCATCTACTAAAATTGGAACGATACAGAGAAGATTAGCATGGCCCGAACAAGGATTGGTTGTGGAATAGTGGAACAGTGGAACTGTGGAACAGAGACTTTCGGTTTTTTCTAGGCGCAAGGATGACACGCAAATTCGTGAAGCGTTCCATATTTTCTGCCCTCGACGAGGTCCGAGTGACGTCCTTCCGTTGTTTGGTCCTTGTTCAGACTCTCGCTGAATCCTCCGGTCATCTGTCTTTTGAACAAGGTTTTATGTTTTGGAGGCATGTCCCAGGACACAAGTATGTGGGCGCCCTGTGCGAGCTCTGCCTATGCTTCTGTGTCTTTTTCCTCTTCGGAGAGAGCTCAGATTGTGCTTTACACAAGCAGTTGACAGAAACCGTATAACAAAGAACATCAAAGTAGCACAAGTACGTACCATAAAATCTAAAGTCAAACGATTTTAAATCTTCTTAATCAAAAGCTGCACTGAAAAGATATGTTTTCAGTTTCTTCTAAAAACCCTGTAACGATTCAGTATTTCTAAGGTCAACTGGCAGGTTATTCCGAAGAGAGGGTGCGTAGAAACTGAAGGCTGCTTGCCCTACCGTTTTGGTTCTAACCCTTGGAATAATTAAAAGACCCGTGGCGGATGATCTAAGGGATCTAATTGGTTCATAATGCGAGAGCATATCGCGTATGTACTGTGGTGCTAGGCCGTTAAGCGATTTGTACACCAATAAAATAATTCCAAAATCAATTCTGGAGCTAACACTGGCAGCCAGTGTAATGACTTTAGGGCAGGTTTAATATGTTCATTCTTTTCAAAAGCAAAAGGAACCCGGGTAGAGTGGGTATTTGAGGGGTTTTTAAAGATATTTCCGAAAGCTGGTAGGAAGCAGAGGCGCCATTCGTAGCACTGTACATAGAGCTGCGGAAACGCTGCGATTTGATTGGCTCGTGTACGTCCTAATAAACAACCCTGCAGTAGTTTTAGTCAATGCATACGAATTGCGTGTCCTTCGGTGTAGACTTGTGCCCTTGTGACCGTTTCCTGTTCCCTTTATCCCCTTTTCGAGCTGGAGAGCCTTCCTCTGGTGGCAGCCACCGGTATTGCGCACAAGGTAAACCCAGGCGGCCTACTCTGTTCACTTTCCCTTGCCTTTTTCAAATCTTACCTTTTGCTCTCAGATTGCCTGATCTTACCCGTTCGATAGTTTTAAACGTTTTCATCGTTAGCATAGTCTTTCCTTTTCAGTTTGCGCCGATTCTTCCCAGTTACGTCAGCCGATGGTGACTGCCTCAGAACAGAGGCGGAGATGAAGAGACCACTCAGGTCCTTTGTGCGGGCGCACCCAACAGCAACGGAACGGGAGGGCCGGCGGCAGTCCCCTGCCTGACTCCCAGGATTCCACTCGCCCGTCCCCGAGTAACGTCGACGCGTCGACACGTGAACAGGAACGCGAAAGGTTGCCTTTGATTAATCTGCTGGTGCGCATTTGTTTTGTTTGCAACTCTGCTGCCATTGTGTAGCAGTTTAAGCCGCTTCATTTCGCAGATGTGCTTGAGATGCCCGCTTAGACTGGTGTGCCACGACTCGGCACGCCCGGCCGGCCTCGCGTCCTTAGGTAGTGGAGGCCAGGGCAGCTTTTCTGTGCTCGCTTCGGCAGCGCATCTACTAAAATTGGAACGATACAGAGAAGATTAGCATGGCCCCTGCGCAAGGATGACACGCAAATTCGTGAAGCGTTCCATATTTTCTGCCCTCGACGAGTTCCGAGTTACGTCCTTCCGTTGTTTGGTCCTTGTTCAGACTCTCGCTGAATCCTCCGGTCATCTGTCTTTTGAACAAGGTTTTAGGTTTTGGAGGCATGTCCCAGGACACAAGTATGTGGGCGCCCTGTGCGAGCTCTGCCTATGCTTCTGTGTCTTTTTCCTCTTCGGAGAGAGCTCAGATTGTGCTTTACACAAGCAGTTGACAGAAACCGTACAACAAAGAACATCAAAGTAGCACAAGTACGTACCATAAAATCTAAAGTCAAACGATTTGAAATCTTCTTAATCAAAAGCTGCACTGAAAAGATATGTTTTCAGTTTCTTCTAAAAACCCTGTAACGATTCAGTATTTCTAAGGTCAACTGGCAGGTTATTCCGAAGAGAGGGTGCGTAGAAACTGAAGGCTGCTTGCCCTACCGTTTTGGTTCTAACCCTTGGAATAATTAAAAGACCCGTGGCGGATGATCTAAGGGATCTAATTGGTTCATAATGCGAGAGCATATCGCGTATGTACTGTGGTGCTAGGCCGTTAAGCGATTTGTACACCAATAAAATAATTCCAAAATCAATTCTGGAGCTAACACTGGCAGCCAGTGTAATGACTTTAGGGCAGGTTTAATATGTTCATTCTTTTCAAAAGCAAAAGGAACCCGGGTAGAGTGGGTATTTGAGGGGTTTTTAAAGATATTTCCGAAAGCTGGTAGGAAGCAGAGGCGCCATTCGTAGCACTGTACATAGAGCTGCGGAAACGCTGCGATTTGATTGGCTCGTGTACGTCCTAATAAACAACCCTGCAGTAGTTTTAGTCAATGCATACGAATTGCGTGTCCTTCGGTGTAGACTTGTGCCCTTGTGACCGTTTCCTGTTCCCTTTATCCCCTTTTCGAGCTGGAGAGCCTTCCTCTGGTGGCAGCCACCGGTATTGCGCACAAGGTAAACCCAGGCGGCCTACTCTGTTCACTTTCCCTTGCCTTTTTCAAATCTTACCTTTTGCTCTCAGATTGCCTGATCTTACCCGTTCGATAGTTTTAAACGTTTTCATCGTTAGCATAGTCTTTCCTTTTCAGTTTGCGCCGATTCTTCCCAGTTACGTCAGCCGATGGTGACTGCCTCAGAACAGAGGCGGAGATGAAGAGACCACTCAGGTCCTTTGTGCGGGCGCACCCAACAGCAACGGAACGGGAGGGCCGGCGGCAGTCCCCTGCCTGACTCCCAGGATTCCACTCGCCCGTCCCCGAGTAACGTCGACGCGTCGACACGTGAACAGGAACGCGAAAGGTTGCCTTTGATTAATCTGCTGGTGCGCATTTGTTTTGTTTGCAACTCTGCTGCCATTGTGTAGCAGTTTAAGCCGCTTCATTTCGCAGATGTGCTTGAGATGCCCGCTTAGACTGGTGTGCCACGACTCGGCACGCCCGGCCGGCCTCGCGTCCTTAGGTAGTGGAGGCCGGGGCAGCTTTTCTGTGCTCGCTTCGGCAGCGCATCTACTAAAATTGGAACGATACAGAGAAGATTAGCATGGCCCCTGCGCAAGGATGACACGCAAATTCGTGAAGCGTTCCATATTTTCTGCCCTCGACGAGTTCCGAGTTACGTCCTTCCGTTGTTTGGTCCTTGTTCAGACTCTCGCTGAATCCTCCGGTCATCTGTCTTTTGAACAAGGTTTTATGTTTTGGAGGCATGTCCCAGGACACAAGTATGTGGGCGCCCTGTGCGAGCTCTGCCTATGCTTCTGTGTCTTTTTCCTCTTCGGAGAGAGCTCAGATTTGGCCTGAGCCAGTCTTAATGCGCTCTGAGGTCAGTAGGAAAAACGAAGGCAAAAGGAACCAAATCCAATCAAATGTTACTTGTAGAGCACATTTCAGGCAGAAAGCAAGTCAATGTGCTTTACACAAGCAGTTGACAGAAACCGTACAACAAAGAACATCAAAGTAGCACAAGTACGTACCATAAAATCTAAAGTCAAACGATTTTAAATCTTCTTAATCAAAAGCTGCACTGAAAAGATATGTTTTCAGTTTCTTCTAAAAACCCTGTAACGATTCAGTATTTCTAAGGTCAACTGGCAGGTTATTCCGAAGAGAGGGTGCGTAGAAACTGAAGGCTGCTTGCCCTACCGTTTTGGTTCTAACCCTTGGAATAATTAAAAGACCCGTGGCGGATGATCTAAGGGATCTAATTGGTTCATAATGCGAGAGCATATCGCGTATGTACTGTGGTGCTAGGCCGTTAAGCGATTTGTACACCAATAAAATAATTCCAAAATCAATTCTGGAGCTAACACTGGCAGCCAGTGTAATGACTTTAGGGCAGGTTTAATATGTTCATTCTTTTCAAAAGCAAAAGGAACCCGGGTAGAGTGGGTATTTGAGGGGTTTTTAAAGATATTTCCGAAAGCTGGTAGGAAGCAGAGGCGCCATTCGTAGCACTGTACATAGAGCTGCGGAAACGCTGCGATTTGATTGGCTCGTGTACGTCCTAATAAACAACCCTGCAGTAGTTTTAGTCAATGCATACGAATTGCGTGTCCTTCGGTGTAGACTTGTGCCCTTGTGACCGTTTCCTGTTCCCTTTATCCCCTTTTCGAGCTGGAGAGCCTTCCTCTGGTGGCAGCCACCGGTATTGCGCACAAGGTAAACCCAGGCAGCCTACTCTGTTCACTTTCCCTTGCCTTTTTCAAATCTTACCTTTTGCTCTCAGATTGCCTGATCTTACCCGTTCGATAGTTTTAAACGTTTTCATCGTTAGCATAGTCTTTCCTTTTCAGTTTGCGCCGATTCTTCCCAGTTACGTCAGCCGATGGTGACTGCCTCAGAACAGAGGCGGAGATGAAGAGACCACTCAGGTCCTTTGTGCGGGCGCACCCAACAGCAACGGAACGGGAGGGCCGGCGGCAGTCCCCTGCCTGACTCCCAGGATTCCACTCGCCCGTCCCCGAGTAACGTCGACGCGTCGACACGTGAACAGGAACGCGAAAGGTTGCCTTTGATTAATCTGCTGGTGCGCATTTGTTTTGTTTGCAACTCTGCTGCCATTGTGTAGCAGTTTAAGCCGCTTCATTTCGCAGATGTGCTTGAGATGCCCGCTTAGACTGGTGTGCCACGACTCGGCACGCCCGGCCGGCCTCGCGTCCTTAGGTAGTGGAGGCCGGGGCAGCTTTTCTGTGCTCGCTTCGGCAGCGCATCTACTAAAATTGGAACGATACAGAGAAGATTAGCATGGCCCCTGCGCAAGGATGACACGCAAATTCGTGAAGCGTTCCATATTTTCTGCCCTCGACGAGTTCCGAGTTACGTCCTTCCGTTGTTTGGTCCTTGTTCAGACTCTCGCTGAATCCTCCGGTCATCTGTCTTTTGAACAAGGTTTTATGTTTTGGAGGCATGTCCCAGGACACAAGTATGTGGGCGCCCTGTGCGAGCTCTGCCTATGCTTCTGTGTCTTTTTCCTCTTCGGAGAGAGCTCAGATTTGGCCTGAGCCAGTCTTAATGCGCTCTGAGGTCAGTAGGAAAAACGAAGGCAAAAGGAACCAAATCCAATCAAATGTTACTTGTAGAGCACATTTCAGGCAGAAAGCAAGTCAATGTGCTTTACACAAGCAGTTGACAGAAACCGTACAACAAAGAACATCAAAGTAGCACAAGTACGTACCATAAAATCTAAAGTCAAACGATTTTAAATCTTCTTAATCAAAAGCTGCACTGAAAAGATATGTTTTCAGTTTCTTCTAAAAACCCTGTAACGATTCAGTATTTCTAAGGTCAACTGGCAGGTTATTCCGAAGAGAGGGTGCGTAGAAACTGAAGGCTGCTTGCCCTACCGTTTTGGTTCTAACCCTTGGAATAATTAAAAGACCCGTGGCGGATGATCTAAGGGATCTAATTGGTTCATAATGCGAGAGCATATCGCGTATGTACTGTGGTGCTAGGCCGTTAAGCGATTTGTACACCAATAAAATAATTCCAAAATCAATTCTGGAGCTAACACTGGCAGCCAGTGTAATGACTTTAGGGCAGGTTTAATATGTTCATTCTTTTCAAAAGCAAAAGGAACCCGGGTAGAGTGGGTATTTGAGGGGTTTTTAAAGATATTTCCGAAAGCTGGTAGGAAGCAGAGGCGCCATTCGTAGCACTGTACATAGAGCTGCGGAAACGCTGCGATTTGATTGGCTCGTGTACGTCCTAATAAACAACCCTGCAGTAGTTTTAGTCAATGCATACGAATTGCGTGTCCTTCGGTGTAGACTTGTGCCCTTGTGACCGTTTCCTGTTCCCTTTATCCCCTTTTCGAGCTGGAGAGCCTTCCTCTGGTGGCAGCCACCGGTATTGCGCACAAGGTAAACCCAGGCAGCCTACTCTGTTCACTTTCCCTTGCCTTTTTCAAATCTTACCTTTTGCTCTCAGATTGCCTGATCTTACCCGTTCGATAGTTTTAAACGTTTTCATCGTTAGCATAGTCTTTCCTTTTCAGTTTGCGCCGATTCTTCCCAGTTACGTCAGCCGATGGTGACTGCCTCAGAACAGAGGCGGAGATGAAGAGACCACTCAGGTCCTTTGTGCGGGCGCACCCAACAGCAACGGAACGGGAGGGCCGGCGGCAGTCCCCTGCCTGACTCCCAGGATTCCACTCGCCCGTCCCCGAGTAACGTCGACGCGTCGACACGTGAACAGGAACGCGAAAGGTTGCCTTTGATTAATCTGCTGGTGCGCATTTGTTTTGTTTGCAACTCTGCTGCCATTGTGTAGCAGTTTAAGCCGCTTCATTTCGCAGATGTGCTTGAGATGCCCGCTTAGACTGGTGTGCCACGACTCGGCACGCCCGGCCGGCCTCGCGTCCTTAGGTAGTGGAGGCCGGGGCAGCTTTTCTGTGCTCGCTTCGGCAGCGCATCTACTAAAATTGGAACGATACAGAGAAGATTAGCATGGCCCCTGCGCAAGGATGACACGCAAATTCGTGAAGCGTTCCATATTTTCTGCCCTCGACGAGTTCCGAGTTACGTCCTTCCGTTGTTTGGTCCTTGTTCAGACTCTCGCTGAATCCTCCGGTCATCTGTCTTTTGAACAAGGTTTTATGTTTTGGAGGCATGTCCCAGGACACAAGTATGTGGGCGCCCTGTGCGAGCTCTGCCTATGCTTCTGTGTCTTTTTCCTCTTCGGAGAGAGCTCAGATTTGGCCTGAGCCAGTCTTAATGCGCTCTGAGGTCAGTAGGAAAAACGAAGGCAAAAGGAACCAAATCCAATCAAATGTTACTTGTAGAGCACATTTCAGGCAGAAAGCAAGTCAATGTGCTTTACACAAGCAGTTGACAGAAACCGTACAACAAAGAACATCAAAGTAGCACAAGTACGTACCATAAAATCTAAAGTCAAACGATTTTAAATCTTCTTAATCAAAAGCTGCACTGAAAAGATATGTTTTCAGTTTCTTCTAAAAACCCTGTAACGATTCAGTATTTCTAAGGTCAACTGGCAGGTTATTCCGAAGAGAGGGTGCGTAGAAACTGAAGGCTGCTTGCCCTACCGTTTTGGTTCTAACCCTTGGAATAATTAAAAGACCCGTGGCGGATGATCTAAGGGATCTAATTGGTTCATAATGCGAGAGCATATCGCGTATGTACTGTGGTGCTAGGCCATTAAGCGATTTGTACACCAATAAAATAATTCCAAAATCAATTCTGGAGCTAACACTGGCAGCCAGTGTAATGACTTTAGGGCAGGTTTAATATGTTCATTCTTTTCAAAAGCAAAAGGAACCCGGGTAGAGTGGGTATTTGAGGGGTTTTTAAAGATATTTCCGAAAGCTGGTAGGAAGCAGAGGCGCCATTCGTAGCACTGTACATAGAGCTGCGGAAACGCTGCGATTTGATTGGCTCGTGTACGTCCTAATAAACAACCCTGCAGTAGTTTTAGTCAATGCATACGAATTGCGTGTCCTTCGGTGTAGACTTGTGCCCTTGTGACCGTTTCCTGTTCCCTTTATCCCCTTTTCGAGCTGGAGAGCCTTCCTCGGGCGCTGCGAATGGAATGAGAGGCCTGGCCTCTGGTGGCAGTCACCGGTATTGCGCACAAGGTAAACCCAGGCGGCCTACTCTGTTCACTTTCCCTTGCCTTTTTCAAATCTTACCTTTTGCTCTCAGATTGCCTGATCTTACCCGTTCGATAGTTTTAAACGTTTTCATCGTTAGCATAGTCTTTCCTTTTCAGTTTGCGCCGATTCTTCCCAGTTACGTCAGCCGATGGTGACTGCCTCAGAACAGAGGCGGAGATGAAGAGACCACTCGGGTCCTTTGTGCGGGCGCACCCAACAGCAACGGAACGGGAGGGCCGGCGGCAGTCCCCTGCCTGACTCCCAGGATTCCACTCGCCCGTCCCCGAGTAACGTCGACGCGTCGACACGTGAACAGGAACGCGAAAGGTTGCCTTTGATTAATCTGCTGGTGCGCATTTGTTTTGTTTGCAACTCTGCTGCCATTGTGTAGCAGTTTAAGCCGCTTCATTTCGCAGATGTGCTTGAGATGCCCGCTTAGACTGGTGTGCCACGACTCGGCACGCCCGGCCGGACTCGCGAGTCCTTAGGTAGTGGAGGCCGGGGCAGCTCTTCCGTGCTCGCTTCGGCAGCGCATCTACTAAAATTGGAACGATACAGAGAAGATTAGCATGGCCCGAACAAGGATTGGTTGTGGAATAGTGGAACAGTGGAACTGTGGAACAGAGACTTTCGGTTTTTTCTAGGCGCAAGGATGACACGCAAATTCGTGAAGCGTTCCATATTTTCTGCCCTCGACGAGGTCCGAGTGACGTCCTTCCGTTGTTTGGTCCTTGTTCAGACTCTCGCTGAATCCTCCGGTCATCTGTCTTTTGAACAAGGTTTTATGTTTTGGAGGCATGTCCCAGGACACAAGTATGTGGGCGCCCTGTGCGAGCTCTGCCTATGCTTCTGTGTCTTTTTCCTCTTCGGAGAGAGCTCAGATTGTGCTTTACACAAGCAGTTGACAGAAACCGTACAACAAAGAACATCAAAGTAGCACAAGTACGTACCATAAAATCTAAAGTCAAACGATTTTAAATCTTCTTAATCAAAAGCTGCACTGAAAAGATATGTTTTCAGTTTCTTCTAAAAACCCTGTAACGATTCAGTATTTCTAAGGTCAACTGGCAGGTTATTCCGAAGAGAGGGTGCGTAGAAACTGAAGGCTGCTTGCCCTACCGTTTTGGTTCTAACCCTTGGAATAATTAAAAGACCCGTGGCGGATGATCTAAGGGATCTAATTGGTTCATAATGCGAGAGCATATCGCGTATGTACTGTGGTGCTAGGCCGTTAAGCGATTTGTACACCAATAAAATAATTCCAAAATCAATTCTGGAGCTAACACTGGCAGCCAGTGTAATGACTTTAGGGCAGGTTTAATATGTTCATTCTTTTCAAAAGCAAAAGGAACCCGGGTAGAGTGGGTATTTGAGGGGTTTTTAAAGATATTTCCGAAAGCTGGTAGGAAGCAGAGGCGCCATTCGTAGCACTGTACATAGAGCTGCGGAAACGCTGCGATTTGATTGGCTCGTGTACGTCCTAATAAACAACCCTGCAGTAGTTTTAGTCAATGCATACGAATTGCGTGTCCTTCGGTGTAGACTTGTGCCCTTGTGACCGTTTCCTGTTCCCTTTATCCCCTTTTCGAGCTGGAGAGCCTTCCTCGGGCGCTGCGAATGGAATGAGAGGCCTGGCCTCTGGTGGCAGTCACCGGTATTGCGCACAAGGTAAACCCAGGCGGCCTACTCTGTTCACTTTCCCTTGCCTTTTTCAAATCTTACCTTTTGCTCTCAGATTGCCTGATCTTACCCGTTCGATAGTTTTAAACGTTTTCATCGTTAGCATAGTCTTTCCTTTTCAGTTTGCGCCGATTCTTCCCAGTTACGTCAGCCGATGGTGACTGCCTCAGAACAGAGGCGGAGATGAAGAGACCACTCGGGTCCTTTGTGCGGGCGCACCCAACAGCAACGGAACGGGAGGGCCGGCGGCAGTCCCCTGCCTGACTCCCAGGATTCCACTCGCCCGTCCCCGAGTAACGTCGACGCGTCGACACGTGAACAGGAACGCGAAAGGTTGCCTTTGATTAATCTGCTGGTGCGCATTTGTTTTGTTTGCAACTCTGCTGCCATTGTGTAGCAGTTTAAGCCGCTTCATTTCGCAGATGTGCTTGAGATGCCCGCTTAGACTGGTGTGCCACGACTCGGCACGCCCGGCCGGACTCGCGAGTCCTTAGGTAGTGGAGGCCGGGGCAGCTCTTCCGTGCTCGCTTCGGCAGCGCATCTACTAAAATTGGAACGATACAGAGAAGATTAGCATGGCCCGAACAAGGATTGGTTGTGGAATAGTGGAACAGTGGAACTGTGGAACAGAGACTTTCGGTTTTTTCTAGGCGCAAGGATGACACGCAAATTCGTGAAGCGTTCCATATTTTCTGCCCTCGACGAGGTCCGAGTGACGTCCTTCCGTTGTTTGGTCCTTGTTCAGACTCTCGCTGAATCCTCCGGTCATCTGTCTTTTGAACAAGGTTTTATGTTTTGGAGGCATGTCCCAGGACACAAGTATGTGGGCGCCCTGTGCGAGCTCTGCCTATGCTTCTGTGTCTTTTTCCTCTTCGGAGAGAGCTCAGATTGTGCTTTACACAAGCAGTTGACAGAAACCGTACAACAAAGAACATCAAAGTAGCACAAGTACGTACCATAAAATCTAAAGTCAAACGATTTTAAATCTTCTTAATCAAAAGCTGCACTGAAAAGATATGTTTTCAGTTTCTTCTAAAAACCCTGTAACGATTCAGTATTTCTAAGGTCAACTGGCAGGTTATTCCGAAGAGAGGGTGCGTAGAAACTGAAGGCTGCTTGCCCTACCGTTTTGGTTCTAACCCTTGGAATAATTAAAAGACCCGTGGCGGATGATCTAAGGGATCTAATTGGTTCATAATGCGAGAGCATATCGCGTATGTACTGTGGTGCTAGGCCGTTAAGCGATTTGTACACCAATAAAATAATTCCAAAATCAATTCTGGAGCTAACACTGGCAGCCAGTGTAATGACTTTAGGGCAGGTTTAATATGTTC
This sequence comes from Synaphobranchus kaupii, assembly GCA_029718625.1. NCBI lineage: Eukaryota > Metazoa > Chordata > Actinopteri > Anguilliformes > Synaphobranchidae > Synaphobranchus > Synaphobranchus kaupii. The sequence goes on along the minus strand of CM056386.1, from coordinate 5,264 downwards.
ATTCTTTTCAAAAGCAAAAGGAACCCGGGTAGAGTGGGTATTTGAGGGGTTTTTAAAGATATTTCCGAAAGCTGGTAGGAAGCAGAGGCGCCATTCGTAGCACTGTACATAGAGCTGCGGAAACGCTGCGATTTGATTGGCTCGTGTACGTCCTAATAAACAACCCTGCAGTAGTTTTAGTCAATGCATACGAATTGCGTGTCCTTCGGTGTAGACTTGTGCCCTTGTGACCGTTTCCTGTTCCCTTTATCCCCTTTTCGAGCTGGAGAGCCTTCCTCGGGCGCTGCGAATGGAATGAGAGGCCTGGCCTCTGGTGGCAGTCACCGGTATTGCGCACAAGGTAAACCCAGGCGGCCTACTCTGTTCACTTTCCCTTGCCTTTTTCAAATCTTACCTTTTGCTCTCAGATTGCCTGATCTTACCCGTTCGATAGTTTTAAACGTTTTCATCGTTAGCATAGTCTTTCCTTTTCAGTTTGCGCCGATTCTTCCCAGTTACGTCAGCCGATGGTGACTGCCTCAGAACAGAGGCGGAGATGAAGAGACCACTCGGGTCCTTTGTGCGGGCGCACCCAACAGCACCGGAACCGGAGGGCCGGCGGCAGTCCCCTGCCTGACTCCCAGGATTCCACTCGCCCGTCCCCAAGTAACGTCGACGCGTCGACACGTGAACAGGAACGCGAAAGGTTGCCTTTGATTAATCTGCTGGTGCGCATTTGTTTTGTTTGCAACTCTGCTGCCATTGTGTAGCAGTTTAAGCCGCTTCATTTCGCAGATGTGCTTGAGATGCCCGCTTAGACTGGTGTGCCACGACTCGGCACGCCCGGCCGGACTCGCGAGTCCTTAGGTAGTGGAGGCCGGGGCAGCTCTTCCGTGCTCGCTTCGGCAGCGCATCTACTAAAATTGGAACGATACAGAGAAGATTAGCATGGCCCGAACAAGGATTGGTTGTGGAATAGTGGAACAGTGGAACTGTGGAACAGAGACTTTCGGTTTTTTCTAGGCGCAAGGATGACACGCAAATTCGTGAAGCGTTCCATATTTTCTGCCCTCGACGAGGTCCGAGTGACGTCCTTCCGTTGTTTGGTCCTTGTTCAGACTCTCGCTGAATCCTCCGGTCATCTGTCTTTTGAACAAGGTTTTATGTTTTGGAGGCATGTCCCAGGACACAAGTATGTGGGCGCCCTGTGCGAGCTCTGCCTATGCTTCTGTGTCTTTTTCCTCTTCGGAGAGAGCTCAGATTGTGCTTTACACAAGCAGTTGACAGAAACCGTACAACAAAGAACATCAAAGTAGCACAAGTACGTACCATAAAATCTAAAGTCAAACGATTTTAAATCTTCTTAATCAAAAGCTGCACTGAAAAGATATGTTTTCAGTTTCTTCTAAAAACCCTGTAACGATTCAGTATTTCTAAGGTCAACTGGCAGGTTATTCCGAAGAGAGGGTGCGTAGAAACTGAAGGCTGCTTGCCCTACCGTTTTGGTTCTAACCCTTGGAATAATTAAAAGACCCGTGGCGGATGATCTAAGGGATCTAATTGGTTCATAATGCGAGAGCATATCGCGTATGTACTGTGGTGCTAGGCCGTTAAGCGATTTGTACACCAATAAAATAATTCCAAAATCAATTCTGGAGCTAACACTGGCAGCCAGTGTAATGACTTTAGGGCAGGTTTAATATGTTCATTCTTTTCAAAAGCAAAAGGAACCCGGGTAGAGTGGGTATTTGAGGGGTTTTTAAAGATATTTCCGAAAGCTGGTAGGAAGCAGAGGCGCCATTCGTAGCACTGTACATAGAGCTGCGGAAACGCTGCGATTTGATTGGCTCGTGTACGTCCTAATAAACAACCCTGCAGTAGTTTTAGTCAATGCATACGAATTGCGTGTCCTTCGGTGTAGACTTGTGCCCTTGTGACCGTTTCCTGTTCCCTTTATCCCCTTTTCGAGCTGGAGAGCCTTCCTCGGGCGCTGCGAATGGAATGAGAGGCCTGGCCTCTGGTGGCAGTCACCGGTATTGCGCACAAGGTAAACCCAGGCGGCCTACTCTGTTCACTTTCCCTTGCCTTTTTCAAATCTTACCTTTTGCTCTCAGATTGCCTGATCTTACCCGTTCGATAGTTTTAAACGTTTTCATCGTTAGCATAGTCTTTCCTTTTCAGTTTGCGCCGATTCTTCCCAGTTACGTCAGCCGATGGTGACTGCCTCAGAACAGAGGCGGAGATGAAGAGACCACTCGGGTCCTTTGTGCGGGCGCACCCAACAGCAACGGAACGGGAGGGCCGGCGGCAGTCCCCTGCCTGACTCCCAGGATTCCACTCGCCCGTCCCCGAGTAACGTCGACGCGTCGACACGTGAACAGGAACGCGAAAGGTTGCCTTTGATTAATCTGCTGGTGCGCATTTGTTTTGTTTGCAACTCTGCTGCCATTGTGTAGCAGTTTAAGCCGCTTCATTTCGCAGATGTGCTTGAGATGCCCGCTTAGACTGGTGTGCCACGACTCGGCACGCCCGGCCGGACTCGCGAGTCCTTAGGTAGTGGAGGCCGGGGCAGCTCTTCCGTGCTCGCTTCGGCAGCGCATCTACTAAAATTGGAACGATACAGAGAAGATTAGCATGGCCCGAACAAGGATTGGTTGTGGAATAGTGGAACAGTGGAACTGTGGAACAGAGACTTTCGGTTTTTTCTAGGCGCAAGGATGACACGCAAATTCGTGAAGCGTTCCATATTTTCTGCCCTCGACGAGGTCCGAGTGACGTCCTTCCGTTGTTTGGTCCTTGTTCAGACTCTCGCTGAATCCTCCGGTCATCTGTCTTTTGAACAAGGTTTTATGTTTTGGAGGCATGTCCCAGGACACAAGTATGTGGGCGCCCTGTGCGAGCTCTGCCTATGCTTCTGTGTCTTTTTCCTCTTCGGAGAGAGCTCAGATTGTGCTTTACACAAGCAGTTGACAGAAACCGTACAACAAAGAACATCAAAGTAGCACAAGTACGTACCATAAAATCTAAAGTCAAACGATTTTAAATCTTCTTAATCAAAAGCTGCACTGAAAAGATATGTTTTCAGTTTCTTCTAAAAACCCTGTAACGATTCAGTATTTCTAAGGTCAACTGGCAGGTTATTCCGAAGAGAGGGTGCGTAGAAACTGAAGGCTGCTTGCCCTACCGTTTTGGTTCTAACCCTTGGAATAATTAAAAGACCCGTGGCGGATGATCTAAGGGATCTAATTGGTTCATAATGCGAGAGCATATCGCGTATGTACTGTGGTGCTAGGCCATTAAGCGATTTGTACACCAATAAAATAATTCCAAAATCAATTCTGGAGCTAACACTGGCAGCCAGTGTAATGACTTTAGGGCAGGTTTAATATGTTCATTCTTTTCAAAAGCAAAAGGAACCCGGGTAGAGTGGGTATTTGAGGGGTTTTTAAAGATATTTCCGAAAGCTGGTAGGAAGCAGAGGCGCCATTCGTAGCACTGTACATAGAGCTGCGGAAACGCTGCGATTTGATTGGCTCGTGTACGTCCTAATAAACAACCCTGCAGTAGTTTTAGTCAATGCATACGAATTGCGTGTCCTTCGGTGTAGACTTGTGCCCTTGTGACCGTTTCCTGTTCCCTTTATCCCCTTTTCGAGCTGGAGAGCCTTCCTCTGGTGGCAGCCACCGGTATTGCGCACAAGGTAAACCCAGGCGGCCTACTCTGTTCACTTTCCCTTGCCTTTTTCAAATCTTACCTTTTGCTCTCAGATTGCCTGATCTTACCCGTTCGATAGTTTTAAACGTTTTCATCGTTAGCATAGTCTTTCCTTTTCAGTTTGCGCCGATTCTTCCCAGTTACGTCAGCCGATGGTGACTGCCTCAGAACAGAGGCGGAGATGAAGAGACCACTCAGGTCCTTTGTGCGGGCGCACCCAACAGCAACGGAACGGGAGGGCCGGCGGCAGTCCCCTGCCTGACTCCCAGGATTCCACTCGCCCGTCCCCGAGTAACGTCGACGCGTCGACACGTGAACAGGAACGCGAAAGGTTGCCTTTGATTAATCTGCTGGTGCGCATTTGTTTTGTTTGCAACTCTGCTGCCATTGTGTAGCAGTTTAAGCCGCTTCATTTCGCAGATGTGCTTGAGATGCCCGCTTAGACTGGTGTGCCACGACTCGGCACGCCCGGCCGGCCTCGCGTCCTTAGGTAGTGGAGGCCGGGGCAGCTTTTCTGTGCTCGCTTCGGCAGCGCATCTACTAAAATTGGAACGATACAGAGAAGATTAGCATGGCCCCTGCGCAAGGATGACACGCAAATTCGTGAAGCGTTCCATATTTTCTGCCCTCGACGAGTTCCGAGTTACGTCCTTCCGTTGTTTGGTCCTTGTTCAGACTCTCGCTGAATCCTCCGGTCATCTGTCTTTTGAACAAGGTTTTATGTTTTGGAGGCATGTCCCAGGACACAAGTATGTGGGCGCCCTGTGCGAGCTCTGCCTATGCTTCTGTGTCTTTTTCCTCTTCGGAGAGAGCTCAGATTTGGCCTGAGCCAGTCTTAATGCGCTCTGAGGTCAGTAGGAAAAACGAAGGCAAAAGGAACCAAATCCAATCAAATGTTACTTGTAGAGCACATTTCAGGCAGAAAGCAAGTCAATGTGCTTTACACAAGCAGTTGACAGAAACCGTACAACAAAGAACATCAAAGTAGCACAAGTACGTACCATAAAATCTAAAGTCAAACGATTTTAAATCTTCTTAATCAAAAGCTGCACTGAAAAGATATGTTTTCAGTTTCTTCTAAAAACCCTGTAACGATTCAGTATTTCTAAGGTCAACTGGCAGGTTATTCCGAAGAGAGGGTGCGTAGAAACTGAAGGCTGCTTGCCCTACCGTTTTGGTTCTAACCCTTGGAATAATTAAAAGACCCGTGGCGGATGATCTAAGGGATCTAATTGGTTCATAATGCGAGAGCATATCGCGTATGTACTGTGGTGCTAGGCCGTTAAGCGATTTGTACACCAATAAAATAATTCCAAAATCAATTCTGGAGCTAACACTGGCAGCCAGTGTAATGACTTTAGGGCAGGTTTAATATGTTCATTCTTTTCAAAAGCAAAAGGAACCCGGGTAGAGTGGGTATTTGAGGGGTTTTTAAAGATATTTCCGAAAGCTGGTAGGAAGCAGAGGCGCCATTCGTAGCACTGTACATAGAGCTGCGGAAACGCTGCGATTTGATTGGCTCGTGTACGTCCTAATAAACAACCCTGCAGTAGTTTTAGTCAATGCATACG